>JAYESA010000017.1:70882359-71264859 GCA_036927795.1 Iris macrosiphon | reverse complement strand
TCCTTCATTCCACATTATTTTTTGTACCAAATTTTACCCCAATTTATTTTCAAATCACTATTGGAGACTAGTAGAGAAAGAATCTAGAAGAAAAAAGCAATGATCTACAAAGAGGAGCAAGAATCTACAAGTTGGAGGCCAATTTTATCTCATTTGGAGGTTTTATTAGGAATCTATCTCCCAATAGATACAATTCAATTTTCTCCTTAATTTAGGTTCTAAATCTAGGGTTTAACCATGAAAAATTAACCCATATACATAGGCTACCCATAGGATTTGGTTTTGTGTTCATAGGAGGCCTATTAAAAAAGTTATGGTGCTTTTTGTGTCAATTTTAGGAGAATTCCAAGATTGACATTTGTTGTGTGTGTCAATTGGTCCTATAGATCAATTTGGCATGTTCTTGTGTGTTTGGGACTAGTGTCATATCCATAATTGGGTATGTGTAGGTCGTATCCCAACAATTTGGTGATACGTGTTAATTTGGGAGAGTTTTCTCCGACACGGGACTTTGTGCATGTCACATTTTAATAGAATTTTCTCAATCCTTTTTTCTGTCGTTAAGGTGGATCACACAAAAAAATTGCAATTTGCAATTTGGAGAGATGGCTGAGTGGATCGAAGATTAAACAACTCAATACTTCTATTGTTTATTGTTGGATCCATAGAATTTATTATGGATCCTTGGGATTGTTGGATCATTTTCTATCCTGCAGTTTTACTCAACTAGTTAAAAGAATGAAATTGGCTGATATCATGACAGGTGCGGAAGTAAAATCAATCCTTGTTCATACATAGGTTTCACAAGGACTCGTATATTTGTGTTTGACTCTTCGTATTGTTCATAAATAATATATTAGACTTGCTCGTATCCTTCGGGGTGCATTTGGATGGGTGGTGGACTCGTGTCACAAGCGTATCCTAGATCTAGTGGGATACGGGTGTGATACGCTCCATGTGTTTGTGCAATTTATTTCTAGATCTATTTTCCCATTATTCTTAGTCATTTTGATATATATATATATATATATATATATATATATATATATATTGTTATGTATATATATATTTATGTGTTAGTGTATCATATATCTATGTACCTATGTATTGTATATATATGTAGCTATACTTTTACATATGTATTAGCTATTAAATATAGTAGTATATATATGTATATGTTAGTGTAAGTATATGTTATCTATATATACTTGTATGTTATGATATATATATATATATATATATATATATATATATATATATATATATATATATATATATGTGTGTGTGTGTGTGTGTGTGTGTGTGTGTGTGTGTTAGTGATATTTTTGATATATGTATATGTGTTACTATAATATGTGTATGCTATACTATATGTATTATTGTGGATACGTATATATGTATATAGAGGAGTATGTATATATGTATATATAGTTGTAGTTATATATATTAGTATATATATTTATGTGTTAATATATATATATATATATAGAGAGAGAGAGAGGGGGGGAACAGCAGCTTCAGTGACAGATTTAGCAACAGCATTAACAACAACTTTAGCAGCAGTAGCAGATTTAGTGACAGCAGCCGCATTAGCAACAGTAGTAGCATATAGCAGCATTAGCGACAGCAGCAGCAATAGCAACGGTAGCAGCTTCAACAACAGCAATGTTTCAGCGACAGCAGAAGCAGCAGCATTGGCGACAACAGCAGGAATTATAGCAATAGCAGCAGTATCAGCAACATTTCAGCGACAGACAACAGCGGCTTTTAGCGATAGTTCTGCGGCTATATATATATATAGTTATGTATTAATTATAATATATATATAGTATAAGTATATATATATATAATATAAGTATATATATACTCTTAATTAGTATTTATATACTATATTGTAATAGTTAGTTGTTAGCATATAGTTATTATGGGTAGTTAGTATATATATGAAGTTTTGGCAATTATCTTGAGATACCAAGGTAAGTATCAAGGTATTTGGGGATACCCAAGGTATTGGGTTTGGGTATCAAGATTGAGATTTAGTTGTGCGATACCGAGTTGGTTCAAAACCAAGGTATCCATTTAATATTTATAATTAGGATTTTATATATTTAATATTGTTTGATATGCATATGTGATATTTATCTATTGTTTGCGTATCCTGAGATACGGTATCCTAGTATCCTAAGATTTAGCTAGTATGGCCTAGTTACATAGTGTATAAACCCAACATCATTGAGACAGACTCATGCAACCTAGAAATATGTAGTTTGACCAAGTTTGATTGGTTTGACTTAGAGTTGACCTAGTTTGACTCTTTGACTTAGAAATGGCTTGTTGACCTAGAATTTGACTAGTTTAACTTATTTTCTTTCTGAAACCTTGTATTGATGTTATATTCCATATATAGGTCTTCGAGGCACCATATCAGACATCTGTGAGACTATTCACCGGACTTCAGGCGAGTACATTCTCTGATAGTTTCTTATTTATGATATCCTCTATGTTCATTGTATCTAGTGTAGATATCCATATTTTCTTGACACGATGGTTACATGAATTGGTATATTCGAATCTCGTCATGAGATATTATTCCTTGATATATGGTGTATCTTGTACAAGTCTTGTTTCATTGATTATCTTGTACATGTACAGACACTGATTCTCGGGGGACTTGCTACCTTCCTAGAGAATCTCGTGCCATAGCATACCATGGTTGGATACACTATACTAGTCGAGGATGGAGAGTATTTTAGTGTAAATATGCGATCATACCCTTCTTATGCAAGTCTTTTTTCCTATGAGTATTGGTCATACACTGCACTTATGACTAACCAGGCCATTATTCCTGTGCAAGTTTTCTTGTGCATGTTTCCAAGCCGATCACATGTTAAAGCTAGTACTCACACACTTAGTCATTAGTATCCTTGTTCATTGTCATATTATTCATTATTGTATTTATTCCAGTATTTCCTTATTGTATATCTCTTGTATATATTATTGCATCTTGTATATTCACATCTATTTATTGTTACATAGTTTTTATCATTGATTAGAACTGCTGTTAGAGATGTACTCTGCTCCTTTCCTGACTAGATATATTTTTCCCAGATGGCCCTGAGGAGTGGTACCCTACATATTATGGACCTCAAGATGTTGTGGGCTTAGAGTCAGAGACCCTAACTCATGAGAGACTTATCCCAACAGAGACAGATGACCCGAGACTTGTAGCTTCTTAGTATACTTTTGTACTGGATTTGTCTCCAGCTTATTTGTTAGTATTCTTTCAGACTCATTGATGTTATTATTTTAGACTCATGAGTTGTATGTGACCATTCTATTCTTTATCATATTCGTGTTCATTTTCATCTTAGATTTGTGATTGAGTATATTGTTATTATTTATGGTTCATTATATTGCTAGATAGATTATCCAGACAGCATTCTACTGCCGATTCTGCGGCGTAGGCTGGGTGTTATTTCCGACTTGCATTCCTACATCGGGTGCGGGTCGTACAGCTAGTATAAGTTATGTTTTGATAGTGATATTATAAGGTATCCTAATACCTAGCACTAGCCAATATAGCTAATATTCAAGGTACTGGCCCTATGTCATGACCCGCACCCGGTGTAGGAATACGAGTACATGGGTACATCCATCCTACGCCGCAACATCGACGGTAGTACGTTGTCCAGGTCAACAATACTATATAAACTTCTCATACAATATATATAATGTACCTGTCAAGATATCTCAACTCCCAAATAGAGTACAATATAATAATATGATAATGGTAAACAATACTCAATCACAATATAAAACTAGAGGATGATATGGCAAGATATTGAATAGAAGAAAAGAAATACAGAGTCAAATACATCAGAAATCTACTAGACTAATCACAACTCAATGATCTCAAATATAATACATGTCAAAAGTGTCTAACTGACATATACAATATCATAAATGAACTATCTAAGTCTCATCGACTGCTGGTACTATCTCAATAGGCTCGACGGGTGCTATCTCAACTGGCTCGCCATCCTGTGGCCCGTAGTGCGTAGGACACCAGTCCTCTAATGAATCATCTAAAAAAAATATCTAGTCAGGATTGGAGCGAAGTACAACCCAATAGCAGTTCCAATAATTGACAGAAACTATGAAACAGCAATAGCAATAAAAAAATGATGGAAGTAACTGAACTAGTAATCATCACGAGGAAGAGCATCATGGTAAATAATGGCAATAAATGAGAATAATATGGTAAGAAACATCAATGTAATGTACTGGAATAAAAGAAACAATATAACAAATGTGCCTTAAAATATTAATAAGATAATGTGATCGACTTGGGCCTAACACGGGCTATAAATAAAGGTGAGCTAGCGCGATCACACGTGAGTTGCATGATCTGCTAACTATCACAGGCTACACTAAATCACAGGCTATAAGGTATGATCACATATCCACTAATACTTTTTCAACCCCCGACTAGTACACAGATCCAAATTACGACAGGTTATAACACGTATATCACATTGTACGGTCTATAATATCATGCACTATGATCACGGTCTATATAATCACTAAGATATCATGGTAATCACTGAGTAATCATGAAGCACGACACGGTGATCACTCAGCCATCACAATAATAACATCTCATGATAAAGATCCACGTATACCAATCTGTGTAACCATCGTATCAGGAATCGAATATCCCAAAATACTAAATACATGAAACATAATGGCCATCAAATAAAAAAACTATCAAAGAATATACTCGTCTGTGGTCCTGACCAAATAGTATATCTCGGTATCCGAGCTGGTGTCACACTCACCTAAATATGAATATCATGTCAATGGGTGTAAAGAATAACAAATAACTAAAATGAGTCAAAATATGCTCTTTAGGCCAATACTAGGTCATACTAGTCAAACTAGGCCAAAGGTTGACTTTTAGGGCCAAACTAGTCAATATCTTATATATACACTAACTAGTATATAACTAACTAAACTAACTTGGAACTAATACTAACATAACACCAGCTTCCTAATACACTAACTGATACCTACACTAACTGATACTCTAGGTACTAGAATCTAACTTACATTACCCAACTTATATTAATTAACAACTAACTATTACTAACTATTAACTAATACTAACTTAACTAACTAATACACTAACTGTTAGCTAAAACATAACTTAGCTAATGTATACCCCACTGCTCAACTCTACCTTTCTAACTAAGAGCTCACCCTTGCTCCTCACTGATACCTAAATTACTTCACTGGTACACAAAGTAGCGTATTTTAAGGAGATAGCGTACAGCGTGCTCCTATAGCTGAAAATAGCCTGATGGCGTAACATGCAGAGGTGATGATGTAGACGTATTAGTCATAATTATGGCTCACCCAGTCTTTGAAAGTAGAACCAAATCTCGTGCATTAAATGCAGAGATCTACCCCCATCACGCGCATTAACTGCAGAGACGTGCCTCGAGCTCCGTACGAAGAGCAGCTTTTGACGTGGCGGTTCGTTTCATCTCCTGCTGAGCGTAAAAGCTCACATCTGCCTGTATAAAACTAGGCAGCGTATTCCCTTGAATGCGTAAAAGCAATTTGTATCAAGGAAATGTCACTAAACGACGGTCTGGATCTCTGTGCCGAACCATCATTACAGCCGTCGTCTAGATATTTGTGCAGTACTCTTGTCAGGAGTCAGGTTCACTGCATGATCTGACAGGTTCATTCGAGGAATACGAAGAGTTCCCCGTACAACTTCCTACTGCATTAAAAGCAGATGAGTTTTACGCTATAAAGGCGAGGAAGCAACCTTTTTACGCTGAAGCAGTCTGAAATACTGCATTATGCGGGTTGTTCTGGAGCTATATTTTACGTTGAACAGCGTTGAAGCTCTATTGTACGCCAATGACTCTGAAGTCATGTTTTACGCCGCACAGCACTGAAACTCTGCTTTACGCGGGTTTTATGCATATTGCGTATAATCCTGTAGCGTATTTTTCATGCTTCTACAAGACCCCCTTCAAAGTTTTCAAATTCCTAGTAATTTGAAACACTTTGAATGAAGCATGAAACAGTCAAATCTGACTCGCTCCTCGAGGCTGATTTCTCGGTGGATTTTTGGGAGTTGGTTGGAATTCGGTGTGTTCTCCTCTGCCTATAAAAAGGCGAATGGGTTAACCTATTTTTCCCATACTTCCTTCATCACACAGAGATGATCGTCGAATTTCGTCGGGTCAACTTGAGGAAGAAGAAGATCATGTTCTTCCAGCATATAAGGAGCCGAAAAAGAAGGCGTCTTCGAGCAAATGTCCTCTGCAACGATGGATCATAGAAGGATATCATAGCTTCCTTTGCTCGGGATGATCAGCAATTTCATATGGCGATTCGTCCAGGAGAGAGGAAGGGTCACATTCGACCACACAGCTTGCAAGCTGTATTTTCTTCCATCACGACGGTGGACGAGGGCAGACAAACTGGCCCTGTCTTCCAGTATTTAGTTGGGTATGAATCCCAACTCAATCTGTCATGGCGTATGGAGGGTGGGCTCTTGAATAATTTAGACAAGCCCAGTTTTGTATCCTCCCGCCATTAATTATTTTCTTGTTCATCGACTGTGGAAGTCGATGAACTGCTGTAGAAGACCGAAAAGATCTCCACCAATACGAGAACCTGGCAGAACAGATTCTTGGCGTGATCCTAAATAAAAATGAGAAACCCTTTGTAGGAAAGGATTTCCATCATATGTAATCATGAAGATGAAAAACCCTTTCTAGACTGGATTTCCATCATATGTAATCATGATTAATAAAATTATCTTCTTTTATGCATCTGATGATTTATCATATTTTGCTGTGATGAAGTCTGAATAACTTTACGCCGACTCTGATAAAAAGTATCTGATCTCGTCCCGTCTTTTACGCGTAACTAAAGACGCGTAGAAAAGCTGCTTAGCATTTAAGTCGAATATCCGAACTGTCATGCTGTTTTGGACAAGGAGTAGCGTAGAATTCTGAACTGTCACTTCTCTGATAAGAAGAATTCTTGTTCAGACCATCGTCTTCAAGAATGATTTTCCAAAAATCCCTTGAACTAGGGCGAGAAATGGCTGTCAAAACTGGCCATGCTTGAACTGTAGAGAAAGATTCTGACTGGATTTTGGATGAACTTCCAATCGACCCAAGAAGAAGAGTCATTTTCAATGCTGAACTCTGTATGTTTTGGGTACTTGGGATGTTTTGAGGCCAAGATGGAGCATCTTCTGCGTGTAACCTTGTAATTGGCCATCTTGAGAATTGTTCAGATATACGCATACTCTGGCCTGCGTATTTTCAGATATGCGGAAAGTCATAGATCCGTAATGTAGATGAGCATAAAATCATAGGTTTGTAGCCTCTTGAGCATAAAAGATGCTGAGCGTAAAAGCATCCAGGCGTAAAACCATAGATTTATAGCCTTTTTTTAAGAAAAAAACTTCCGAGCATGAAGTCGTAGATTTGTAGCCTCTGAGCGTAAAAAGCTTCTGAGCGTGAAAGCATAGATTTGTTGCCTCTGAGCATGAAGTCGTAGATTTGTAGCCTTTGAGCGTAAAAGCTACCGAGCGTGAAATCATAGATTTGTAGCCTCTGAGCGTGAAGTCGTAGTTTTGTAGCCTCTCGAGCGTAAAAGCTACCGAGCATAAAAGCATCCGGGCGTAAAACCATAGACTTATAGCCTCTGAGCGTAAAACCGTAGATTTGTAGCCTCTCGAGCGTAAAAGCTCCTTAGCGTAAAATCATAGATCTGCTCTACACAAAAAACTTTTTGAATTCGCTGACTGTCCGTCTTCCCTAAATGATAGGCTGACGTGTTCCCCAAGCATAACCGAATATTAAATATCGGATTCGGTTAGGAATTTGAAGAGTTATCTGAACTCTATAAATATCCCAAGGCCTTCAGAGAAGAAACTCTTCATCTGTCTTTTGCAAAAAACCCTTTGTTACTTTGAGAGCTCTTCTTCGTCTCTTCTTTTAAGAACTCTGAGTTTTAGCCATGGCACCGAAATCAACTTACACCACCAAGGGAAAGAAAGCTGCGTCTTCTTCTCACTCCTCTGCTCAAGCACGAGCGACTCCCATTGTGCTGAATGAACCTTGCTCTGAACGAAGTGCCCCACCATCAAGTTGTGCACCAGGCGTCATAGGTAAAGCTTTTGGGACGAGAAAAACGAAGACAACCCTTCGCACACGTTGTACGTAAATGCGCTAGGTCATCTTCTGTGCTGAGAGCCTCTTCGAGGAAGATGATGCACAGAGATGTTTTATTATTTACGCCCACATTCCTAATGTGTCAGCGTAAAAACTCCATATTTTTGTAGTCTGGCGTAAAAGCTTTGACTGTCGAAATTTTGCGTATACTACAAACTTTGAGTGTTACGCTCTGGATGAAAATCCGCCGTAATAACTCAAATTTTGGCAGTCTGGCGTATAAACACAGACTGTCAGATTTTTGTGTATACTGCAAATCTTGAATTTTACGCCTTGGAAACAGATTCCAGCGTAAAACTGTAGATTTTTACAGTCTTGGCGTAAAAGCACAGACTGTTGATCTTTGGCGTAAGCTGCAAGACTGTGATGTCTAGTATAGAAACTGACTTGTTCTTCTTGCATTTTGTAGTGGACTTGCAGATCCCTCTGTTGGCTGAGGTGATGGGTTCTGCTGCTGGGATGCTGAACTCCAATTACCTGGAGGATTTGTCTCACGTGACATTCCCTATTTCTGGAACCCAGTATCCTGAAGGAAGGGGAATTCTGATATCGTCTCAAGGAGAACGAATGATGTTGAATATGATCAACGGGGAGCCCCTGACATCTCTAGATGGGACCAAATATATAAAACCAGCTTTCCTATTAGGGGATATGATTGATAAACAATCCCAGACGAAGCCCAAGAAGGAAAACTGAATTTTTACTGCTGGGGGCATGGTCATGTACCTGCCCAGGATGCCGAGAGATTACCCTATCTCAGGATTCTTCCATGCCACGCATCCCAGGAAGATGTCGTGGACTCTGACCCCTAATCTTCACGGCCAGCCGGGGAAGATATTTTATCAGAAAGGATCAGACCAAGGATTATTTGTGAGCCGCCCTTCAGGCCCTGTCGTGCCTTTCAGGAGATTATTACTGGGCAGCGTCCCGAGTGAAAACACTTCACTGCTCCAGCCAGTCCAATTATCAACTTTTTGCAATAACTTCATGGGGCATGGAGGAGTATACCCCAAGGTTAATCCTCAGACCAACGGGTAGCTTACCCTTGGAAATCTTCGATGGACTCGTTTAGCTGCATGGGCCCTGAAGCATTTTCAGATGGAGCTGGAGAGCATTGGTCTGTTCGCGGCTGTGAGTGCTACCAGTGTTGGGTTACCTCCCAACCCCAACCTGTTTTTGGCTTTGATGGAGCGGTATATCTCGCTCACTGGAACTTTCTCCACTCCGCTAGGGGAGTTGGGATTGGCTCTTCACGAGATGGCAGAGATTTCAAGACTGCCAATGGGGAACATTCCTTATGAAGAGTATGTTCCCACAAACAGGGAGCTGGGGGATACAAACCCTCGGGTAGTGGCAGTGTACCAGGAGCTAATGAGCCATTATCTTGCGTGCACCACCTTCTATAATGAGCCTTCTGATTTGGCTCATACTAATAAATGGGTGTCCTAACTCTTCTTTCATCAGGCCAGAGATGCTAAGCCAGACAAAGTTGTGGATAGCAGGGATAAGCCTTTGAACTTTCTGAGCGTGTTTAATGCTCAAATAGTCGATGATCTTATTGAAGACGCTGGGGCTTCAGATCAAGTTCTCGATGAGGGGATTGGGAATTATCCTGCGGGTACTAAGGCCTACAGTTATATGAGGCATTGCCGCAGGCCTCTGTCAAGGGAAGCTCAACTGGCTAGCTTCCTCTCTGTATGGCTACGCCGATTGGTAGTACCTGGCATTGCGTCTTCGGATCGCATTCATCGTAACACCTTATGGCCTGCAGTGCGTTTGGTGTTTGGGGCAAGACTGGGCTTACTCCCTGCCATGGTATGCCGGATACAAGCTGGCCTGAGGGCCATTACCGATGGGCTTCTTGCAGACGAAACACGGCGTGAAAGCTTTCCCAGGGTAGAATTACCGTTCCTATATCTGATGGGATGGTTAATTCTTCATAACCCCAGGGTGATGTTTTCCGGCTTTGCCAGTAGTTCGAAAAATAATTTCTTGTTGAATTACAAGAATTCCACTTGGAACGTGACCACCGTCGTAGACTGTTGGCGAGCATTAAATTTTGCTCATAGTTGAAAGCTCTTCTGTATCATCCCCACTGTACATCTCAATCAACAGGGGACGAGACTTCAGGATTCAGGTGAAGGAAAGACCGTTCTTTCTCCTGAAGCTTTTTATTGGTTGGTCTGCATTAGACCTTCCCATTTGTTATACAAAAGTTTTGACCACTGCTTCTTGGAGCCGTATCTGCCTAGTCGGTTCGCTAGGCAGTTTGGGTATGACCAATTGCATGTGGGAAATGACATCACCAGCTTCAAGTCCAGAGGTGGACTTATTGATGGAGCGAGAGGATGGCGGTACTTCATAATGGGTTGTACTGGAGCAGCCTTTACTGTGCCCGCGACTTCACTCTCCATGGAGTTGCGCATCCTCCATTCGTACGCCCAATTTTATGTGGCCATCAATACCTTCCATCGCAATTTTGATATGCGTGGAAGTTTTAGGATGCCGCCTATAAATCCACTGGAAGAGAGGAAATCCCATCAGTTTCCTCTGACAAAGGTGAAGACTCTGTCGCTCTAGATGAGTTTCTGTTGACAGTACCGAGAGGCGTGATACCTCCGCCTACAGAGCCTCTTGTTATCCCCAGTAAGTGAAGGGCTCATATTCTGAAAGAGACTTCCCCTCGCAAAAAGAAGAAGACTGTTAGTGGTCCTGTCAGGACTTCCAGCCATGAGGCTCCTAGGAGTGAACCTGCTGTTTCCCCGGGCGGGGATGATTTTTTGACTAGAGGTCATTCGCCTATTAGAGAGGGAACCTCCTCAGTTCCGGCTGGCAGCGCCAGAGATTCTTTACTCGACACTGCTGTCGCTGCTACCGCTTCAGGTAGTGCTACGAGATCGCCTTCGAGGCTGAGCAAATTAAGGATCTCTCTATCCGGCCCAATAACAGAAGTAACCCCTGCCGCGTCTGTAAGTATATCCAGCAAGATTCCACCTGATGAACCTCGATTAGATCTAGGTGAAGACTTGGATGATTACCCTCAGTCGTCATTTGGTGCACCCTTCTCTCCAGGTATGACAGCTCGCTTAACATCATTAAGAAATGATTTAGCTGTACTGGCTGCAGACGCGACATATATACCATCGGTCATGGGTAAATGTCATCTTTATGCCTCTTTTAGAACGATTAATATCAGGTTGATATTAACTTCCTCTTGTCTTCTTTTCAGGGGAAGACATCTATGGGGAGGATAGTGTCGACGCAACCTTTGGCTTTGTTGCGGCTCCCGCCGATGAAACGGCGGTGCTCGAACTTGAAGAGGCAACATTTTCGGGTGCTGGCTCGCCCAATACAGTCCCGATATCTTCAGAGAAGGATGAGCCTGTCATCACGACTATGCCTCCTTTGTTGAGTACGCCAACCACTTCGACCGTTGTTGGTGCCTCTACTTTTGTCGCGCCATCTGCTGAAGCAACGACTGTGACGATACCCTCTGCAGTCGTTCCTGGAAGGAGATTCACCGATATTGCAGTCACGCCCAGCGTCCATTTGGATCTCGCCATGATAGTTGAGCAGTATACTAGTATTTTCTATACCACTTTGAAAATGCTGATATCAATGGTGCTAGAGAAGAATCTAGGCTTCGAGGCTCTGAGGATGTCCTCTCAGGTTGCGATAGCGCCGATCAGAAATTTCAACGACGCTGGGAGAGCTGATGCGCTGGAACAAATAGTTAATGGTTTAGAACAACCTATTAACGAGTATTTGCAACTATCTCGGGGCAACATCGAGGATATGATTCAAGCCGAGTACGATTCCTTGACTGCGCAGCTTGCTGAACAGATGGAATGCTTGAATAAATCCATCCAGACACAGCGGCAGGAGATGGATGAAGGAAAAGTCGTCTTGGAGGAGGTTATTCCTCTTCAAACAAAGTGCAAGGCCGAACATGAGGAAAATGAAGCGAGGGTCCGCAAACTGGAAGCCAAACTCGCTCAGGCAAAGGAGTATGATCACATATCTAAACTAAAATACTCTCCACCCCCGACTGGTATAGTAGATCCAACCATGGTACGCTATGGCACGGGATTCCCCAGGGAGGTAGCAAATCTCCCGGGAAATCAGTGTCTGTACATGTACAAGATAATAATAAAACAAGACTTGTACAAGCTACACCATGAACAAGGAATAACATCTCATGACGAGATCCGTATATACCAATCCGTGTAACCATCGTGTCAAGCGCATGGATATTTACACTAGATACAATGAACATAGGGGATATCATAAACAAGAAGCTAATCAGAGAATGTACTCGCCTTGGATCCTTAGCTGGTAAAATCAATGTCCTGTCCCAGAGTTTCGTCTGGAGGATCCAACAGTCCTATAGACATATAATAAAACAATACAACATTTGCATCAGATGCTACACTAACACAACTCAAATACATAACTCAGGGGCTATGCCAGGTATGGCACTGGTCAATCTAGGGTCAGTGTGCGTCAAATTGCACGGGCGTCGCGTCTGCGATTGCTGGGCAAGACAGACGATCAAAATGGTACGGGGCTTGCCAGTACGTCAGCGTACGCATGGCAGCCAACTAACATTTCACAGAGTCACGGGTCAGGTATAGTTACGGGGTGTCCGTATTTATACCCGGGTCATCTAGTACCCATATATATATAATATATATATACTACTAACATACATACATATTATTCATTTGGTATGAAAAATAAATGTGTGTATTTATATATATTTTAAGTAAAATTGATACTATATGTTTAATTATAAAAATATCCACTAGGACATACTTTATACAAGATATATATATATATACCAAATACATTTACATTTATATATACAACCACCAAAGTTTTATATATATACTAAAGAATATATATATATATATATATATATATATATATATATATATATATATATATACAAATCTTAATACATATACCATAATTACGTATGTATGTACGTACATATATGCTAATATAAATTATATATACTACATTTATATATTTACCAAAATACGTTTTATCAAACATATACTATATATATATATATATATATATATATATATATATATATATATATATACCACATAAATATACTTTTATACCAAAAATACATACATATATATATAGATATATATATATACCAAAAATACGTATTAATATACGTACTAAAATATATATTAATACTAATACATAGAATACAAATATATACCCAAATTAGAGAATATACGATATATATATATATGTATACACGTATATGAATACGTATATACTAATAGATACCCATATACATTACATATACTATATATATATGTATACATGTAACCCAATACATACATATATACCTACATACGTACACGAGGGGGATCGTACCTGCATACATATATATATATAGATATATATATACCAAAAATACGTATTAATATACGTACTAAAATATATATTAATACTAATACATAGAATACAAATATATACCCAAATTAGAGAATATACGATATATATATATATATATATATATATATATATATATATATATATATATATATATACTAATAGATACCCATATATATTACATATACTATATATATATGTATACATGTAACCCAATACATACATATATACCTACATACGTACACGAGGGGGGGGTCGTACCTGCGTGCGACGACGGCGAAGACGTCGACGACGAGCTGCTGATGATGGTGGACGAGCCGCTGATGATGGTCGACGACGAGCTGCTCGATATGGGGGTAGTGACGGCTCGGGGAAGTCGGAGAAGAGGCTGGAGAAGGGAATGCAGGCAGTTCTGATGGTGGTCGTCGAGAGGAAGTTGGCCGGGGTCGTCTGCCGGAGACAGGCCGGACTGGGTGAGCGGGAGGAGCTGATCGGCCACGGCACAGGCAGAGCTGCACTCCGGAGGGGCTGGTCTGATGGATGGAGTCTAGACCGGTGGCTCGACGACGAGTCTAGGTGTTGATGGTGGTGGAAATTCTGGTGTAGGCCGGAGAAGTGGAGCCGAGGGAGGTCAGGGGGAGAGCCGGTGGCGTTCGTGTAGTGGTGGTGATGATTGGCTCCGGTGGTGGTGTATGAGGAGAAGGTCGGGGAGTTGCAGCGGGAGACGAGCGGGGGATGGCGTTGAGCACTGTTGATGGTCGGAGCTACTAGGTTGGCCGCTCAGATCAGGTGGGGGAAAGTAGTGGCGGCCGGCTGACTGATGAGGATGGTGGTGCGGGAAACTGGGGCAGTGGACGGAGAGATGTTGGAGGGAGGCCGGAGCTCTGGGACGGTGACCGGAGCTTGGCCTGACGGGGGTGCACAGTTGGTGGGCTCGGGAAGATGTCGTGTTGTGGTGGACTCCGTCGAGACGAGGCCGGCGGAGCTCGGAGAATGCAGGGAGGTGACCGGAGACTGCAGCAGCCGGAGTTGCGAGCAGGGAGGTGGAGGCTCTGATGTGGCTGCGGCTCGATGAAGGGAGGAGGCCGGGGTACAGACCGGAGCACAGTGGAGAGTCGTCGGGGAAGAAAGGCAGGTCGGGGAGTGGGCTCGCCGGACTGGGCGGCTGGGGCTGGCCTGGCCGGGTGGCTCGGGTGAGAGGGGGTTAGCTTGGTGTTGGTGAAGGTATAGTATTTTTTTTTGTGAAGAATTTGTTTGGAGAGGGTGGTGGCTTTTGTATGGGGAAGGAGGTGATGTGACCCCCCTAGAAATTAGGGCCGGCCAAATATTGGGATGAGGTTTCCTTGGGAAAGGGGTTGAGGGAACATGCAAGGGGGTTGTGTGGTGGGGATGGCTCCATTTAAAATGGAAGGCCTAGATTCAATATGAATAAAAATGCAACAAAAAGGAGGAGGGAGAGATTAGGTTGACTAGTCAAGATAGGGGGTTGGTTTCCTTCATTTGGGCTAAACCAATAGGATGGTGACACATCATTGAAATTTTGCAATTGAGTCCCCAACAAATGGAAAATTACACAGAAATGGATTTCTGAATTTAATTAATTAAAATTAGATACACTTAGTGTTCTAATTAATTAGGAATACATGGGGCCAAAATTAGGTCGGGTTGTCAATATCATTAATGAAGAAGACTCAGAACATAATATTACCCTAATTTGGACCGCACGAAAAATAGGTCAAGATTGCCTCCAATTTCGATTGGAACGCACAACGATACAAAATTAGAATTTATTTAGAATTTAAATAAACGTCTGCGACGATTCTTGTGCGGCTAAAATGAAGCACAAGAGAGCATAATTATGAATTACAAAAAGGCAGAATGGAAGGCGGGCATGTCTAGGGCAAGGCTGCAAAATTTGTTGGAAGGCAAAAGATAGGGTAGCGCTCCAAATATCGAAGCAACGGCAATGCGCAACAATTAAATAAATTACGGTAATTAATTATGACCTCCAATAATTTAAATCCTAATTAATACAATTAACACGTAATCCTATAATTCGAACAGGTGTTCGTCTAGTAGGCTTCTAAGTCAAGTCTACCAGCTCAGACATTAATGAACACTGAAAATAATAATATATTTAATTACCCATCTCACGAAATTATTTAATTTAAATACACCTATAATGAAATCATTTAATATAAATATTAATAATTTATAAAAAGTCGAAAATACCCCTGTATTCAGAATATGGTAGTGACACTAGTACCGACGCAAATGAAGCCGGTAGCAGGACTCAAAGCATTCTAGTCATCCCTCCCCAGTAAAAACCTCAGTACATGGAAAAGAATCCATATTGACGGATAGCAAGGGAGGAGAGAATCTGGCGCTCTTCGGCCACGCGGGAAGACTAGAGACAGGGAATGGCAATCAATCCAAATCCTGTAATATGCACCGTAGGCTCCCGACCGATGGCAGGCCGCATAAAGGGGAGAAACGCAGCTAGCATGCAGCCTAAATAGGGTTAGCTCCACTCACGAAGACGGACGTTCATCCTCGTCGCTTGGATCACTTCTTGATAACTGACACATAAGGTTGGCATTCTCTTTGAATGAAGGTTTCTATGATATCCTTTCATTCTCCATCATCAGCAACACGAGTGGAGATAAAGCTTGCATAAAGAAAGCAAGCATCAGTCTCACCAAAGATTGTAAAAATGCACAACTACCACAGGACTCATCCAAGCTGCAGCCATGCGCAGGACGGAATACCTCCAAATAACTAAGTCTACTTGCATGTTCTAGACGAGTTCTCATCCATGCGGCAGAACTTTATGAAACGTCTGTGCATGTTCTAGATGAGTTATCATCCATATGGAATAACTTGATGGAGAGTATGTACATGTTCTCGAGGGTCTCATGTCCATGCAATATGACTGTGCACTTGTGTCTCTATGCCCTTGGCATTGTAGAACAAGGGCTAAAGGCACCCCTCTACCTTCAGTCGAAGCATTAGCATCAGGGTGCCACGGGTCCGCTTGGCCCTTGTCAGACTCCTCAGCAAAAGAAACGGGGACTTTCAACATTTTCTAAGAATGAGCATAAGAAAATGAGTCCCTCTCTCCTCCCTGAGTTGCCTATTTATAGCCTCTGGGCCGTATGAAAAGATCAAGGCAATGAACCGGGAAGTTATGAGAATAAATCTGACGCCTTAAAACTCGGACCCTCAAACGACTGATAGAAAGTGGCGCCTTGATTGTCGCGGTCAGCATTTATTCTCGACCAAACCGATGTATCGGTTCTCGGGTCACCTTTATCCTTTGTGAACTACCTCCTCGGAGTCTGTGTTGAAAGACGGCTCATAATCCCAAGAGATCCGCTTAGAGAACGAGCCAAATCTTTTCATTTAATATAGATTTGACAGCATGGCAGACTCATCTATGTGACAGCGAGTGCATGCGACAAGCAATCCATTCGACTGAAGGATCTTCATGCGACAAGCAAGACATGCGGTTAAAGGATTCTTTTTCATGCTTCTTGTTCAAAGTATTCCAAACTCATCCAAGTTTGAAAACTTTGAAGGGGGTCTTGTAGAAGCATGAAAAAAAATGCAAAAACGATGCGCTCATACTCTAAGTCGCAATAACCAAAAGAATCTATGGGGCATGAGGCACATGCGACACCTAAAAGAAGCAAAAGAGCATGCGATGGAAGGCCTAGGCGCATACGAACCTGACGCATGATGTCCTTTCTGTCAGTCACAGCATTTATGACTCTGACAGTAGTTAATGACTCTGAATACCTCGATTTTGATGTTGACAGCAGACGTCAGTGCTTACGCCATTGTCATAATTACCTTTATCTCTATACAGTTGTACAGTGCCACGTGTACACGACAAAGCTCTCCATGCGTCAAAGCTCTCTATGAGTAAAAGTTCTCCATGCATC
Source organism: Iris macrosiphon (assembly GCA_036927795.1). Lineage (NCBI taxonomy): Eukaryota > Viridiplantae > Streptophyta > Magnoliopsida > Asparagales > Iridaceae > Iris > Iris macrosiphon. Next base: position 71,247,227 of record JAYESA010000017.1, on the reverse strand, counting down.
GTAGTCCTTATGCGGCCAAGGGTCCATGAGGCTAAGTTTCATGGGGTTCAGTCTTTATGAGGCCTAACCCCTATACGGTTCAGGCTTCATGCGGCTTCTATGCCATCAAATCTTTCTATAACAACTAAAAAGATGATCAATAACCAGTGTGGGCCACGCATCAAATGGGTAAAAACAACCCAGATTATAGGCTGAGATCTCATCAACAAATATCATATCTAATGCCACATGGCAGCCTAACTGTGGCATGCGCTCGCGGTTACAACAGCATTCTGTTAAGAATGGCCATGCGGCAACCGGATAGGCGTGCATATCATATGCGTGCACGCATAAGCCATCTAGTGTAGATGGCTATAAATAGCGAGAATGCATTCCCACATAAGACGGATACGTACAGCGAGACGTAGAGAAAGCACACTCAGGAGCCCAGTTGCTGTCTTTCGTGCCAGTGAGCCAGAGATCTAGCAAGTTCTTTCGTCGTCGGACTGTCAACGAAGTAAAGGAGTTAGCTACAGTACTCGATCTCCATCGTCACACTCTCCAGAATTTTAATTGTACTTAGATTACTTGTTTAATGACTCTTTGTACTTTATTTGTTTTCAATATACAAACTGAGTTAGAAAAACTCATTTTTGTAACAGAATAATGGCATTTCAATTTGATCTTGCAAAGGGGGAACTTTGTCCTAAGTATATCCCAGAATTATAGTGTTTGTTGTTTATTAAGTTGGATGCCCAGTTTTTAGAGATCACTCTGAGGGATAATACTGAGTGATGAACCAAGATCAACGTGGAACCCATCGAGTTTAACGGAGCCAATATACCATGTATAGTAAGTCCTGTCGTGGTGATTGTTCTTTTGCAGCATGTTATCCTATGTAAACATAATAGTTGGTAATTTTTGAAATGTGCCAAATTAATATGCGCACAAAGGGTCATGTTAACAAAATAGAGGCAACAAAGTGATATATATGTCCGCTCTAATAATACTTCTTAGAGTCTCTTTGGACAAGAGCAAGAGCTCTTGAACCATGAGGCGAGCCGATAAGTTGACCACTTGAACCAGGATATCAAACTTGAAAGGTTGATCGAGAGACATATCCTTTCTGAGGGATTTGTCAAAACATGAAGCCATTTTCTTTCCTTTTTCAATGAGAGATTATGGTGGGACAATCCTCGAAGTGCTTGGTTGAACAGGGACCAAGGTGGACGATTGTTCAGCCTTTGCGGGCAACTTCAAGTATTCTGTACCGGACCTCTTTGCGGAGTCATGTGCTTCTTTTTCAGGTCATGAAACTGTTTATTATTCATGTTTTGTTCTATTTTACTGTTCATGATCCAACTGTACATATTTATTTTCATGTTCATGCTATATCTTAATCCTAACATGTTCATGTTCCAGCCAGTTTATTTTACATGTTCCTGCCAGTTTACCTTAGATGTTCTTGTTCTTGTTCTTGTTTACTTTTGCATGTTCCAGTGTACCTATTTAACTTATCCTCGTCATGATGCACATATTTACTTTTAGTATGATATTGATTACTATTTTTCTGTATTATGCTTATGCGTTGGTTTTAGTTTACCCTTTTGGCTTTCTTATGGTACTTTGTTATATAGGATTTTGACTCCACTGGTTTTACATGGCCAAATCTCGTAGTCAGGCCAGAGGATCTATCGTTTCTCCTGCTCGATGGTGTCCACCCAGAGGACCCCCAGTCGAGTGCCTGAAAGTGTTTTGTTCTTATTTACCCACTGACTTGTGTATATTCTTTTACAGTGTTTAGTCATTTAGCACCTATTTAGCTCGTATTTTGTTCCTGACATTTCTACCATGATGGCTTACATTGTTTGTATATTCTAGACTACAGCTAAATTCATCATGTATTATTGCTACACTCTTGCTAGTATCTTATTTTGTATTACTAGCTTCATGATCATTTATATATTATAGTTTGGGAAGTTTTACTGTTTTAATACCCGATGATCATTATTTTTCTCTTTATTCATTTGTTGGTGATTGAGACACATAGGATTGTTTGACCTAGGATTGACCGTTGGCTTGTAGTATAAGCCTCTATGTCTTTACAGCCATGGTCGTATCTTGGGGTACCGGAGTGCTCTAATATACGTAACTGACCTAGTTTCGTTCTCTCTCTCCATTATTTTGGTTCTAGGGTATGATTCGCTATAATCCATTTTATAAGTAAATAATTATTTAATTAGGGATTTGTTCAATATAGAATAAATGTTTACCCAAGTTTTAATTTGGTTTCTTGGGAAGTGAATGCTACTGCAACGTAAGTTATGTTCTCAGGATTCAGATCTAGAGAAATCACTCTAAGAAGATCATTGGTCTGTCTTAAGAGACATACATAAGAAAGATATTAGACACGGTCAATATGTCGAGTTGCAAGCCCATTAGATCTCTTATTCCTTTGAGACATATATTGAGTAGTGAATGATGTCATGAAAATTTGCATGAAAAGAAGTTAAAAAAAAAGAGTATCCTATGCTAGCGCGGTCAGGAGCTAGATGTACATCATGATTTATACTTGCCCTGACATACCCTTTGCGCTAGGACTTGTGAGTCATTGTTAGACTAATCTTGGACAATCCTATTGGAGTGGTGTTAAGATGATCTTATAGTTCTTGAATCGGACAATCCAATACTCGTCGTGTTACGATGGTTCTGACCTATGCATCAGAGGGTACACAAATACCGAGTAGGCCTGTGATCTGAACGACTTCTCCACGTTTGGTTATGTTTAAATGCTAGTTTGAGGAGTTATCTCCTAGTGAAGAAAGAAGCAAAACAGTATTATCTTTGTCTACTATAGAGGCAAAGTATGTGGCAGCTTCTGCAACATTACAGGAAGCAGTACGGTTGAGAATGTTCCTTTAGCAGCTACAGATGGTGCCACATGCTAAAGAAGTTATAACTCTCTACAGGTGACAGCATGTCAGCGATTGCATACACAAAGAATCCCAAGTACCATTGACAAACCAAACATATCGAGACTCAACACCATTTTATATAGAAGTATCAAGACGAGGCCAAATTGAAGCATTTAGATAAAGACAAGACGATTGTGGATCCTCTCTAAATGGAGGATGTAAATGAGCTCTTTGTGGCGCATACTATGTCTATGCACTTTGTCCCTTGTTATATGCTGATAATATACACTTATATTGTATGTTAAACTAATATTTTATATATATATATATATATATATATATATATATATATATATAGAGAGAGAGAGAGAGAGAGAATAAGGGAGGTGAAGTGGCAACTCACTCTCAAAACAATGGTGGCGGTGATGTGGCACAATCTCAACCACACAAACAAGGGGAGGGGGTTGAGTGCAATTTGCCAATTATGAAATGTGTGGTTGAAATTGTGCCACGTCACCGCCACCCTTGTTTTGAGAGTGAGGTGCCATCTCACCTCCCTTATCCTCTCTCTCTCTCTCTCTCTCTATATATATATATATATATATATATATATATAGCGAACAGTCACGAGGTTAATTTACTTACATCAATGACTGCCTTCAATGCCCATGAGGGTTCGTGGAAGATGAGATAGAGTAGGGCTGGGCTTTTCTTGGTGGACTGAATTTCTATGAAATATTTTAAAATAGAAAGTAGTATATCCAAATCCAAAATTAAAACCAAATCCAAAACCAGAACAAAAACAAAGAATTCCAAAATAGGGGAGAAAAACACACTTAATAATCAACAGTCAATAAACAAAACTTAAAATACAATTCCTAATCCAAATTCCCTCTCACCAAAATCCATAGAGTGAACGATTAAATTAAGTTGCCATCATAGTAAATAAATATTTAACTAATGCAACATGGATGCATAGAAGTTGTAGAAAACCAGTAGCCATGGAGTCATGGATTGGTTCAAGATAGAGAGAATCGGATCCTTCAAGTGATTTATATGAAATACCATAAATTTGAAAATGGGATTCTTCATAGTAAATAAAACTTAAATCGTGTAAATATACATAATAAACAAAACTTTTTAAATCATCGAAAATCTACCAGAAACAAGCATAACTAAACAATCATCGACGATAGTATCAAAGAAATTACATTCGAGAAGAAATATGAAGAATTAAAAAAGAAGCATACCAGCTTGTGAGTTTTATTTGGTTTTCGGTACTTTTGATCAATCTAACGATTTTATTTTTGTATTGCATGATTTCTTATCCCAGTCCAATGAAGGCCAACTACATGAAAGAAAAAATAGTTCATTAGTTAATAAAAAAATAAAATACAAAATAAATATCAGAAATAAAAAATTTAAAAGTGATAACCTCAGTTTAGCCGAGAGAGATTTCGAGTTCGGGAGATTTAGACAATAATATAACTTCTTAGAGATTTAGGGATAGATCAAGGGAGAGACTCAACGGAGGGATTTACATATTTAGGGGAACATGGATATTTGGGAGAGGGAGATTTAGGGCTCTAAGAGAGATCGAAAGAGAGAAAGAGAGTTCTCTCAAGAGCGGTGGCGAACATTGAAAAAAGGAGAGAAAATGTTTAGGTTATTTTTTTGTATATATAGGAGGGAGGGTGTTAAACTTGTAATTGCATGTAATATTTCGGATTTAGGCTCGGGTCAGGCACCGAATCCTAACCCCGCAAATCAAACCGAAAAACTAAATGATACTTTTCTTAAAACCAAACTCCGACTCGTTATTTTGGAAACTGACCCGAATTGTTAATTCGGATCGATTTTTGTGTCAAAAATCGTTATTTGCTCAACCCTAAGATAGGAGTGTGTCTGAAAAATGTGTTGACAATAAAGGTGATGGCTAAGGACAGCACAACACTGGAAGCATTTAATATGAAAGTCGAGATGAGCGATTGACTATCTAGTATAGCTCGAATGACATACAAGAATTCCACCTTTTATTACTTGTTTTAAGCGAGACCAGTCTATTGTGGTTATCACTTGTGGGCAGACAGCACGAGGGGATTGGTTAGCTAAATGCCAGAAAGGCGATTGGGCTAGAACTTCATGGTGTTTTGATAAAGATAGACGTGTTCTCTGGGAGAGTCACTCCATCATGACACGTTTTCATTTAGCGTGTTATGGCAACCGCAACAAAGAGAGGGGAATAGATTCATGCTTCCTTGTTATGTGAGCTTTGAGGCTCGACTAAGCTGTTGTGCATTAGTGTGCATGACGACAGCACCCTTAGAGACACATGTCCATACGATGAAGTTCGACAACGACTACTTCTTTGATGTGCTTTCTTGTACGATGAAATTAATTGTACATCAAAGGAGTGTGATCAGAAAAGTGGATTGATAACAGGAAAAACTGTAGTGAATAAAAGGAAGATGACAAAGCATGTTTTATAATCAATCACTAGCCAAACTTTAGGTGCATCTAAGGATTGCGAGAAAGCGTGATATAGTCATAATGCAACCATGGTATTTGGATATGCTTTTCATGAGAGATTGAGAGAGATTCAGATAAGACAATGCGAAATGATTTGGAATGCACGAGTTCCTCATAAAAAAAAAAAATCATGATAGGGGTTATTCATAGTTTGATTCTTTAAGAAATTTGGTTTAAGTTACTCAGCTTGTAGGTACTCACGATCACTTATGGATGCCACACAGATATCTACATATCTGCTCGTAGGTACTCACGATCACATGTTTGATTCTTTAAGAAATTTGGTTTAAGTTAACCCACAATGTGTGGGTGGAAATATGTTGGCATTGGACCGTCTGTTAGTCTCATTAGGGGCCAACCATGCATTGACCGGATCCAAACATGGATAAGGCACCCATATAGAGGTGCACCTATTAAGGGACTCCTAATGCCTATATAAAAGGAGGCTATCCTCAAATTGTGAAACCTAATCCCTATTTTGCTCCTCTCCAAAGTAATCATCTCCTTCCTCTCCAATTGGACTAAAGTAGTCTTTTCTGTCGCACATCAAAAACATCTATAAGCCGCCAAGATAGTAATAGTAGGTGGCAATCTACATATTGCAATTTTAATAGGTTTGAAAGTTATACAACTGCAGTATCTCTTTCCAGTTCTCTTATGAGGTAATCTCCAAACTTTTTACTTCCCTTTGAAATTTGTGCATCCCAAGCGAAGCCAAGTTATCAGTACTTATGCTTATCATCAACAAAACGACAGAAGGCACATCAGACTTCAGTCTGGATTCCTCATTTTATGGAAAAATGCCCTCCTTGAACCAGTTCCCAAATTTCACTTAAATACATGGCAGACCGAAATATAATAGTGCATAAACAAGCAAATTGACAATTAGGTAAACAAAACAAACCACGGCAATAGAAGAACCGGACTTAGTCTTCAAACAGCTTGAGTTGCGGATGCACGAGCTGCAGCTCTCTGTAGAGCCTTCTGACGGTTGGCTTCCATACGTGCAATCTGCTCTTCAGTGAGCTGCATTTTGCTAGGCTTGTTCGTGCAGTCCCCAGCTTCTACTTGATCTGAACTCTTCTCTTCCGTGATCTGAACTTTGTTAGGTTCAGCTACACCGTCATGGATTTCCATTATATTTGTTATTCCTTCCGGATTTCTGTTTACATTGTTCACTTCAGCAGCTATACTTTGTGAAGCTTCATGTATGTCCTGCATATTCAGATAGAAGTTCCCTATTACAGTCGATAAAATTTTTGAAAAAAATAGACCTACTAAGACATTACAGGTTGTTGCATAAATCAAACAGAGAAATGAATCTAAAACTGTATCAAACAGATTAAGCAGTCTTATACTTCTGCAGATAACTGAGATTTAAGGTTTGTAGTCGGTGAAATTATGCAAACCGCAAGAAAAGGCAACAGATTTCTAGTTAAATCATCATTCATCATTTGTTTCGATTTCTCAAAAACACAAAACAGAATCACTGAATGTCAATAGGTGTCAGGTGGTCTTACAGAACTTTGAAAACATAGTTGAGTAAGTCTACATGCTATCAACTGGTTTTTGGGATTATGGTAAGGGCTTCTCTTGCTCATAATTACCTGGCTAGAAATCTCCACCGCACAGAGGGTTTGACCTCTGGTTGGCAGTCGATCACAAAAAGTTGACAATTTTTGTGGAGCTTTCTCGTTCTCCATAGCAAACCCCATTCTCATGGGATCTTGGATGACGATGATGGATGTCTTTGAGTATTTATTTTGAGTTTTATAATTTAACCTTATAACAAGAATTACGAATGCCATCATGATATGCAAACCAAACAAGCAAAGAAACATCATTCTAAATTCATGAATCAAAGCAAGCATCTTAGGAAGTCTTACTCTAAATTCATGTCCTACCAAATAGGTGGATCCTATGGTATTGCATGATACCAATAATACTTGTAATTTATTGTTTCCAAGGTATTCCTATGAGGATCAGTCGGAGTATCGAATTTTTTGGTATCTAAAATGAAATAATTATTAATATTTTATACATTTAGGCATAATTTTAAGTATTTACAGTGTTGTTTCTTAGTAGTTTTGAAATTAAATGAAATAGTAGTCACCCATGCCGATTGGTTTACATGCGATAGATAAGTTTTCTTTTAGATGTTTTTACACCCTTGTTGATTGGTCTTTTTGGTTCAATTTTCTTTGCCGAATTGACCGGAAAAGAGACTCACAATGTCTGGTATAGGTAAATATCGAATATCGGTCAGTATCGGATCGGGACATGCCAAACCGTATCGGTATCAGCCGTATCGGATCGGTATCGGCCGATACTACAAACTATGATTGTTTTAGAAACAATATTTAAGCCAAATAAGCATCTTAGATCAGTCTGGTGTATTATGTTCTTATTCTAAATAAGCACTTGTGCAGACCTTACAGCGACCCAATCAAATAGTAAAATTGTCAGTCTTTGATTGTAGAGCAGCTAAAAGACAAATTAAATGGTATGAAGATATTCCAACAGGAAACTAGTCTAGTAGTTTCAGTATTATTTAGTCCCGGCTTGATGCACACAGAAAATTAAGATAGCAGACAGAACTTGTGTAGAAAAGGGATTATCGTGATACTTCATTAATGTGGTTTTACATATATGTAAGAAGAGGAAAACCTTCCTCATGCAGCTGTATAAAATGTGAGACTAAACTACAAAGATTCACTCTAACAAGTTAGATGAGGTTAGAGAATAGAACAGAGATGGGTGTGGTGTCACATTGAGAAGCAGTGATGGTTGTGATGGTAGCTCATTATGGAGGAAGAAAGAAAGATCACCAAGCTCTCTTCTAGTTGTATGGACATGTTTTCTTTGTGGTACTGGTAAGCTCTCAAGAACATGCTATATATATATTCGGGGTCTCTTGTTGAAGAAGGTGACTGAATGTCATTGAGACTTCTAAGCATAAGGGTGCTCATAAGTTTCACCACCTTGGTTGGACTGACTCGAGCGCATGGAGTCATTGATAAGATCACTAGATTTTTTATTTAGTTGAGAGCTGTTTTTCTAATACTTACGTAATCTTGTTACTCGTCTTACGTGGCTAAAAGTACTTTTAGAGGCTTTGCAAGTAACTGCAACTGTCATCGGGCTACAAAAATCAATTTATTTAGATTTTACTGGTCCTTTTGAGGCTTTGGACTTTAAACAGTGGGTATAAGATAGTGTTGAAGACGGTATGGGATGTTAAATGCTAATACAGATAATGTGTGTGAGTGAGTGAATGAAATACAGCAGTTACATGTGTGGGTAAGGGAAATATCGGTTGCCTCCCATACTTAGTGGCATTTATTCTGATTACAAAGTTGGGGTACTCCTAGAAAAATGTAAAATTTGTAATCTTTTGTGGGCTTAATATGTTGGCTAAGGTTTTTTCATCACAAAGTACAAGTACGAGAATGTTTTCTAATGTATGTCTCTGCAGGAAACCCAATGAAAAATGGACATCCGGTTCTAAAGATTAGTCATTAACGGTCCATTAGAAACCAGTTCAATGCAGAAATATAACAATCCCTATAGAATTAGAACACACCTCGATTTTGACAAATTGAACAGTATAATAGATCAAACAAGTTATATAATCTTACTCTTAAACCCACACCGCTAGGCACACACATTAATACGACAGTTATGGTTTTCGTTGTAGCGTATGTCTTATATCAACTGTCTGGCACGTATTTTTTGCATTAGTTTAAGGGACATTTAAATTTTGATCCAAAGAATATTATGAACTAAGAATTTAGTATAGTGCAGAGAATATTTGTACTCTTTTGAATTATCAACATTTTCATATATAGAAGATAAACCTGACTAGGATATACTAGACATCAACATAATTAAGTTTCTAACCTCTGAATAATGGCTTTGCCTGATGCTGATTTAATGAAACCACTTCTTTATTAGTGCTTTATACTTTATAGCTTAATATTCCTTGAACAATATCACATCAGTTGCAAATGTGAAAGACATATTTACTTTGAATATATAATGAAGTAAATTCCTCTCAGCAAAACAGACGAACCGGATTCGCATGACTTAGGCAGCAAAAATGTTTAACCACTGACAGATGATTAATTGAAAAACTATAACAGAGTTATTACACAGTAAAAAAAGGAAAACAGCACACTTACATTTGTAGCCTCCTCGTAAATATCATCAATCATTTCTTCCTGCATCTCATCAGCAGCATGACTCTCTGATGGTGCGTCTACCATATCAACATTTTGCTCCGCCATTTCTGCACCTTCTTCAGCATATAGACAATTAACAATGTCAGTAACTCAGGAAACACATACTCCAAGTACAAATTGTTTCATACATAGTCGATTTGAATTAGAAAACTTAAGGAGCTCTCTTATGATTGATTAACTACCATTAAAATAAAGACTACGTTTTGACTATAATGATATGATTTTATTATGGCTCAGGGCCTTGCCATATATAAAACTTACAAAGTAATAAAGACAAAAGTGACTAGCTAGTAAGCTTGATCATGAAAAAACTAAATAAACCTATGTTATTTTTCTACACAACACCGCTAGTTGGATCTTGGTGAAAGCAAGTCTAACTTGAGAGAGTGGAAAAGATGGAAACTAAAAATCATCTGAAAATAGAGACCGGGACTTCGAAAACGAAGAAATCATGAAAGATGTCAAGAGAAAGTCGGTCTTCACAACTGAAGAAAATTTCGAAAGAAACATCCACAGAGAGCACGAAAGAATTGACTTGCATCCATCTAGTGCGTGCAAAAGAGAGTTTCGGCCCACGTGGATAGGCGACAAAAGCCAACACAAAAAGATGCCCGATGCAGAAAGTTGTCGAGGGCATGAAGGCGCTCGACAAGAGCCGGTGTATGAAAGAAGCTTGACTAAAAGAGTTGTCGGGGGCATAAAGGCCCTCGCCAAATGTCAATGTATGAGACACTCGACCAAGAGTAATGGGACTACAAGGGCCCTCAACAAAAGCAGATGCTCGAAGACGCTCGACCAAGAGATTTCACACATGGGTGCTCGACAAAAGCCGACAATATAAATACGCTCGACCGAGTGAACAAAAGTAAAGCGATGTCGCGAATGATAGCGATGACAATAACAAATGAGAGATAGATAGAGTTCAACACTTCCCCTCATGTTGGACATAAATGTCACAACTTAGGAACAAATAGATGCACAAACGAGAGCGATACCAACGAGTGAGTTAAACAAGTTGCAGTCACACAGAGTTACACGTCGATCCCGCTCACCGCTTAGCATGCTAAGGATTTAGAGGCTGAGCATCATATTTTTTTATAGATAAACATCAAAAACAACTAGAAAAGTAGATATAAAGAAAAATCCAAAGGAAGTTGTCATGTCATCGCCGATTAGGAATTGTCAGATCTAGGAACATAGCGGTCAATCTCGTTGCCAATGAGAGGAAGTAAAGAATCGAAAATGTCACCAAGAAGCAACGGAATACCAAGAGCATAATGGGGCGACATTATGCACCAATCGGGACCACATTTCACACCGGTTCAGGTTCTCATTGCCACTGTTTGTTGGCTGGACTGAGAATCATAGAACCGTGTGTCTTGTCAATTGCTAGAATAAAAAAAAAGAACATGGTGGATTGGTCGTTGTCCACTTGCCTGGTCAGAGAAGAAGACCTTGTAGCCTTGCCGAAGACGACCACACAGCTTGAGACGAATACGTGACCAGAGAATCGCGATCAACACACGTCGTCGGAGAAGAAGGAATGTATGAGGGAGGGGTTGGAAGGTTTGGTGATGTCGAGATAACATTATCGGAGAAGGCAGAAGGTCAAGCGACCAGATGGAAGGTCTGCAAGTCCAGTCATAAGGTGCAGAAGTACAGATCTCGAGCATGGGAATGAGAAACCAAAATCGTCGATAAAGATGTAGACAGGCTTATCAGCACCGAAGTCGTCTAGGCCTTCATCTGAGATCACACTGGTCCCAATGGCTTGGCCGGAAGTGACCAGATCTGGAGAAAGAAGCCATCGGTGACCAAGTTGACGTCTGAGGAAGACGAAGTTGTCGGTGGTCGAGCTTGGTGGGCATATAGGGTCATCGTCGTTGTCCTTGTTGTCGTAGTGGCCTGCCAGAGATAAGCTTGAGGAATAGCTAGGAGAGGGAGACAGACAAAGGAAGCACAGGTCCTAGCAATGGCTTCTCGAGGTCTTCTAAACAGAGAACAAGCAAGCATGTGGGGTTCTCTGGTTTCGTCCACGAAAGAGAGGGGGAAGAAGAGATGGAAGAGGTGGGCTATGGCTTTGATTCGACATGGCCAGAGGAGAAAGTGGAAGGAGTTTGCAAAGAGGGAGCTCGGATTTGGGGTTTAGGGCTTGGTCAAGGAAGATGGAAGAGAAGAAATTGGAGAAATTTGGGTGATGGTTGCTAAGCTAGGGCTTGGGAAGAAACAATTAGGGTTTTGAATGAAAGGCTAAGATTGATACTGTAAAGAGCAAGGGCTAGGATCACCCATGTTCTAATACCATCTTAAACTAAAGGTACATTTTGATTAGAACGAGATACTTTTATTATGGCTCAAGACCTTACAATATATGGAAATTACAACAGTAATAAAGACAAAACTAGCTAGCTAGTAAGCTTGACGATCAAGAAACTAAATAAACCTACTTTATTTTCTACAACTACCAAACTAAATCTTAATATAATGTCAGGTGAACAACCTAAAATCTATTTTTGTGTTGAACAACCAAAGGAATCATGACACAATGTCAAGACAATATGAATGGCCCTACAAAGAAAGATATTTAATGGAGATAACTTGCCCAGTTCACTGGAGTTTAGCTTATCAGAACATGAGTGGGTTAGGGAAAACCCAGATCAAAGATGGTTTATTTATTGTCTAGGACAAATATATATAGGGAGAGTTACATGGTAGACTAGCTACTCTACCGGTATGGGACTATAATATCACATAATGACAAAACACTACACAATGGTATGACACTATACTATATAAAATGCAATTTCAAATAAACTAAGATGAGCAATCAGTGGTCTATGCCTTATAGCATTGCTGATGGGGACAACACATCAAGCTAATATAGACCTTTATTAAAGAAGATTTCAACATGCATAACCATTAAGCATGTCACCTTGTTCATAAGTTGGAGCAACTTCTTCAACTGGTGCTTCGTGCAACTTTGTGGGATCTCCACCTCTGGCAACTCTCTCTCTCAATTCTGAAAGACATCTCTGTACAAAACTACGAAAGTTGAAAGTGATGGAAAGAAATGAAGGAACTATAGAAGCTTGCAAGAATTAGAATAATCATTCTAAGAAGTAATTGTTACTTCACAGTCCAGGTTTCTTGATGATCTCGGAGAAACATTTAGTTTAAGCAAAAAATGCATAGATCACAGAAGAGGAAGTACAGGATCATGCAGTATCCTACATGATACAGACGTGTCTTAGTTTTACTTTCACTAGCATTCTCATGCCATGGCAAAGCAGAAGCTTGGTTCAAGCAGCATGAGGGTTCAAAAAAAAAAAACAGTTGAAGTAACAACTAGTTCTTTAACAAAGAGATACTGTTATGATATTAACAAGAAGAAAAGTTTATTTGTCTAAGGTTATACAATCATCCAAATAGATACAATTTCTAGATGTCAAAATGATTGTTGCAGTGTCAAATTAAGGTAGTAATGAATTTGAAAGATTTAGTTTTCACTTAACGAGACTGGTTTTGGGGCCGGCTGGTATTGGAAGAGAGGGAGGGAGTAGATAAGAATGATGCAATTTTCAAGTTATCTCAGTATAAAACATATTATTAGTCATGTGGTTATATAGGGAAGGGTGTGGGGCACAGAATCTCAAGGTGTCAGTGCCCATAATTCTCATGAGCACTAAATCCCTAGTATGGCCATACCCATCATATCAGAAGAGATTATAGAAAAGTTACGGAAGTGCACAGAGTATACCAAATGACTTTGGACAACATCACAGATTAGACTCAAAAAGAGTAAATTGTTCAACAACAAAAAATTTGGAACAAATATTGTCGAGAAAGTGTGATAATTGTCCATAAAAAACACAAATGCAGAGAGCAGAAGTTGATTACGCAATTCATTTTTTTTCCTATGGAAAACTTGTGAGTGTGAACGAACAAATTCACTGTTTCCATGTGACTGTAAATCATTGCTAGTGGGGAATAAAACTATATACGTCATTAAGTGACAAGCAGAATGGTGGGATCTAGCTGCAAGATGCCACATGTAGTGGCAAGCTAAGAGAATATGTAGCTGCTTTTGTCCTATATATTTTCCTAATTTGATCTATCATCACAATATCGAGCTTATACACTTTTTTTCATCTTTCACGAAAGGACGACATCCAAATGTCTTCTACATAAAGTTAAGAGTGGTGATAGAGCATACAAACCAGAAGAAAACTAGAGAATTGGCAGCACTAGCATGAACTGCTTTTACAGATAGCCTATCAGACTGGTAGAATCAGCTTACCCCGACACGCCGGGTGGCGCCAACTTTCTCGACCTTGTGAATAAATTGATCAAAGGAGTAGTAAGGTAACAAACGAGAATGCCACTGAGCATATAGTCGAATGAGGTTCCCTAAATCAGAAACCTGTGAGCATAAAACGATATGAACATACATTCAGAGCTAAATTAAACTAACAGGGAACAGAAGTAAGTTGAGAGAAATTTGCCAATTTTCAATATGTCAGGCAATAATAAATAAACAGCAGCAATTGCTCTTCTGTCTTTGTTCCCTTGTCATATTTTTTTCAATAAGGACAACATCACTATTAACAAAAAGAGTGTCCGACTGCAAATGCAGGGTTGTGGAAGGGTAAAGACGTGTGACCTTAACCCCAGCTATGGGAAGTTTCAAGACCCAGATCTGTGTAACCTTAACCCCAGCTATGGTGGTTCAAGACCCAGATCTGCTCCACTAGTACGCATAAAGCAAGTAGTACCATTATGCTAAGCAAGTTTCATGACACGTGTCAAGAGCTAAGGGCAAACGTAATTTGGGTGAACTCACAAATTACTGTTGAGATATCTGCGAAAGCTTAATTGATTACCAGTTATTAAATCTATCACCAAAACCTCTAACAAATTACAAAAAAATGACAATCGAATTTAGGGTTTACTAAAGTTAGAAAGTCAAAGACAAAGACAGATCAAAGTGGGACTGAATCAAAACAAGTGTTCGTTGCTGATTTGACCCTGAAACAAGGCTGATATCATGATGTAGGGAGGATTGCCCTACAGTTGCTGAAGCAGAATTGATGAGAATGACACCGCCGAAACATACATCGAAACACCTCCATGAAGGTTTTGCCCGAGTCGATGAGCATTGTTCTAATTTTTATTGAAGATTCATAACTTAGTCCAGTGGGGGCTTTATATAGGCTTACAAGTCTTTAATTAAGGGAAGAAAGAAAAACCTAACCTAATTTTTCCAAAGCAAGTATACTAAAATATTTGACAAAATTATGTCAAAAAATCTGGCCAAAACTAGCCTATATAGTCAAAGTAGATCCTACAATATTTGATATGATTTTAACCAAAATCATAAATCATAATCAAATCGTAGCTTCCTAAAAACTGTCCAGATTTCCATTTCCGGCTTCAGCAGCATATTATATCAACTAAACCTTAGCATCAGAAAATGAACCCAACACGCAAGACGTAGATCTCAAAGTTACCTTTCCGAATTATGGTACTGCATGGAAAATAGACATTTGAGCTGGTTGGCACGGCTATTCTACAAAGGCTCGCACTGCAGTCCGAATCTGAATAATATTTAGAAGTATTCCTACATCATATCATGACTGTTTTAGTACTGCAAGGAGGCTGTTTTGGGGTTGGCAATGTGAAGGAGGGACCCGTAGGATGCAGGTCTATTGCCATCAGATCGACAACCCTCGGGGACAAGTATGACTTTCAATGCAGGTATTGCCTGTGGTGTCGAGATGATGAATTATTATGCAATGTCAGATTTGAAGAATAGGACACTAGCAATCACAAGAAAGGAAGATGACAGTTTAGAGGTTCTTTTGGGTTTGTCCTAACCAGAACACTAAAAGAAATCTATAATCCTCTCTCACCAATCCATATAATACCATACAAACCTTTATATAGGTAATCAATGAAACTCTAAAAGAAATAAACCAACTAGAAACTAAACAAAAAATAACCAAATAGAACAGTCTTAGATAGTCCAACTAATCTAATAAGATCCCACAGCACAAATCAGCCCAAACTGGACCCAAATGAGTTTGAACTTTGAACGTGAACCGGCTGAATTAGTCCTCAATTATTTCAATAATGTACCAATTATAGGAATTGAATCAATTGATCGCCTAAAAGGGTATAAAAAGGGTAAAGAATCATCCACTTACACATTGCACAGCAAAATCAAAAGAGCAAGACAAAGATCTTAAGGCAGCCTTCTTCCCTCCTTGCCAAAAATGAATGGCCTTGGACTAATTGTTAGAATAAGGGGATGTAAACATATAAAGTAGTAGGCACTGAAACAATCACATTCCTCTCTATAGAAAATACTAGGAGATGGCGAAGCACGAGAGAAATGTGGAAGAAAAATAAATGATCTCCAATCTCACCTTCCTGTTTTAATAATGATATCATAGTTACCATAACCTTTTCCTGTTCTGGATCCCCTATGCATTCTTTAAACCATTATAAATCATAAAACAACTTCAAATGATCCCCTATGCATTCTTTAAACTATTCCAGTTTTATCTAGGGTAAATATCATACTTTAGGTTATTAATTTACTATTTTCTATGTAAAGATGCTTATCTTTTTGTACAAAGAAATTGTAGAAGAAATATAAAAGGGAAGTTTCTCTAGTATCCTTTCTGCATTCCTCATTATCGGTAATGTTGTTATTACGTTTGTCAAAGACAGTGATTCTCCTATAACTTGATCTGGGATTATATTATTTATGAGTCATACCATGAAGTCCCCAAGAGAGTAGTTGAGCTAAAGGTAGAACATAAAAACACACATCTCAATTTGGTTTAATTTGCTAACATGCCAATTGATACAAACTCAAAAAGATGAGAGAACATTTACACATGGTTTCAAATACTGAGAAAAGGCATGAAACAGTATGGTGGATTTTGGAACAGAATCAACAAATAGTCATATTGAAGTGGCTAGGAGCAAGTATGTTGAGACACTGATTAGTATGAGGTACACTTGGGGTAAAAACTCACTCTCTAGCACGATTAAGGGTCAAGATTAAGTCCACATTTAATTGCTTTAGCTAAGGTTAACTCACCAAACACATTTTGGATGAGACTCAATTTGCATTTCGCTTGCCAATGGAATTCTTCTGCTTAGCAAAACAAAACTAATAAAGTTTTAAGATGCAAAATTAGTAGAACAAAGATTAAAAAAAATACTAAGGGTAGGTTTGTAAAGATTAATGATAAGAAGAGGAAATGATTAAAATTTATGTTACAGGAAAAGCCCAAAAAAGCCCAAGAGTGATCATTCCATTATTTAGGCTCAATCATTCATTCAGAAAGCAAGAGATCTAGGCATTTCCAGTATCCAAGAAGGTTGATAAATCTTTCAGTATTACATCATTTTTTTTTGCATGTCTTTGTTCTTCTGTTTTTTGTCTTTCATCTTTAAATGGATACACTCGATCTTACCTATATATAATTGGTTTTTGCCTCTGAAAAGTAGTTCCGTACTTTTCATCTCTAAAACCATGTCGGAAATGGATTGCTATAGAAACTCATCAATTGTCAAGTTTTTGGCTTTCCATCAAAGTAATTGGCAGCTATTCACATTAACTTAAAGATTGAAATGGGTAAAAGTTTTCCGATAACAAGAACGACACTTGAAGTTTATATATTCATCTTTGATCAACCTGTTGTGTTTAATTCAGTCTATTTCAACCAATTGGATGGCATCGATATGACATTTAAATACAAATATAAATATAAGTGCCAGTTAGCTTCTACTTCTACAATGTTTGCATGTGTATGAAATTATCTTTAATGATCAAAACTTAGATTTTAACTTGTGATCTTTTTTCACTTGGGAATTCAGAAAGTAAGAGTATACCCACATGTATAGACTGCTACTAAGAATTTGGCCAATGGGACAGAATAGAAAAATAAATAAAAAAATGAATAGTAGCATAAATCAAAGCAAACAGAACCTATTACACAGTAAGAGTAAGAAAATAGAGTAATTAATTAAAAAAAATGAATAACGATACGAAATAATGTAACTAATTACAAGAAAAATATGGTACCTACTAGTACGCTTGTTAGCAATCACCCGAATAAAACTCGTATTATAAGTGAATTTTGTATATTTCAAAAACGTATAATACTTGCGTACTTTTGAAAGATTCGAATCAATATGCAAATTTTAAGCATGTGATGTTTCAAACGTGTTCCGTATGAATTATTGAAAATTTTGGCACAAAAATCGTGGTGGGAACCTATTTAATTAACCAAAATTGACAACATGTTTAAGCATGTGAAGTTTCTAACCTCAATATTTCCATTTGACTAATATTTGACCGAATTTTTTATATATTTTACTTGCACTGCTCCGATTTATACTCGTACTTTTGCTGTCCCGAATTTTTTCCGTTTGCCGAATTGCTAACAAGGTCTGGTACTACTTACATCCACATTATAAAAAGACTAGTTTTTTTCCCTCTTAAGAAATCGAGAACTGAAGAGCTTAAATTCATAGCAGCACGGAAAAGTAAGATGGAGCCTTTAACGATGTAAATACAGTGAAGGAGCGAAAACAAGTAGGGATGATAGCATCACCTCGTGGCCGCGGCCATGGTACTTGAAGGATTTAGGGAAGTGGCGGAGGACGTAGCCGAGCCCGTCTTCGGAGAGGAGGAGGTCCGGCGTCAGCTTCGGCCTCGTCCTCGGAGCCTTCTTGCCGGCGGTGGGGGGAGCGGGCTTCTCCGTCGATGCTGAAGGAGGGGGCTTCTCCTGTTGGGAGGAGAATTTGGAGGAGGGGAAGTTAGGGTTAGGGTTTGATGAGGAAGGGCAGTCTTTGGACCAGTGGCCGGGGCGGCCGCACTTGAAGCATCCGGTAGGAGCCGACGCCGCCATTTCTCTCTCTCTCTCTCTCTCTCTCTCTCTCGATCTCGATCTCGATCGCCTGATGAAGAGAAGACCAAAATGGCCAGAGAAAATGGAGGGAATCCCAATTTGGGGGAAGATAAGAATGGCGGGAAAGATCAGATCTGCTATGCTGGGGCTTGAATGATTGTGAATTGTAAATTTGTTTGGTCTGCGTTTAGCTTAGGTCCTGTTCTCAACAAGGCCCATTTAGAAATGAGAAAATTGTGTAGAGAGAGGAAATTATAGCAAACTATACGCACATGTATTGCACATATTTTATATTATTTAAAAAAATAATAATAATAATTTGCTACTTAGAAGAACAAAAAAAAATTATTTTGTACTACTTGGGATGAGCAAATAATAAAAATTCTTAGCTTTAAAAAAAAAATTGTATAACGAAAAAAAAACTTTAACAAAATAGGAGTAAAAGAAAGAAGTTTGAAATTTTTTCAAAACATTCAGCCAAGGGATCTGTTCGTAAGACTCTCGGGCAGAAATTGAGCAATTTGGTTTTTTTTTCTTGGTTTAGTTAGATTGGTTTGATTTTGAGTTATTTTTAGGTCTCGACCTTCATGTTCACGGTTCACCCAATGACCAATCAAGTAAGTATATTTTAAAGTCGAACAAAGCCGGCCCTCTATTTATAGCCAACTTTTTCTCTTATGCTCTGTGCACATTTGATGTGGGACGAAAGAGAACAATATTTGTTTTTGTGTTTCATATAGTATATTTCAACCCATTGCCAAACATTGAGTCCCACATCGAACGTGCATAGAGGGCATGAGAGAAGAAGTTGGCAATAAATGGAGGGTCTTGTTCAGCTTTAAAACATACGTGGATGGATCATTGGGTGAACATGAAAGTTCAGGCCTAAAAGAATAATCCAAAACCAAATGAAATTAACTAAAACCAAAAAAATAAAAAACACATGTCACCCTCACATTTTGATTTAAGAGTAGTTTGGTAATTGACACGGGTATTTTATTTTAGGATTGATTGTATTTAAATATTGTGCATGCATAATTATTTAATTATTGTAGTATTTAATTATTGTTAGTGGTAGATTTATTTTAGACTTGTGTAGTGGACCTAACCTATTTAATTAGATGCATGAACCAACATTTTAGATGAGTTTAGATTGAGCCATGAATTAGGCCCATGGATTAGGAGGTTGTATTAATTAGTGAAACCATTAGACTAGAACCTTCCCTCCCTAATTAATTTCTTCATGAGATACCCCAAGGGATAATTAGGATATTTCATACTAGCTTGGGGAGAGGGCTAGGGTTGGCCACCATTAGAGGAGGAGAGAGAGTGTCTTCCTCATTTCATTTTCCAATTCCATTAGATCTAGTTTTTTCCTCTTCCAATTTTCTTCATTCCCTCATCATTTCTTCACCAATTTCTTCACAAATTCCTTCCCTATTCTTCATTGAAGGCTTCTACATCAAGGATCTACAAGAAGGAAGCAAGGATCAAGAAGAAGGAGGCCAAAATCTACAAGGAGAGAGCTACTTTCCATTTGGGGACTTTGTATTGGAAATCCATCTCCCAATAGCTATATTTCAGTTTTTTCCCTTCTGATAGGCTCTTAACCATGAGAAATTACCCCACATGCATAGGCTACCCATAGAAATTGGTTTTAGGTTCATAGGAGATCTATGGTGGAAGTTTTGTGTATTTTTGTGTCAATTTTAGGAGAATTCCGAGATTGGCACATGTGGTGTTTGTCAATTGGTCTAATAGATCAAATTGACATATGATTGATTGTTTGTGACTAGTGTCGTGTCCACAATTGGATACGTGTAGGCCGTATCTCGTCAATTTGACGAAACGGATTGATTTTGGGAGTTTTCCTCCGACACGGGGACTTGTGCATATCACATTATGACATGGACATGTAGTTGATCTAATTACTATACGTATTGTTCATATTTAGTGTATTAAATTTGCTCGTGTCCTCCGGGATACGTTTGATTGTGTGGTGGAGCCGTATCGCAAGCGTATCATAGAATTAATATGATACGGGTGCGGTGCACTCCACGTGTTTGTTGTTTTGCTCCAAATTCTCTCTCTCTCTCTCTCTCTCTCTCTCTCTATATATATATATATATATATATATATATATATATATATATATATATATATATATATATATATATATATGAGTATGTATATGATTAAGTATTTTTATGTGTGGATATAATAGTGTATATAGTTATAGTTATACACACACACACACACACACACACACACACACACACACACACACATATATATATATATATATATATATATATATATATATATATATATATGTGTGTGTGTGTGTGTGTGTGTGTGTGTGTGTGTGTGTGTGTGAGTGAGTGTTTATATGTATATAAGTATATGTGTGGATATCTATATAGATATATATATAGCATTGTACATAGATGTGTATAAGTGTTTGTGCTATGAGTGTTTGTGTGTGTTGTGTGTGTTGGTGTATCGGTAGGAGAGTTGCATAGAGCAACATTCAGCAGGTTCTTCACCTCGGTGTGCAAAATCAGCACTGTGCAGTATCACAACAAAGAGAGGAACTAGTGTAGTAGCAGTGAGCAGGATACTCACTGCAATGGAGCACAGGAATGTGTGCTTAGCAGTCCTGTAGAAGATCAACAGCAAAAACCACAGGCAGGTTCAGTTCAAGTTCAGTAGGTACTTGAAACTGTGCAGTGCACATAAGGAGGCATGCAGTTCAATGTGCAGCAATGGGAGAGCAGTCAACAAGTGCAGTAGCAGTTGCAGCTAGCTGCACTGCAGTGCAGCAGACAGAGTCGAGCATGCAGTTCAGTTCAACTGTACAGTGAGCACCTCGAGCACAACTGTGCAGTGATCAACTGCACAGTTCAGCAGTGTATCAGTAACAATAACAGTTGATCAGCAACTCGAGGCAACTAGGAATGGGCAGCACAGAGCAATGAGCAACTGCATCAAGCAGTAAGAAGTAGAGGGCTCGTGCACAGCCATCACAGGTATCAGTGTACCAGTATCAGTAGAAGTATCAGTGTCCGGTCCAGGTATTAGACTTTGGTTCAGTCAAGGGTTGGGTTTCTGTGTTTCACTAGTAGTTTAGTAGTTTTAGTAGTTAGTAGCAGTTTCAGTTGGAAATCAGTGTATCCATGTTTTCAATTCAGTTCAAGGTTTTGAGGTATTGGGTATTTGAGGTTTTTGGTTAGTTAGTGATCAAGGTATTGGTTTAGTTAGTTAGGTTGGTTTAGTAAGTGTATTGATAGTGAGACTCCTAGACTATAGTATCTATAGTATTTATGTTTGATATTAGTATATATAAATATTAGTCTAGATAGTAGATTAATAGCTATGCTTAGCATATAGTTTAGCTATATGTATATATGTATATATGTAGGTATATTATATATGGATGTGTGTGTAGTGTATTATAGTTAGTTTCTATGTATTATTTTGATATATATTTAAGTATTTGGTATGTGATTAACATATAATGTATTAGGGGTATATGTTTATTAGCTATATGTAGAGGTTTGAATTACCTTAGGATACCAAGGTAATGTCAAGGTTTTGGGTCAATACCCAAGGTATTGAGTTTGGGTATCGAGATAAGTGCGATACGCATTGGTACAAGACCAAGGTATCCTATTTTAATTATTTTGTTATAGTGTTATGAATATTGACATGAATATATATCTAAAGTACTATTTTTATATAATTAAACTTTTGTATCTTAAGATACGGCTTTTTGAGTGCATCTTAGTATCTTATATTAGTTAGTATAGTTTAGTTTCATAGTACATTGACCTAGTGTCCTAGTGTTAGACTCTTGCAACCTAGATATAATGGGTTTGACCTAGAAATGACTTTATGACCTAGTATTGCATCAGCTTAACTTATTTTTATTTTCGAACCTTGTATTGATGCAACATACCATATATAGGTCTGTGTGACACCAACTTGGGCATGGAGAGACACACCTTGCTCAGGACTTCAGGCGAGTACATTTCTCTGATAGTTTTTAATTCATAATAGTGTATATATGCATGTTTTAGAATTGTATACTTGATTTCGACACAGTGATTTCACGGACTTGTACAACATGGATCCCGTCAGGAGATGTTATTCCCTACCGTGTTCAGCGGGTACTCGTGTACATATATTTCATCGTGTATATTGGATATTGATTTATATTTTGTGTTCACACACTGCTCTTGTTCAGTGTGCTTATTCGTGTACACCAACTGCTCGTGTTCAGTGGTTATATTTCGTGTTCATAGCGTATCGTGATTGGATCCATTGGTATTAGTTGGGGATGGGAGAGTAGGAATTGATTATGTGATCAAAGCCCCATTGTTACATCATGTACATTCTGGTTACATACCTCACTTGTAATCGTCTTACCTGATCATGTTTATCCAAACCGATCACATAATGAACTTGTATTCTGAGGCACATTAGTTAGTTTACAGTTATTTCATCATATTGCTGATATTCATATTGTTGTTCTATATTCGCGTACATTACCTGTATACCTATTGTTCATTCATTCATATGTTTAGTGATCTTGTATTTTATTTCTATTATCTGTTTTATATGCTCGATTATGTTACTGAAACTGCTTTCAGAGGTATGTACTTTGCTCCAATCCTGACTGGATATATTTTTTCCAGATGACTGGCTTTTAGAGCAGTATCCCACATTCTACGGGCCGCAGGACGGCGTACCTATAGAGGATACTCCTATAGACTAGGAGGACTTAGTTGCAGAGCTCGAGGAGGTCTAATTTATTTGTGTTTGATTGTATTAGACTATTATTTGTGGAGGTTCACAACTTGTATATTATTTTAGATTGTTGATTGTATCTTTCCTTCGCTATTCCATTTGTGCATTATCTTTCTTAGTTTGTTTTGTGATTAAGATTAGTTATACTTATGAGATACCATATTGTTCCTCCGTTTGGAGTTGAGATGATTGACAGGTACTATATTATATTATTGAGATGTTAGATAGTTAAAATGACCCAAACAACGTTCTACCGCCGATTATGCGGTGTAGGCTGGACGTAACCACGTACTCGTGCCCGATTATCCGAGTACGGGTCGTGACACCACATTACTCAATTTTTGCCAGACTCTCTAGCGAAATGTTTCTGTGGTTGAATTTTTTTGAACTTCTTTTTCGTTATACAAAAAAGAAAACATAGATAAGGGTAATTTGTTAAAGTTTTTTTTCATTATACAATTTTTTCTATAATTTTTTTCTATTTAATGAAAGTAAACATAGATAAGGATATTTTTGGAAGAAAATTTTGTATGATGAAGCCTCAGCTTTTCTTATTATATAATAGTATAGAGTATAGATAGATGGAGTAGATTTTAAAACAGTTCGACTACAGAAACTCAAAACAATAACTCGCAATATGGATATGACACGTGGACTTATTTTTCTGTTTAGGCCCTTTAATGTGTACCCATTTTTTCTGTTTAAACCCTTAAAAAAAATTAAGGGATGAGATGTAAGTAATCCAACGGCTTTTTATTGTCGAATTTTAAAAATTAAGAACGCATGAGCTTTAAGATTTTTGTTTTTAAAAATTAGATGTGATAATAAATTTTGTCTGATGATCTGGCGTGCACGTGTTTAGTCAATCGATCAGGAAAAATTCAAGCAAGTCTCATATTTCATCAATCGGTCTAGCACAAATCAAGCAAGTTTTGGTCGTTGACCAACGATCGATGACAAACTTTTGGATTCGCAAAGACTGGTCGGACTCCCACAACTACTGTGGTTTCTCTATAAATTGGAGTGGTTTTGCATGATAATGCCACTCCAAACATCTTATTCTCTATAATTTTTTTCTTGCAATCTCTCCATTCAGTTACATTCAAGTATACTTTTAGAAACTCTCTCTACTACATTCATAAGCTCTCTATTTAGAAATTGGAGTGGTTTTGCATGAGAATGCCACACCAAACATCTTATTCTCTATATTTTTTTCTTGCAATCTCTCCATTCAATTACATTCAAGTATACTTTTAGAAGCTCTATCTAATACATTCAGAAGCTCGCCATTTAGACGCTCTACAATCTATGTTCGTCATGGATCAAAACCTAAGAATATTATGCTCGTAGAAAGGTACATTAAATGGGCTATCTTACAAATGAGGTTTTACCCAACTTCTTATAATTAATCGAAATATTACGTTAGATAGTTTAAGCAATCTAATTATTGGACATTTTCTATCCAATATAAATTTATATTAAGACACATTTTTTTACTTGTTTATTATTATATGGTGAAAAAGCATGAAATTTTTTTTCCTGAAGTTAATTTACAATAACCGTGTGTGTGTGTGTGTGTGTGTATTACTCCACTACCATAAAATTTTAATAATATAAGTAGTCAACGTGCTTATAATAACCAAACTGTTCATATTGGTCATAGTTCTTCTTAATTACCAAGTTGTTCCATTTACTGAATAAGAACATACATTAGTTTAAAGAGACAATGATGATGAAAATAGTCATGATTTAACTGAAAATTTAGATGATTATCTAGATGATAATATAGCACTCGTGAATTATTTGTTGAAAAATTATTTAAAAGTTGTTCTAAATTTAGAAGTTTTCTTAGTAACATATAAATTGAACATAATCTTACTTGTTCAGCTGTTTTAAACTGTGTTGGCGAAATTGTATATAAATGTGATGAACCAAGTTGTAATTGGAGAGTATATATAAGCTAAAGCCAATGGTGAAGGTGAAACATTTGTTATTCGTACGTCAGAAAATCAGCATTATTGTTTATGTAGACTTACAACAGAATGCCAGCAATTAGTGTAAGTACCACTTTCCACCATAGGGGTATTTTGGTAATTTTGTATGTTGTTAAATTTTTATATTTTATTTTATATTAGTGATTGCCTATAATTATATTAGTGTTAGTTAGTGGCTAGCCAATTAGAATTTATAAGTGTTAGTTAGTGCTAATTATTGTTAGTCGTGACTTTAGTAATTAGAATTAATTAAGTTTAGTTGTCATAAAGAGAATATTTCTCTTAGTTGTTGAGATTTTTTCTTTTAGTTAATTAGATTTCATTTATGACAAATGGAGAGGGGCAAATTTGATATTTTGGCATGACCAAAACTTACTATAAGAGATAAGTTTAATTTATGGCTCATCCATACATTTTATTTCACTCATTAGCCTCGTTTTTCTCAAATCTTCTTATTCCCCAAGCAAACCCAATTCCCTACCAATTTTACTTAATCCACTTTTAATTTTACTCATTCTCACCATCATGAAGGCCTAGAGCATTGGAGAACACAAGAAGATCCATAGGAGAGGAACTTGCTAGGAGATCGTATCCGACTCATCCCTTCCGTGTCCAAACTAAAAATTCTCCAAAAGGCTACCAAAACACTAGGTAATTCTCTCAATTTCATCAAATTCATGGTTATGAACACCATTTGGTCATGTAGGAACATTCCAATGGATAGATTTGACTTTCCAATGATAGATTTAGGCACTAGAAGTCCTCAATTTGGTAGATCTAAGTTGGTGTCATAATTTTGGGACTCAATTTGGGGAAAACCCTAATTGTGTCCATTGAGTGTGTGTATTATGTCATTATGGGGACTAGTGATGTTTATTTGATAGTGTGAAGGTGTTCTTGTATCCAAAATTAGATACGTAGAGTCCATATCATGATACACCATGATACGTATAGGTAAATTTGGCGTATACATGTGTTCTTTTATCCAAAATAGCCTAAATTTGTTATAGTATTCGACCTCATTTTTAGCATCCATAACAACTTAGAAATGTCATAACTTCTAACTCAGGACTCTAATTAATCTTTCTTTTTTTAAAAGAACCGTATCAAAGTTAGCTTTTTAAATATATAAATTAATAGGCCAGATTCGTTCTGGAACTTTCTGTAAAACTGTTTGAGTGTCAAGTGTCCGAAAGACGAACGCGTTTTGATATTTTTTGCGATTCCTGGAGCTTCCAGACACGAAAATATGATCCGTTTGAAGTTTTAGAAAGCTAATATGAAGGGCTACGACATACTTTAATCTAGAATTTATTGAATAGGTCTAATAGATTTAGTATTGGTTACAAGTAGAGAACTGACTATATAATATATGCATTTTTTGTAACCTATGAGACTAAGTAGTATGGATATCAAGTGAGTGTAGGTATCATAGGTTGCCATGCATATGTATGATATAACACACACACACACATATATATATATATATATATATATATATATATATATATATATATATATATATATGTGTGTGTGTGTGTGTGTGTGTGTGTGTGTGTGTGTGTGTGTATATATGTGTGTGTGTGTGTGTGTGTGTGTGTGTGTGTGTGTGTATGTGCGTGTGTGTGTGTGTGTGTGTGTGTGTGTGTGTGTGTGTGTATATATATATGTGTGTGTGTGTGTGTGTGTATATATGTGTGTGTGTGTGTGTGTGTGTGTGTGTGTGTGTTAGGTAATAGGTTTTAGTTAGTGTGCGTGTTAGTGTTGATACAAGTGGTTATCAAGTGAGCCAAGTATAGGTAAGTTATGTGTCAAGATATTAGAGTTTAGGACAATGTACTAGTATGATACTTGGGTACCATAAGGATATTGGTATCATGACATTAAACTAACATGAGTGAGGGTAAGTGAGTAATGGGGCTTGAGTAAGGTATCATATTTGGTATCAAGTATTAGTATTAGAGTTAGTTGGGTAAGTACCTAGGAGGATAATATATTGGTCAAAATATAAGATATTGGGTATTAG
Source organism: Iris macrosiphon (assembly GCA_036927795.1). Taxonomy (NCBI): domain Eukaryota; kingdom Viridiplantae; phylum Streptophyta; class Magnoliopsida; order Asparagales; family Iridaceae; genus Iris; species Iris macrosiphon. The sequence goes on along the minus strand of JAYESA010000017.1, from coordinate 71,219,807 downwards.
AACTAGATAATGGGTAATATTAAGATGTCAAGTGCCAAGAGTAGGGTGAGTATCTTGGATGTAAGGTAAGTGTAGGTTATGATCATGTGTTAGTATCTTGAGGGTTGGTATCATATGGTACTTAATGTGGTACCATGGTACCATGTACAAACAAGTGGGATATGTGTGAGATAAATTAGAGTGTGGTATCCTATAATGTATCCAGGTATTTAAAATACCAAGATACAAAAATATTAGAACTAGTATGAGGTAATACTAGGATACTAAGGTAAGGTTGTGATATTAGATATTGGATTAAGATACCATGGTAAGGGTAGTGTCTAGCTTGGGTAATGGATTAGGTACCAAGGTATGAGTTAAGGTATTGGTCAAGGTAATGGTATTAGCTAAGGCATTAGTCTAGAAAGTAGGATACAGGGTAATATGTTAAGGTATTGGTCATGGTAATGAGGTAATACTAAGGTAATAGCTAGGTAATAATGTAATACTAATGTATTGGCTAGGTATTAAGTGTTAGACTAAGTTATTGTATATATTAGTATATCTATATAGTATATATGATATTATTATATCATAGCTAACTAGTATGACTTTAAAACCTAGTTTAGCCAAGGTATTGACTAATAGTTAAGGTATTTGAGATACGGGCTAAGGTATTAAGTAAATGTGTGATACGGGTTAAGATACTGTGATACGGGATAAGGTAAATAACTATAGGCCAAGATAGTGCTTGAAATTATAGGTAGAAGTATATATTGGGATAATATATTCTAGTAACTTATTAGTATAGCCTAGAAACCTAGTATTGGCCTAGTATTAACTAGTATTGACTAGTTTGACCTAGTTAGCATCTAAAAACAAAATAGTGACTTGTTATGACCTAGTATAACTTTATAAATCTTGTAAATAGGTAAAATTAACCTAAAAACTCGAAAATGACCTAGTTTGACTGTGTTGACCTATATTTGACATAGTTTGACTATTATGACATAGTTTGACTATTATGACATAGTTTTGACCTATAAATCTAGTTTTGAGTTTAAATTTATTGTTGACTTTAAAACACTATTTGATCTTGATACATCATATATAGGTCACTTGGACTCTGGTTTAGACACTATTTGATATTTATTTCTCCGGACCTCAGGCGAGTACATTCTTTGATAGTTTTTCGTTTATAATATCTTCTATGTTTCTTGTATCTAGTATAGATATCCTTGACTTCTTGACACATAGTTACACAGATTGGTATTTCTGGATTTCGTCATGAAATATTATTCTTGGTGGTTCCTGGTGTATCCTGTGCAAGCCATGTTGTTCTTGTACTTGTATGGACACTGATTTCTAGAGAGACTAGCTACATTCTCAGAGAATTTTGTGTTGTAGTATATCATGGTTGGATCCACTATACCAGTCGAGGGCGGGGAGTGCTAGTGTAGATATGTGATCATACCCCCGTTGTTTCTGTTTTTATGTATAGTATTAATCATATACCACACGTATGATTAACCGGACCATGATTCCTGAACAAAAGTTTCCAAGCCGATCACATGTTGAAGCTAGTACTCACTCACTTAGTTAGTTATATTTTTTGACTTATATATGATGCTCATCTCTCTTGTGTCTATTTCTTACAATCCTTATTCCTTTATATTTTCTGCCATGCTTTGTTTATCTTGTATATTCTCTCTATTTACTGCTACATAGTCTTTATCATTTATTGGAACTGCTGTTAGAGGTGTGCTTCGCTCCAATCTTGACTGGATAATATTTTTTAGTGATTGTTGTTCTCTACATTCCAGAATTTCAGAGTGATGCTATAGACATGACTGTTATTACACTGTGGATCTTGAGGTGACAATTGTAGAGATCTAGGCTAGTGCTTTTTATTCCATATTATGTCTAATTTTTTTGGGTTATCTTTCTTATTTATTCTGCCTTTAGATTATGGTGATTGAGTACATGATAGTGCTAGTTGTATTAGTATGATTGATAGTTAGATATTGATGACCTAGACAATATTCTACTGCCGATATTGTGGTGTAGGCTGGACGTAACCACGTACTCGTGCTCGATCATGTGGGTGCGGGTCGTGACATATTTTTATGGTGGCCCATGTAGGTCAAGCTTTGCAACTAGTGCGATATCATGGTAGTGCAACAGCTTGTTGTACTACTGTGAGCCTACGATAGGATATAGGATATATAATATAGGATGAGAGAATACTCAATCATAAATTAGAATTCCCTGAGAGATTTCTGGGACGACCCTTGAGAATCTTATTATAAACTATACTTCAAAATATGTTTCTACTTGTTTTACTTCACTCTTACTTGTTATTGTTAAATTTGATTCTTGAAGTTCGTTGTTGACTTTGATTCTTATATGGAGATAAAATTTATAGAATAAATTAGGATATATTCTGATGACATATATTGATAAGAACAGTAAAAAAGGTAAACGTCTACTTTAGTTATGGAGTCTAAAGTTTATTGCAGCCATATTAGCTGGCGTGGCAAAAATATAGAGCCGATTTTGGGATATACTTATCTTGGTTATGGAATCTAGAGATCTCGTAGCCATGCTAGCTGGCAATGCGAGAATTTAGATAACATAATTTGAGAGGTATGTACCTTGGTTATGGACTCTATAGTTTATCGCAACTATGCTTACTGGCGTAGCGAGGATTCTAGATAACATGATTTCAGATAGAAGTATATGATTATCAAATTGTATCTTAAATTGGTTCTTAATATATCATCTCTATCATTCTACTCCTGTTATTATAGAATTTTGTTCCATCACCTTTCCTAGCTCACGAATAGAGATATCTTTAGTTCCTCTAGTCTAATTTCTCATAGAGCTTTATTTTAATAGTTTATGAGGTTCCTTGGATAGTGCAGTGGTTTGGTAACTTGCAGATAGGTTGTGTCAAGTTTAGCATTGGTGTTGGCTGTAGGGAGTATAGCTTGTGAGTCTGAGAGTGGTTCTTGGTTGGGTATATGAGCATCATGTATCAGTGTATAAGCCTAGAAGTAACTCGAAGCGTAGTATATTTATAACAATGGATCTAAGATTGGTATCAGAGTATCGTTAGTGATTGGTACATTGGTATTAGAAATAAGAGAGTTATGAGAGGGAGTGGCATACCTATTTATGATTATAGGTATTGGTATCATGTCATCATATTTGTTTTCGATGGATATAGGGTCATATAGTTGAGTGATCCAAGTAGCAATCGAATATCATGAAATTATTTTGGAAATTAATAGAGCCTCATTATTCTATTGGTGCTTGATACTTTGTTGGGTAGAGATGTATATCCATGAGATGTATCAGAGAGTGAGCCATAGTAGAGTGATACCCATAAGTGTATAGGTGAGTGTGATAGTATTAGAATATATTATGCCAGGTGGTAGGACTTGAGATACCTGTGAAAGTTGTGCATTAGTATGGGTAGTAGTGTACGTGATGAGATGTTGTGAGTGTTAAGAAGTTAGTGTCTATGTACCAAGAGTGCCTAGAGATTGCAAGTATTCAGGGTATACTAAGATTTGGATAAGTAACATGTGATATGTGTCAATCTGATTTCAGTAAGTTTTATTGTGGGTAATAATATTAGGTAGGTGTACCAATGTGATATTAAGGTAGGACGTACAAGATATGAGTCATAGAGCGTAAGGTACAGGTGTATTAGACAATGAGAATATAAGTAACCTATATAGGAGTAAGTTTCAGTAGTGTGAGCACCTTGCTAGCGTATTAAAAGTGAGGGAGTAGTTATGCATTAGTAAACCGTATGATGGGTATAATGGTACCAGTGAGATATCATAGTGTCATAGTGGGTAGGAGGTATTTATGTATGTACATTGATAACAGATACAGGTAAATAACCTAGCATGATTGTTAGGTGTAAGATATGAGTTTGCACTAGATGCCAAGATAGGAGGAGTACCTTAGTATTAAGATCCATAGTACCATAAATATTAAGAAGGTTTAGGGTACAAATATTCTAGTGGCTAGTGTACTAAGTATAGATGAGAGACATGAATAACCTGGTATGAGAGTATCATCTAAGTGCCATATATAGGAGCTAGTGCTTTATGTAGATGGTGTTAAGATTGGTGTAGGCACCCTATAGAGAGTATTCTAGATTGGTAAGGGTGTACCAATAGGGTACATGAGCGTGAGTGTATACAAGTATTTATTTGCAAGACGAATGACTAAGTAGTATGCAGGTGACTGTAAAAAATTGAGACAGATAGAAGACTGTTTGTGTGTTAGAGGGTGGGCTAGAATAAGAATTAACATACTAGTAAATACGTTCATGTGTCTCACAAGGACGTAGAAAATCTGAGTGTTGGTAGAGTACCCTTCTAATACCATAATATAGTATCCTAGAAGTGTTAGTATAGTATCCTGGGTAGTGTGTGCCAGTGTGTCTATGGTCTAGAACCATAGTATATCATTAATATTAGAAGTGGTATCCCTTGATATTAAGTATTATGGCTAGATTGATGCTTAGTGAATAATTAGTGTAAGTATTAAATATAGGTAAAGGTCCATCTAGGCCACATGTGACACAATAAATTATCCTATAATCGCAGAGGGAGACACCCCAGCAGGGCAGAGTTTTTGCGATGATGGTTGAGAGACCGATGCTACAGTTGTTAAGTTAGCAGGTTATGTTCTATTCTTGACATTCCTTTCCTTTTCATCTATTGATCTGCTTGATTCCCTATTATCTTATAGATTATATTAGTAAACCCTCTATGGAGACTACAATATCATGACTGTAAACCCCCTCACCCAAAATTAGGTCTACTTTGCTTAGATAGAGAAATTAGGTCTAATTAGAATCCAACTAGAAAGAGAACCGGTATTTTATTTAATTGCACAATGTTTATATCACATCGTACACCTTACCGTTGCTTCAATAATTAGAGCACTACTCTAGCTGTTGCCTTCCAACAGATTTCATAACCTTGTCCTAGACGTGGCCGCCTACCATTCTGACCTTTATGTAACTTATAATTATGCTTTTTTGTGCTATATTTTAGTCGCACAACATTCATCGCAGACGTTATTATTTAATTCTAAATAATTCTGACTTTGTATCCTTGTGCGTTCCAATCAAAATTGGGAACACAATCTTGACCCATTTTGTGCAACCCAAATTTTATTAATATTTTACTCTGAATCCTCTATGTCCATGACACTTGTGTCCCACCTAATTTTATTCTCATGTACTTCTAATTAATTCTAGAACACCAAGCACGATTATTTTAATCAATTTAATCCAATTTTCGTCTTTGTGCAATTTTTCCAATTGTTGGGCACTTTTATGCAAAAGTGCATTGATGTGTCCACACCATTGGACAATACGTGAGGAAACCCAATTTTCCCTTCATATGAATTTTTCCATAATTTTTGGGATGTGCAACGCAAAACATCGTCCCCCTTTATTTTAAACCTATCATTGCATTTAATTAATGCAAATTCTAGCCCTCCAAACATTCCTATGTGAGCCCAAGGCCCAACCCAAGAGGTGTTGACCAAGCCCGCTCCCAGGTCAACAAAACCCTAGCTCACATGTATAAATATACAATATTATTCATTTTCCTTTCCTCTCATTAATTTTTTCCTTTTCACCAAGACACACATACACCCAGCCGACATCCCTACCCGACCTCCTATTCACCATCTTCTTCTCCTTATTTCCTGTAGCCGACCGGAGCCCAACCCCCTCACCGGAGGCACCAAGCCCGGCCACCCTCATCCCCTACAACCCGTTTGCCTGAACCGAGCCGCCGTTCTTTTCTACCTCCCCTCATCACGGCCTCGCTGCACCCCCACACCACCATGTTCTCCTCCGTCTAGCCGACGACCCGCGGCCATCCTCCTTCGCTGAGCAGCGGCCTCGACTGAACACCCACGAACAGCCGAACTCTCCCCGATCTCCTCCTCCGAGCACAGGTCGACGTCACCGCCGACTTCCTGGGCAACCTCGAGCAGCCATCTGCTCCTACACCACCCTCTTCTCTCCTCCTCTCTCCCTGATCTCCTCCGCGACACACTAGACTGAACGACTCCCCCCCCGACCGCCTGAGGCCTCCACCAGCACCACCACACCACCAGCACCTCCACCACCTCTGCTCCTTCCTTCCGAGTCCCTTCCCTGCTCCCTGTCCTCCTCCTCCTTGTCGGACTCCCCTGGCCGGAATGGTAGTGAACCCATCACCACCACCATTGCCATTATCAACACCATCACCATTAACTCCGACAGCCCTGTCCTCCTTCCCCTTCACTGCCCCTGGCCAGACCTCCCCCTGGCCGGACCACCATCATCCTCTTCATCATCATCATCACCTCCCATTATCTTCATAATCATCACCATTATCATCAATATCGTCACCCTCGTTGTCCTCGTCATCATCATCCTAGTCATCATCATCATCGTCCTTGTCATCACCATTGTCCACGTCATCGTCCTCGTCATCATTATCACCTCTATAGTCATCGTCGTTATCATCGTCATCACCATCGCCATCGTCACCGACATCGTCATCATCCCCATCATCATGATCGTCAATATTATTATTATCCCTATCATCCTCATCCATGTAATCATCATCATCTCATTATCGTCATTATCATCATCCTCATCCATGTAATCATCATTATCTCATCATTGTCGTCATCATCATTATCCTCATCCATGTAATCATCATCATCTCATCATTGTCGTCATCATCATCATTAGTCATTATCACCCTTAACCATCACCCTTAGCAACCTCAATCGTCGTCATAACCCTTGTCATCGTCAACATCATAGACCCGTCACTCTTGCCAGATAACCCGCAGCAGACACCCCCAATTCCCGGGCATGTGCACGTTGACCCCGAGGACCATTGGATTATTCTACGCGACTTTCGGAGCAGATTATTGGCACTACGCAGCTCTCTTGCTAGGTAAGTATACATTGCCTTGTTGTACTGTTTAAATTCTGTACTATTAGTTGCATGTTTATATTATATAACTGTGTGCGTCCGAGAGAGACTCGGGTACAGTCAACGAAGGCGTTGACGTTAGGACTTGTGTCTGACCTAGTGTCTAGTAGACCCACATAAAGTTGTGGAGTTATCGGTATGACTCCCCAGGCCTTGACACATTTCTTACACGTGTTGCGGTTGACCACCTGTACGTGTAGGCGTGCGACGGATAGGGTATAACTGCTAATAGTGATGCATGTTAGAAGACTAGCAGTTATTATTAGTCGGAGCATAGACTATTATAGTACGGTGGTCCAATCCTTGTCCTTGTCTGGTTGTAAGGTTGGACTATTATTCTAGCGATAGAGTATGAGCCAGAGTTACGACGCCTCGGCATAGTAGCTAAGTCGTATTGTGGATACAACACGCATAGATCATTGGGTGGGGAGGACGACTAGTAGGCGTATGGGACACCCACTTCCTTTATTCAGCTTCCACGTTCTTCGGAGCGATATGGACGATATACTATTCAGCTTCCACGTTCTTCGGAGCGATATGGACGATATACTATGCAGATTCTATGCTCTTCGGAGCTGGACATTATTATATTATGCCCTCCTATGGGGGCATATGTGGCATATACTAGCCAGTGTCACGATTGGTGAATTACGTCAGCATATGTCTAGCCTACACTTTTCCATACACCAAAAGTTATCCTCAAGTTGCATTTCACTTAGATGGTTAGGTCACCCTTGAGTTTTTACAGTATTTACTTTATGGCATGCTTTTATGTATCTTGTTATGTCCCTCTGAGGACCTGGCCCTTTCCAGGTGTATTGTTCATGAGTATTCGCAGGAGCACGGATCCAGACTTGCTACATATATTGCGATGAGGTCTTCTCTTCGAGCCGTGATTGTTAGTTGATATTTTTACATTACATTTGTTGTGTTTATCTTAAATTCTAGTTCGGCAGTAGATTTGTTTACATCCGACTGTCAACTTTAGATACTTTATATTGAGATCTAGCTTCATAGACATTGGTATTTATTCATGTATGATTTTCGTAGATAAGATTTAGATTATGCCCTGTGACTTGTGAGAGATTTATACCACTTGTGGATTAATATTCATATTACAACGTACGTATGGATTTTGGTTTCCATATATTGGAGTGCCATATTCATACGGCTGGCATGCTTACGTGTCCTAGTCCTACGTATTTTGGGACTGGGGCGTGACAATGACAGATAAAGACCATAACCGTGCTTTTAAAAATGTATAGTATGGCTATCAGAATTGTATGCTGGTATAATTTTTAGATGAGATTTTCTTAGACCATGACTAGATGGAGGCTTGACTATAGTGAAGTTTGAGTATGTTATGACCGTAGAAGAAATAAGACGAGATTATCTTTTGGACCATGAGCTATCACTTCAGTTCGTGTCTACTTTCATCCATAAATTTCGAGGACAAATTTTTTCTAAAGAGGGTAGGATTATAACTACCACTTTCCACCATAAGGATATTTTAATAATTTTACATGTTAATTTTTTTTATATTATTTTATATTAGTGATTGCCTATAATTATATTAGTGTTAGTTAGTGGCTAGCCAATTAGAATTTGCAAGTGGCTAGCCAATTAGAATTTACAAGTGTTAGTTAGTGCTAATTATTGTTAGTCATGAATTTAGTAATTATAATTAATTAAGTTTAGTTGTCATGAAGAGAATATTCCTCTTAGTTGAATAGATTCATTCCTTTAGTTAATTAGATTCTATTCATGACAAATGGAAAGGGACAAATTTGATATTTTGGTATGACCAAATCTTACTATAAGAGATAAGTTTAATTTAGGGCTCATCCATACAATTTATTTTACTTATTAGCCTCATTTTTCCCAAATCTTCTTCTACCCTAAGCAAACTCAATTCCCTACCAATTCTACTCAATCCACTTTCAATCCCACTCATTCTCACCATCATGAAGGCCTAGAGCATTGGAGAGCACAATGAGATCCATAGGAGAGGAGCTTGCTAGGAGATCATGTCTGACTCTTCCATTCCGAGTCCAAATTCAAAATTCTCCAAAGAGTCTACCAAAATACTAGGTAATTCTCTCAATTTCATCAAATTCATGGTTAGAAACACCCATTGGTCATGTAGAAACCTTTTAATGGATAGATTTAACTTTTCAATGATAGATCTAGGTACTAGAAGCCCTTAATTTGGTATATCTAAGTTGATATCATGATTTTGGGGCTCAATTTGGAGATAACCCTAATTGTGTCCATTGAGTGTGTGTATTGTGTCCTAATGAGGACTAGTGATATTTATTTGATGGTATGGAGGTATTCTTGTGTCGAAAATTGGACACATAGAGTATGTATCATGAACACCATGATACATATAGGTAAAATTGGTAAATTGGGTGTATAAATGTGTTCTTTTGTCCAAAATAGCCCAAATTTGTCATAGTATTTATCCTCATATTTAGCAGCCATAACAACTTAGAAATGCCATAACTCCTAACTCAGGACTCCGATTAATATCTTATTTTTTTAAAAGAACCGTATCGAAGTTAGCTTTCCAAATGTATAAATTAATAGGTCGAATTCTTTCTAGAACTTTCTGTAAAACTGTTTGAGTGTCAAGTGTCCGAAAGACGAGCGCATTTTCATGTTTTTGCGATTCTGGGAGCTTCCGAACAGAAAAATGCAATCCATTTAAAGTTTCAGAAATCTAATATGAAGGGCTACGACATACTTTAACCCTAAAATTTATTGAATAGGTCTAATATGTACAGTATTAGTTACAAGTAGAGAACTGACTATACGGCATAGGCATTTTTTGTATCCTATGAGACTAGGTAGTATGGATATCAAGTGAGTGTAGGTATCATAGGTGTAACGACCCATTTCGCTTAAGCGGAGAGCTAATTCAAACAACATAAGTGCGATAACCCAAACCGTTTTGCTCAACGAGAAGACTCGCTTGAGGCAAAATATTCCAGACTTGGCCCTTCAGGAGTTCAGACTTTGACTTTCAAAGGCACGCTCGGAATATAGCTCGATCGAGGCTAATCATCGCTAACTAAGGTGGGTGGCTACGATGAACCTGTCTTTACTTAGAATACACACTTAAAAATATGGACGATACATGCTAGTCGCTAGGTAAATCACCCCTTGCATGCTAATAAAGAATAAAACGCACCTAGCTAAGGAAATTATCCCATCTTGTATTGCTTGTGTAGAACATAGAAATAAAACTTAGATTATATACGGTTCCTCGCACTGTCCTTAGACCGTGCTAGTGTAACGACTGACGTTTCTAGTAGAGTATGTCGCACATTTCTTAAAATGCTTATGTTTCATACTTATGTAATGCTCGCCTGCTTTACGTGCTAACTAGTACTCGCTTACCTTGTTTTAATGCTTGTCAAATGGATTCATCCCACAAATTATTATACTTCACTCAATTATGGTTCACTCACTGGAGGCAGGAATACTATCAAAATAGTCATTTTTGAGCCAAGTAATGAAAATATGGAAACGCCCGCCAAGGCAGTTTCTCGTACCGGGAACCGCATAATGTAAGATTAAAAAGATGAAGAATTAATAAGCAATATTGAAAGTGAAGTTTAATTATAGACGGGTATGTTAGGGACGTGTAGTGGAACTCGCTACCCGCGCTACATGGAGCACCGCCAACCCAGTCAATAATCCAATAATTGCTCGGGATGGCTTGTAGGGGGTAATGGCCTACCGCATCTACAACCATCACCATTGCACAAATAAGATAAAGAGAAAGAGAAAGAGAAAGAGAAAGAGAAAGAGAAAGAGAAAGAAAAGAATCATAAATGGTCATGGATAACTCATGCATGAGGTGTGTGGATTCCTTGGACGAATCACCGGGATCGTGTCGGCCTAGGAGAAATCATAGGGTATTTGCGTGACCAAATTACTATAGGATGCTCCGTAACACAAATATCGGTAGAGGGCCCAAGGTATGGCATCGTACACTTGGTATACCCTTCAATCTCAACGGAAGTCTCAGTCTTGAGAGATACTATGTCCTTTATGGCTATTCCAGTGACCTTCATATAGATTAAATTGGCTCGGCTACTGCAATCCGAGTGTGATTCATTTGCATTGAACATATCTAAATATAACAAACTTGAACGGACTGGGTATCATGTGTTTGAACAATTGAAGTAACAAAGTAACCTGAGTATCACATATCTGAGTATATCGTTTACCTGAATCAGAAACACGCCTGAGACACTTGTGTTTTCCTTATGCAAGTTCTAAGTCATTATATACATATTCATGCTTGATTAACTCGGTTGTATCATTGGACAAGGAAGGAACAATGGTTAATTATTAAGTTTTGTCGTATTTCCCTTATATCGCACGACACACTGCCACACAAGTTAGGATTTATATCATTGCCATAAAACTGATCATAAGACAATACTAGAAAGATAACTTAAAAGATGGTGCACGGAACCTATATAACGTGTTTGGATTTTTCGAACGGGCGAGAAGCCTCTACACCAGTGCATTCATGTACTGATAATCCACCACATTGCTTACAAGGTACGGGAGAACCTCGTTAGGTGTAGAGTGTCCCCTTGTGCGCGCTAAGGCGTGGAGTTCGCTCTGGAGCCTTGGAGTGTTGCGTCCGGAGTTGAAGCACATATACATGACATAATGTTGGAACATCGCCTATGTATCATCCCAAGTTGTAAGCCGCTTGACAAGCCTTTATAAGTGATAGAGAGAGAGAGAGAGAGAGATCGCTTGAGTGTCTTATAATCTCGGCCTAGCGCTACTTGTAACCTTATTCATTATCAATAAAAGAGCTTGTTTATGTATCATACTTGTATTTATTCTATGCTTCCACTATATTGACTTGGTGAACTAGTTATCAAACGGCATTTTATTCGTGTCATTCAAATTTTTGCTGCATTGGAGACTATCTGTGCGACTTTATGGCTTAGCGGTTTCTCCGCCTGTTCGGATTATGGCCTTGCACGTACGCACTTTGTGCTCTTACGGCATCATGTCCAGATGGGAACGATCATCCTGCGGGAGCGCTGGCGCGGTGACTTGCGCTTAGCGGGGATGACCGATCCAGCGGGAGATCGAGGCATGACATATTGGTATCAGAGCACGGCTTTACGTTATTGGACTTCTTATCAATTTTCTCAGTTTTAAAAGCTCGTTCATGAGTTATGTTACAGACACTCTCTCTCAATGTTCCAATGGGATATTCTATACAATGTGTCTAAATATTTTTGAAAGTGCATATGAACGATATGATTGCTTGTACAAAATTGTGATACGAAGGCCTTTGTGCCAACCTGTGTCAGACTTCGTGGGAATAGACTCGTGTTAGAATCTGAAAGTTATATGTGAACCCAAATACCTATACGTGAATACCAAGTGGGTTAGTATGCGAGATAAAATATTGTTTGGACAGTTAGCTATGCATACAGTCTTTCGGCTAAGTTGTGTTGAGTATCGCATGATAAGACCCTTGGGTACGAGCAAGTTTGTAAAAAAAATTGGGATATCTTTCAGGTAAGGATAAGTCATACTTGTAATGGCTATCGATAGAAACGTTATCAGACTATCACTAAGGTAAATCTAGGGAGTCGTTCCTGTGTTTCATGATATAGTTCCAACGGTTATTCGTATCGATAAGTTATGACTCAAATATAGTTGGTATGGAGGACTATCGATAGAGGTATATAAGATATTAAGATTTTTGAGGTGACACATAAGGATTGCACAAGAGTTCTAAGGAATGAGTTAGATGGATTAATGCGAACACGATTGAGAATTTTCTTGGGTGACTCAATTCCTGAGAGGTGTATGTAAACCCCCTAAAATTTTAAATTTTATTTTAAGTATTTTTATTAAATTATTGAATTTCTTAGAGTATTTTCATAGTTAATTAGAAAATAAATTTTATTGATTAATTTAATTATATAAATACTCATTTAGAATTATTCCACAAAACGATTTTTATCATTTTTTGAGTCTTGTTAAAGGGTGATAGATTTTCTAGAATTTATTTTGTGTGCAAATATTCTTTTTGAATAATCCCATCCATGTATGTAAATATATATGTGAATAAATAATGATAATAATAATAATAATAATAATAATAATAATAATAATAATAATAATAATAATAATAATAATAATAATAGTAATAAAAATAATATTAATAAAAAAAAAAAAAATAATAATAAGAAATAGTAATAGTACTAATAATAATAATAATAACAAAAATAAAAATAATAATAATAATAATATGAATACTAATAGTAATAATAATAAGTAATAGTAGTAATATCAATAATAATAATAATAATAATAATAATAATAATAATAATAATAATAATAATAATAATAATAATAATAATAATAATAATAATAATAATAATAATAATAATAATAATAGTAATAGTAATAGTAATATTGTTAATAAAACAAAACAAAAGAAAAGAAAAGAAAAGAAAAAGAAAAAAAACCTTACTAATTACTAATCCTAAACTTATCCCTAAACCACTCCCCCAGCAACCCAGAATCCCCCCCCCCCCCCCCGCGGCCACTCTCTCTCTCCCCTGTGTGTGTGTGTGTGTGTGTGTGTGTGTGTGTATATATATATATATATATATATATATATATATATATATATATATATATATATATATATATAATTCCAACCCTAAACCCTAACCCTAGCCCCTGTAACATCCCGTTCCGCTCAAGCGGACTGCCGTTGCAAGCGGCAATAGTGCAGCTGTCCCGACCCGCTTTGCCTCAAAGAGAATGCAAAGGATATTCAGACTTGTCCCTACAGGAATCCGACTTAGGCTTTCAGAGGCTCGCTTGACGTATCGCTCTACCGAATCGCTCTACCGAGGCGAATCATCGCTAAGGTGGGTGGCTACGGTGAACTTGTCTTTGCTTAGCCAGCACACATAAAATCTAGAATTTTCATGCTAGTCGCTAGGTGATTCACCCCCTGCATGCTAATAAATCCAACGCACCTAGCTAAGGGAATAATCCCAACTTGTATTGCTTGCTAGAACATGAAAATGAAATACTGCTTATATTCAGACCCTCGCATGCTAAGTCCCTTAACGGTTTCATCTCTCAGCTTACCTTCGGGTCCGAGCAAACATGCCTGCTTATGTTCCTTAGAAACGCATGCTTGTCTGCTTACGAATGTCTAGTATTATTGTATTGTGCATGTATTCTTGTTAGCCAAGAGACTATCAAATAGTCCTTCTGTGCATTTGAACCTGCAAGTATCCGGGACCGTTAGGTCACCCAAGGCAAATCCCCGAACCAGGGGAATGCATCAAGCAAAAATGAATACTTGAATGTGAATCACACTTGAATGATAATCATGCTAAGTTTGGATCTGAATGAGGATTGTGTTTGTACTGATTAAATCCCAGCTCGTGGAGCAATGTGCTCGTTCAGAATAAGTTTGTGTGTTCCATGATTATCATGTCAAGCTTTGGATTTTGGATAGACCCTGACCTGCATGTCGCGGACAACCTGTGCACAAGGATTTTTTGCTTCCGCGGACGATTACCGGGGCACTGGGACCGATCCGATCCGGGTGGAAGAGTTTGTATGGTCGTTAGTCACGGACGGAATGTTACGTAGCGGGGCTCGCCACCTGCGTTGCATATCATTCTTAGTCCCGAGACCATAACCCGTCCATAATGGCTATGCCAGCGACTCATGTTCATATAGATAAGTCATCCTCGCTTAGTGGCTATCCGCGTGCGAGTCATTGCATAGCATCAATGAACTGAACACCTGAACGATCTGAAAATAACGACCCTCATGTTTGAATATGCTATGCTCCTGAATGTTTATACTTACCGTGCTTGAATTAACAATGTTTGCCTTGGACAGGGAAGATAAAATGGTAAGTTGGTAAGTCTTGCCGTGTTTTCTCTCATATCGTACGGCGCACTGCCACACGAGTTAGGCTATTCAATGTTTGCATGAAACTGATCCTAAGGCAACTAGAAAGACAACTTAATAGTTGGTGCACGGAACTTATATTACGTGTTTGGATTTGTCGAGCGGGCGAGTAACTTCCCCACCAGTGCATTCAATGTACTGATAATCCACCAGTTTGTATGCAGGGTGCGGGAGAACCTCGTTCGGTGCAGATGCCTCCTACATGCGTGCTAAGGCCAGGAGTTCCCTCTGAAGCCTTGCAATGGTGCATCCAGAACAGAAGCACATATACAAGACATAATGTTGGAACATAGCCCGAACTCGCCTGGATATCGCCTGTACAATCATCCACAATTGTAGCCACTTGGCACGCTTTACTGTTTCAAGAGAGAGAGGCTTGAGCGACTTGTAATCTCGGCTATACGTCGCCTGTAACACTTGTTCATATCAATAAAAGAGCTTGCTTTACTTCAACGTGTGTTTCAATGTTTTCGCTATATTGTCGACACAGTGAACCTGTTATCAAATCGCTATGCGTTTACGACTCTGCTGCACTCGGATAATCTGTGCGACTCTGTGGCTTAGAACTCTTACCGCCAGCCAATGAAACCCGGCCTTGCACGGGCGTGGCTCACGCTCGTGCGGCATCACGCCCGGATGGGTCAAAGCGATCGTCCCGCGGGAGCGTTGGCGAGGGTGATTCCCGCCTAGCAGGGACGACCGAATTTGCCTGCGGGAGATCGGGGCGTGACATAGTGGTATCAGAGCCTGGCTTCTACGCCTTTGGACTTCATTTCGATTATCTCAGTTTCGAAAGCTCGTTCGTGGGTTATGTGCACGCTCTCTCTCAATGCCTCGATGGGATGTTCCAACAATAAGTCTAAATACTTTCAAAATACGTTTTGAATGTTATGCTTGCTTGTATGATGCTGTGCTGCGAGTGGCCTTTGTGCCAACCTGTGCGAACCCTTGAGAGTATCGCAGTAGCTTGTCCGATTTTCACTAACCCTAAGTTTGGTTGAATGCATCTATTCGAGGGACGCCTTGAACTAGTGCACCATCCAAGACTTAAGAAGAGGTGAAATTCGAGTGCTAAGACTTCGCTATCACTAAGCTGGTTGATGTGTTCACGCTAGAAGTGCACTTCGAAAGTGCGCACGATCCAGACTAAGCGATATGCTGATTTCGATGCTTGTGCAAGTGAATATCCAAATGAACAAGTACAACGACTTGTCTAGGATTGCCTCAAACCTAGATTACTGCTTGTCCTCAGTAAGTCTCGAGGACGAAACTTTTTTTGAGTTGGGTAGGATGTAACACCCCGTTCCGCTCAAGCGGACTGCCATAGCAAACGGCAATAGTGCAGCTGTCCCGACCCGCTTTGCCTCAAAGAGAATGCAAAGGATATCCAGACTTGTCCCTACAGGAATCTGGCTTAGGCTTTCAGAGGCTCACTTGACGTATCGCTCTACCGAGGCGAATCATCGCTAAGGTGGGTGGCTACGGTGAACTTATCTTTGCTTAGCCAGCACACATAAAATCTAGAATTTTCATGCTAGTCGCTAGGTGATTCACCCCCTACATGCTAATAAATCCAACGCACATAGCTAAGGGAATAATCCCAACTTGTATTGCTTGCTAGAACATGGAAATAAAATACTGCTTATATTCAGACCCTCGCATGCTAAGTCCCTTAACGGTTTCATCTCTCGGATTACCTTCGGGTCCGAGCAAATGTGCCTGCTTATGTTCCTTAGAAACACATGCTTGTCTGCTTACGAACGTCTAGTATTATTGTATTGTGCATGCATTCTTGTTAGCCAGGAGACTATCAAATAGTCCTTCTGTGCATTTGGACCTGCAAGTATCCGGGACCGTTAGGTCACCCAAGGCAAATCCCCGAACCAGGGGAATGCATCAAGCAAGAATGAATACTTGAATGTGAATCACACTTGAATGATAATCATGCTAAGTTTGGATCTGAATGAGGATTGTGTTTGTACTGATTAAATCCCAGCTCGTGGAGCAATGTGCTCGTTCAGAATAAGTTTGTGTGTTCCATGATTATCATGTCAAGCTTTGGATTTTGGATAGATCTTGACCTGCATGTCGCGGACAACCTGTGCACAAGGATTTTTGGCTTCCGCGGATGGTCACCGGGGCACTGGAACCGATCCGATCCGGGCGGAAGAGTTTGTATGGTCGTTAGTCATGGACAGAATGTTACATAGCGGGGCTCGCCACCTGCATTGCATATCATTCTTAGTCCCGAGACCATAACCCGTCCATAATGGCTATGCCAGCGACTTATGTTCATATAGATAAGTCATCCTCGCTTAGCGGTTATCCGCGTGCGAGTCATTGCATAGCATCAATGAACTGAACACCTGAACGATCTGAAAATAACGACCCTCATGTTTGCATATGCTATGCTCCTGAATGTTTATACTTACCGTGCTTGAATTAACAATATTTGCCTTGGACAGGGAAGATAAAATGGTAAGTTGGTAAGTCTCGTCGTGTTTCCTCTCATATCGCACGGCGCACTGCCACACGAGTTAGGCTATTCAATATTTGCATGAAACTGATCCTAAGGCAACTAGAAAGACAACTTAATAGTTGGTGCACGGAACTTATATTATGTGTTTGGATTTGTCGAGTGGGCGAGTAGCTTCCCCACCAGTGTATTTAATGTACTGATAATCCACCAGTTTGTAAGCAGGGTGCGGGAGAAACTCGTTCGGTGCGGATGCCTCCTACGTACGTGCTAAGGCCAGGAGTTCCCTCTGAAGCCTTGCAACGGTGCATCCGGAACAGAAGCACATATACAAGACATAATGTTGGAACATAGCCCGAACTCGCCTGGACATCGCCTGTACAATCATCCACAATTATATTTATTTGGCACGCTTTACTGTTTCAAAAGAGAGAGGCTTGAGCGACTTGTAATCTCGGCTATACGCCGCCTGTAACACTTGTTCATATCAATAAAAGAGCTTGCTTTACTTCAACGTGTGTTTTAATGTTTCTGCTATATTGTCGACTCAGTGAACCTGTTATCAAATTGCTATGCGTTTACGACTCCGCTGCACTCGGACAATCTGTGTGACTCTGTGGCTTAGAACTCTTACCGCCAGCCAATGAAACCCGGCCTTGCACGGGCGTGGCTCACGCTCGTGCGGCATCACGCCCGGATGGGTCAAAGCGATCGTCCCGCGGGAGCGCTGGCGAGGATGATTCCCGCCTAGCGGGGACGGCCGAATTTGCCTGCGGGAGATCGGGGCGTGACAGCCCCGACGCCGGCGACCACGCCCCGACCTCCGGTCGCCGCAGCCGCCGGGACCGCCGCCGTCCGCCGTCCGCGCACGCGCGCGTGCAGTAGCACGCTCCGACATCCCATCTTTAAGGTATCGTATCTTCTCCATCTTTGATTCTTTTTGCGAGCGATTTGTCCATGTACGTTCACAACCTAACCCACTAGGATTTTTATTCAAGCGGGACGAGTTTTCATGTCCCGGATTGGTCGAAAAATCGACTGAAAAATGGCCGAAAAACTGACCAAAAATAGCCCAGAATTTTAATACCAAACTTCCATGTTCATGCCTAATTTGCCACTAACCTGTTTAATATCTTCAAAATCTAATTGGAGGATTTTCTTCTCAATATAACCAAGAATATTTCTGTTCTTTTAGTTTTTATTAATTTGTTTTACGTGTTAAATTATTCGGCCTCTAAAACGACCAAAAATCTGATTTTTTAAAACTGAAATTTTGTGATACGGAGTGTGTCCCGCCAAATGGGACTGCCTCGTCGCATACCAATTGCACTAAAAGTGCATATGGTATATCATGACGTGTGGGCTTTCGCGGAAGTTGATTCGGACGTGTGCGCGCTTCGAAATCAACCCGTATCCGTAAAAAGTTCCCGTATCACGACTTTTGCAAAATACTACCCCACTTTGTGTGCGCTCGTCAGAATGCAACAAAACTTATGCCATTGGATTCGTGGTATCACGCTGGTCCTGTGACCCATGTTTCACGCGATTCTGAGACAGTTGACCAAGCAAGCCGCCTATTCGTGGGTCCCACGGGTTGACTTGAAGGGCGAATTTGTGATCGGCTCACCGAATCCAAAATTGGACATACCGTTGAGTTCGTATCGACGTTTAAAATTTGTTTGACCTATAATTTGTCCCATTTAGAGACCTTTACCTCTGGCATATATTTCGGTGTAAAGTGGGCCACATGTGGACCCCGCATTGACCCAAAATTACTGTTTTGCCCCTATGTCCAAATTGGATGAAATGATAGTATTTTCTAGCTATCCCGTTTATTCTGGGAATGTTGGTAATATTTATTTCAGCATCCGGAGACGTTCATTCTAATGCTATAGTTCTGATCCTTTGTGCTTGACGTCTGGACGCTTATACTTTACAGCTTTCTTGCCAGGCAAGATACCTTGCCAATTTGCTTATAGTACTTTGTATGCTTATCATATTTTTATATATTCATCATATATGTGTTTTCTTTCAATCATAATTATATACTATATATATGTTGACACACACTTGACACATAGTATCATGGAAGAAGAGCACAATCATTAGGCGTATGGGCATCCCACTCTGGTAAACCGTAGTAACTAGCATGCACTATAGGAGTTGTGTCGTGATGGTCGCTACCCTCGTGGTATGTCGGCTGAGGGTGTCACGATGGTCGCTACCCTCGCGGTATAACGGCTGATGATGTTCATGGACGTGTGTGTGCGTTGTGAGATAGATAGAGTATCTTACACCTACCCATACGTCGAAATGATTGTCCTCATTATGCATATTCATATAGATTGTCCAGTACAGCATACTTATATATTTTTTTTGTCTATTATGCATATTTTACTGTATTCAATTGGCATATTTTTATGTATCTTGTTACGTCCCTCTGAGGACCTGGTCTCTTTCCAGGTGTAGACAATCTTGACTTTTTACAGGAGCACGGATCAGGACTTGCTACTTATCTCTCTTTCGAGGATGTCTTCTCTTCGAGTCTCATTGTTTATTAGATGTACATTATGTGGTTTCTCGTATATTCTAGTTGGCAGTGAATTTGTCTCCACCCAACTACTTGTTCTTATCAAGTATTTTATACTTGATTCAATTATATAGTTCATTGGTTATTTGATTCTGTGGATGAGATCTAGTTATGTCCTGTGACTTATGATAATATATAAAATCATATATGAGTTAATATTTATATTACAGTGTACGTGTGTATTATGGTATCCATATATTGGAGTTGCTATATACATACGGCTGGCATGCTTACGTATTCCTAGTCCTACGTATTTTGGGACTGGGGCATGACATATTTTTGTGGTGGCTCATGCAGGTCGAGAGCATATTGTCTCGGTTACGTTACTGTACCGAGCAAGCCTGCGCAGAGAATTAGAGTATAGGATCTCATCCACCTATTTAATCACCTCCCTTGATTTCATTTCGCATTCTTATTTGATTGCTTGCCTTGCATCTTACTTGATCCTTTCACAACGCTAATCTTATCTTTTCTTTCATGCTTGATAGGGGTTAGGAAGATGACTTGCACTAGGTATATACACTCTATTATTCAATAACACTATTAGTTAAATTATTGTAAGCTGGGTAGTATGTCTCATAACCTAGTATCACATAGCCCTTTTGACCCATTAATGAAGTGTAATTAAATGACACCAACTATAGGCTTGCATAAGAAGATAGTGTTTATCTAGACTGTAGAACTAAGAGGCCCATACCCCCATTTGGTCGACTATAGATTTAGACAAGAAGTTAGTATGGAAACTGTAGAGGCACAACACCGATCTTAGTGAACTTAAATTATTATGTACCTTCCTCCATCATAATCAAGCGTACTTATATTTTCTGGACTATCTCGACTTATGCTGCTATTATATCCTAGTTTTGCAAGCTTATTCTTTTATCGAGCTTGTTCATGACATATATATTATTGGGGACGCCTACTAATATATTGTCTAAATCAGAATCAGTGTATTACGGTCTGATCAACCTTAATGTACTTGGTTCGCTCTTTGCATGACTACTTTACGTGGATTAAGATATAGTTGACTCAGCTTGTTAGACCAATATACTTGCCCTTTTGATATGTCCGAGCATATCTTATCGGTTACATAACTGTACTGATATGAGCATGCAAATAGGAATTTACCAAAATAAGATTTTAATCCATAATGCCCTGACAACTCTCTTTTTGAATTCTATAAATCGCCTTGAACCCCGTACTTGTATTCTATCACCTCCTCCTTGAATTCTTTATTATTGTTTTTCGTCTTCCTCTAATTTGGAAAGACGAACGTTCGTACTTGGTATAAGTTTGATACACGGAGAGTACTAGATATATCCCATAGGCCAATCATATTACTTTATGACTATCTTTTATGATTAAGGGCATATCACAATATGATATATTTGGTATTAAAATTTTTGAGGATATGTTGATATTTTAACTAGATGGCATACCCACGATGCTAATGGATGACACGAGTAGCAGTAGTAGTACTCTCTTTCCTATCACCATCTCGCCCCCTTGGGTGGCTCATCTTCTCTTCCATATCCATTCCTTGTCCTATGCTTAATTCTTCCTATCGTAGTTGCATCTTTTTGTGCCATCATGAATTGTTGATTCACTTCAACCTCACCCTTTATTTTGTTAGTTAAAACATAAATAGGTTAGTAATAACTAATAACTAAAAAGATGAGTTCATAATGATAACCCTTATGTATATACACTATAACAATATCTGTATTCTCTTATTATTTTTAAAACCATGAGTAGCACCCTTTAGTCTAACATGAATTAGTTGGATTGTTGAAATAGTTCATACTTCTAATAGTTTTATAAAGTTATTCAAGACCTTAATTGTTGTCCTAAAACTTAGACTAAGCTTAGGAAAGAGTTAAAGACACTTGTTACAAACTGATGACTATGACAAATCATTGGCGAGGTAACGACAGCTGCAGTTAGACCATTATAGTAGAGTAGTCGAATTATTTACAGACATACTGGCCATGTGGCATGGCAGTATTAGACTACGATACTTGACGGTTACAGAAAAATTATGGTTATGAGATTCTAGACAAGTATCCCAAATTTTTTGACCCAATAAATAAATTTGTCTTACAACCTAGACAATAGCCTCAAAAGACTTTGACTACTAGTAGAATTCTTGTAAGTTGGGTAGTGTAGATGAGTTAGAGGATAAAAGAATAGTGTATAGACAATAAGAAAGAAAAGTGTTAGGGTGGCTGACCATAACCTTTTAGGAAGCGCTGCTAGCTAGTAACGAAGTGTTAATAGCTATTATGATTTAATACGGATATGGGTTAGTGTTAATTTCGAGGATGAAATTATTGTAAGTTGGGTAGAATGTAAACCCCTAAAAAATTTAAATTTTATTATAAGTATTTTTATTAAATTATTGAATTTCTTAGAGTATTTTCATAGTTAATTAGAAAATAAAATTTATTGTTTAATTTAATTATATAAATACTCATTTAGAATTATCCTACAAAATAATTTTTATCATTTTTTGAGTCTTGTTAAAGGGTGATAGATTTTCTAGAATTTATTCTTTGTGCAAATGTTCTTTTTGAATAATCTCATCAATGTATGTAAATATATATGTGAATAAATAATAATAATAATAATAATAATAAGAAGAAGAAGAAGAAGAAGAAGAAATAGTAATAGTAGTAATAATATAGTAATAGTAATATTAATAATAATAATAATAATAATAATAATAATAATAATAATAATAATAATAATAGTAATACTAATAGTAATAATAATAAGTAGTAATAATAATAATAATAATAATAATAATAATAATAATAATAATAAAAGAAAAGAAAAGAAAAGAAAAAGATAAAACAAAAAAAACAAAAAACAAAAAAAACCTAACTAATTACTAATCCTAAACTTATCCCTAAACCACTCCCCCAGCAACCCAGAATCCCTCCCCCCTCCACGCGGCCACTCTCTCTCCCCCCTGTGTGTGTGTATATATATATATATATATATATATATATATATATATATATATATAACTAATTACATACACAAAACTCTAACCCTAAATCCTAACCCTAACCCTAGCCCCAACGCCGACGACCACGCCCCGACCTCCGGCCGCCGCAGCCGCCGGGACCGCCGCCGTCCGTGCACGCGCGCGTGCAGCAGCACGCTCCGACGTCCCATTTTAAGGTATCATATCTTCTCCATCTTTGATTCTTTTTGTCAGTGGTTTGTCCGTGTACGTTCACAACCTAACCCTCTAGGATTTACATTCAAGCGAGACGAGTTTCCTGTCCCGGATTGGTCGAAAAATCGACCAAAAAATGGCCGAAAAACTGACCAAAAATAGCCCAGAATTTCAACACTAAACCCCCATGTTCATGCCTAATTTGCCACCAACCTATTTAATATTTTCAAAATCTAATTGAAGGGTTTTCTTCTCAATATAACTGAGAATATTTTTGTTCTTTTAGTTTTTATTAATTCATTTTATGTGTTAAATTATTCGGCCTCCAAAACGACCAAAAATCTAATTTTTTAAAACTGAAATTTTGTGATACGGAGTGCGCCCTGCCAAATAGGACCGCTTCGTCACGTACCAATTACACCAAAAGGAGCGTATGATATATCCTGATGTATGGGCTTTCGCGGAAGTTGATTCGGACGTGTGTGCGCATCGGAATCAACCTGTATCGGTAAAAAGTCCCCGTATCGCGACTATTGCAAAACACCACCCCACTTTGATATGCTCATCATAATGCGAGAAAACTTGCACCATTGGATTCGTGGTATTAGGCTGGTACTGTGACCCAAGTTTTACGCGATTCTGAGACAGTTTACCAAGCCACCTATTCGCGGGCCTCACGGGTTGACTTGAAGGGCGAATTTGTGATCGGCTCACCGGAATCCAAAATTGGACATACTGTTGAGTTCGTATCAACGTTTAGAATTTTTTTGACCTATAATTTGTCCTATTTAGATACTTTTACCTCTGGCACGTATTTCGGTGCAAAATGGACCACATGTGGACCCCACTTTGAGCTAAAATTATTGTTTTGCCCCTGTGTCCAAATTGGACGAAAGGGTAGTATTTTCTAGCTATCTCGCTTATTCTGGGAATGTTGGTGATGTTTATTTCAGTATCCGGAGACGTTCATTATGATGCCATAGTTCTGATCCCTTGTGCTTGACGTCTGGACGCTTACACTTCGCAGCTTTCTTGCCAGGCAAGATACCTTGCCAAATTGCTTATAGTACTTTGCATACTTATTATATTTTTATATATTCATCATATATGTGTTTTCTTTCAGTCATAATTATATACTATGTATATGTTGACACACACTTGACACATAGTAATAGAAATCAATTCCTTGGCCGAGAAAACTTAGTAAATCGTATGAGAGATTTCGAATTGAATCAAATGAACTAAAACTTGAGTTTGAGATGGAATAATTTAAGATGCGATCTGATTATAGCGCGATGGAAGATATCATGCATCAAAAATATGGATTGAGTAGGATATTGCTCGATAAAATTTTAACCTGAGTATGAATGTTATGGTTTCAAATTTGGAAGACTTGATACGATATCGATAAGTTGGAAGATGCATGGATTGATGCAAGTTAGAAAATTTTGGTTCAATGATTGAGGTAGGCGATAACAAATTTAATCTTGACTTGGATGAGCGATCTAAAATCTAGTTTGAAAGGTAATACTCGACATCGGGCCTACATGAGAACGGTTATCCCGCGGGAGCGCTGGCGTGGTAATTTTACGTCTAACGGGGATAATCGAACTCGCGAAAACATGTTCGGTGATTATTCAAACAAACTCGATAAAATAAAACGTAACGAAGGTGGATAGATTTTGGCTTGAGTATTTGAACTTAGTTGTTGGGGGAATGCTAGAAGTAATACTATGGATTGATCGAACGATAACACTGAAGTTGGACGATTAGGCTAGACGAATTATGATCACGACATGAATGAACATAACTTGGTGGATATATATATATATAGCTTGGATGGAGCAAAGTGTAATGATAAGGTGTCTCGATCATTTCAATGATAACTATAACGTTCGACATTCTTGTCTTGTGTGAGCGTAACTCCATGTTCGTACATGCGTCACGCCCGGATTAGGACGGTTATGCCGCAGGAGCGTTGGCATGATAATTTCACGTCCAACGGGGATGATTGAACCTGCAGAAGATCGAAGCATGATAATTAAAGGATCGTCTTGACTTGTGGTTCAACACGATAAGACGAGTTTCAGGATACAAATAAATCAAACTATTTTGAGGAGGATTTAGTCTAGAACGTAAAGTAAGATATGCTTGATGGTTTCATGAATGAATATGTAGATCGTGTTGGACGATTTAGGGTTTATGATTAAGATCCAAGATTTAGAATAGGATCGGGACTCGGTGGTCTAGACTTAGAAAATAATGGATAGGTAAATTCTATCGAACGTAATGGAGGAGATAGACTATGCAAATCGATGGGTTTGACCTGCGACGTGGATATATCGTGGATTTGATTGAACGAACGTGTCTTAGAAACAATTTTGCTAAATAGACCCAAATCCTATGTAAACGAACGTGTTGATGTGGATAGAATAATATGTGCACAATATTTAGAAATCTGAGTGAAATGAGCTTGGGTAGAATACCCCGTGCAATAGAATAATAGTTTGACCTTAGGAATTGGAACGAGCATCGTACGACAAAATTGTACAATGAGTTATGAGCATAAACTGTACCTATGACCTTGTGAGCTGACCTAGTAATCAGGCAGATGATCCTATGTCGAGTGAAAGGACTTATGTGACCGACTTTAGAGTATTGCTTGAGCAAGCCATAGAACTGGGGCAACACGACTTAGTGTTAGACTGGGAACGATAAGTGTGTGTTATGTTTAACACAAACGGAATATACGATAGGACACGAATGTTAGTCGATAAATCGAATAGATCATGCTTGACAGTAGTGCAATGCTTGATTTTGGTTAGATTGAAATGACTTGGATTTTATTTGATCCTGTTGGAGATATCATTGTGATTCATAAGATGAGAACACTTGAGATTTTCGTGAGTAGCTTGTCCGACTTCACTTTTTCTAAGTTTGGTTAAATGCATATATTTGAGGGACGCCTTGAATGTGTGCACGATCCAAGACTCAGTGATATGTTGAACTCGAGTACAAATACTTTACTATTGCTAAGTTGGTTGACATGCATATGTTTGATAGGCGCTTTGAGTATGTGCATGATCCAGACTCACGATATGTTGATCTCGAATGCTAGTGCAAGTGAATATATTAGATTCGCATGGACGAATATAATGATTTGGATAAGTTTATCTCAGCCCTAGATCGTCATTCAAGATGGATTATAACATACCCCACGTTAAGCGATATGTTCCGCACTAAGGTGTAGTAGAGACCGAGTCAGAGCTTGGATTGAATGATAGAGTCATTCAACGAGATAGATCCAGTATACACGTGATACGAAATAAGGAACGAGTAGAAAGTTATGTTTGAATGAATTTAGTGATACAGATTGATATGCTTGAGATAGATTCGATAGAGTATGATAGATCAGTTTGTGCTTAGGAAGTCTCGAGGATGAGACTTATTTTGAGTGGTGTATAGTATAATGACCCATTCCGCTCAAGCGGAGAGCCGATTCAAATGGCGCAAGTGCGATGACCTGAACTGCTTTGCTCAGCAAGAAGACTCGCTTGAGGCAAAGGATTCCAGAGTTGGCCCTTCAGGAGTTCAGACTTAGACTTTCAAAGGCACGCTTGGAGTATTGCTCGACCAAGGCGAATTATCGCTAAGGTGGATGGCTACGATGAACCTGTCTTTGCTTAGCCTACACACTTAAAAATATGGACGATACATGCTAGTCGCTAGGTGAATCATCCCTTACATGCATATAAAGAATAAAATGCACCTAGCTAAGGAAATAATCCAATCTTATATTGCTTGTGTAGAACATAAAAATGAAACCTGGATTATATATGGTTCCTCGCACTGCCCTTAGACTGTGCTAGTGTAACGGCTGATGTTTCTAGTTGAGTATGTTGCACATTTCTTAAAATGCTTATGTTTTATACTTATGTAATGCTTGCCTGCTTTATGTGTTAACTAGTACTCTCTCACCTCATTTTAATGCTTGTCAAATGGATTTATCCCACAAATTGTTGCACTTCACTCAATTATGTTTCACTCACTAGAGGCAGGAAGACTATCAAAATAGTCATTTTTGAGCCAAGTAATGGAAACATGGAATCGCTCGCCAAGGCAGTTTCTTGTACCGGGAACCACATAATATAAGATTGAAAAGATAAAGAATTAATAAGCAAGATTGAAAGTGAAGTTTGATTATAGACGGGTATGTCGGGGACGTGTAGCGCAACTCGCTAGCCGCACTGCATGGAGCGCCGCCATCCCAGTTAATAATTCAAGAATCACTCGGGATGGCTTGTAGCGGGTAATAGCCTACCGCGTCTACAACCATCGTCGTTGCACATATAAGATAAAGAGAAAGAGAAAGAGAAAGATAAAGATAAAGAAAATAATCATAAATGGTCACGGATAACTCGTATATGAGTTATGTGGATTCCTCGGACGAATCACCGGAGCACCGGGATCGTGCCGGCCTAGGAGGAATCATAGGGTATTTGTGTGATCAAATGGCTATAGGATGCTCCGCCAGGTTGGGGAGACACAAATATCGGTAGAGGACCCAAGGTATGACATTGTACACTTGGTATACCCATATATCTCAACGGAAGTCTCAGTCATGAGAGAGACTAAGTCCTTTATGGCTATGCCAGTGACCTTCATATAGATTAAGTTGACTCGGTTGAGGCAATCCGCGTACGAGTCATTTTGTCATGTCCTAGTCCCAAAATACGTAGGACTAGGAAAACGTAAGCATGCCAGCCGTATATATATGGCAACTCCAATATATGAATACCATAATACATACGTACGCTGTAATATAAATATTAACTCACATGTGGTATATATATAATCACAAGTCACAAAAATACTAATCTCATCCACACAAGTCATAGAAAAGAAATAACTAAACTAGAATAATGAGTCTGAATAATCCAAAAATAGTCGGGTGGAGACAAATCTACTACCAAATGACTATATCAATACTAAAATGAGAGAGGAGTATAAGATCTCCAATATAAAATAAGATAGTGATATAAAGGTATCAGCTAAGGAGATCCATCGCTAGAGATAACCAAAGATGCTCGGAAGGTAAGACCTCCTCGGAAGAGATAAGTAGTAAGTCCTGATCCGTGCTCCTGCGAATAGTCATGAACATCTACACCTGGAAAGGGACCAGGTCCTCAGAGGGACGTAACAAGATACATAGAAGCATGCCAATTTGAATACAGTAAACATGCAATATAGACAAAAAAATATATAAGTACGCTGTACAAGACAATCTATATGAATGCAAAATGAGGACAACTTTTCGACGTATGGGCAAGGGTAGGCTACTCGATCTAAGCCTCACAACTCACACACCTGTCTAGAATATCAGAAATCGACATACCACGGGGGTAGCGACCAGCGCGACTCTACAAAAATTGACATACCTCGGGGGTAGCGACCAGCGCGACACACTCCCATAGTGCGAGCTAGATATTACGGTTTTTACCATAGTGGTTAAAGCCCATACGTCTACTGATTGTCCTCTCATGATACTAAATGTCATGTGTGTGTTAACATATCTAATATATAGTAATGACTGAAAGAAACTACACATACAATGAATATACATAAATGTAATTAATATACAGAAATATAATAAGCATATAAAATACTGTAAGCAATTTGGCAAGGTATCTTGCCTGGCAAGAGAGCTGCAAAATGTAACGTCCATATGTCAAACACCAAGAGTCAGAAACTACGGCCTCAGAATGAACGTCTTCGGATGCTAAAATAAATATCACCAACGTTCCCAGAATAAGCGAGATAGCTAGAAAATACTACCATTTCATCCAATTTGGACACAGGGGCAAAACGATAATTTTGGGTCAAAGCGGGCTCCACATGTGGGCCACTTTGCACCAAAAAACGTACCAGGGGTAAAGGTCTCTAAATGGGACAACTTATAGGTTAAACCAATTCTAAACGTCAATACGAACTCAACGGTGCGTCCAATTTTGGATTCCGGTGAGCCGAACACAAATTTGTCCAAAAAGTCAACCGTAGGGCCCGCCAATAGGCGGCTTGGTCAACTATCTCAGAATTGCGTAAAAATTGGGTCACAGGACCAGCGCGATACCATGAGTCCAATGGCGCAAGTTTCGTCATATTCTGACGAGCATATAATAAATGGCGTGGAGTTTTGCTAATGTCGTGATACGGAGAATTTTTGCGGATACGGACTGATTCCGACGCGCACCCGCGTCCAAATCAGTTTCCGTAAAAGCCCACACATCTGGGTATACCGTGTGCGCCTTTCGGTGCACTTGGTATGCTACGGGGCTGTCCCGTTTGGCGGGGCGTGCTCCATATCATAAATTTTGGAAGTTGGAAAAATAGGTTTTTCGTGGTTTTTCGAGATGGAAGGGGGATAGGTCGTGAACATACCGGTGAAGACGGGGTCAAGTTTGGTCAAGCGATGGTGAGGGAATCGAGTTGTGAACAGTAAGTCGCTGTATACTCGTTGTCTCGTGCGCGCGCGGGCGTGCGGTTGGCGGTGCTGCTACTCCGGCGGACGACGGCGACCGCGGCTCTGGTGGCGCAGTGGCGCTCGGGTCGAGGAGAGGGAGAATTAGGGTTAGGGTTTCAATGGGAGATATATATAGGGAGTGGGGTCGTGTTTACTGTACGGGTCGCGGGGGTATCGCAGCAGCTGCTGCTGTAGGTTTTCTTTAACTGGTAGGGTAGGGATGGCTAAGCGGGTAGGTTAGGATCTCACGGGTTTGGGTTTAGATATTCATTATGTTAATTTCTTTTTTTTCTTTTATTCTCTTTCTTTCTTTTCTATTTCTTTTCATTTCTAATTTCTAATTCCATATTCCTTTTCTATTTTCTTTTATAATAAACTATATATATATATATATATATATATATATATATATATATATATATATATATACATAGAAAATTCTAAAAATTATATTAGTGCATACAATTAGTCTATCCGCTGTCCACATGGTCTCCTACATGGAATAAATTAAGGAAAATTTTTAATTGCTCCATAAATCTCCTATTGCACAAACACCTAAAAATAAAAATTAAATAAATTCTATTTGTACTAATGGGCTAATAAATACTATAAATCAATCAATCAATTAATTAATTAAATAATACATTTTTCAGAATTAGGGGTTTTATATTATACCCAACTTATAAAAAGTTTGCCCTCGAAATTAAAACTAACCCACGATAGAAAGTCAAGGATGATATAAGATAGAGATTTGCAGCTTATTCTGTACCTTCCTCTATCCTAACCTCCGTGATTTTTCAATTATCATGGGGATGTTTGGAGGGCTATAATTTGCATTGTTTAAAATGCAAGGCTAGGTTTAAATGAGGGGGTGATGTTGTGCGTTGCACATTCCGAAAATCATGGAAAAAATTTATATGAACGAAAAATGGGTTTCTTCATGTGTCATGTCCAATGGTGTGGATACCTCAATGCACTTTTGCATAAAAGTGCCCAATAATTGAAAAATTGCACATAGGTGGAAATTGGATTAAATTAATTAAAATTAATGTGCATGGTGTTCTTAAATTAATTAGAAGTACATGGGAATAAAATTAGGTAGGACAGAAGTATCGTGGATGTAGAGGGCTTAGGATAACATATTATCATAATTTGGGTTATACGAGACGGGTCAAGATTGTGTCTCCAATTCCGATTGGAACGCACAAGGATACAAAGTTAAATTTATTTAGAATTAAATGTAAACGTCTGCGACGAATGTTGTGCGACTAAAATATAGCACAAGAGAGCATAATTATAAGTTATACCGAGGTCAGAATAGAAGGCGGTCATGTCTAGGGCAAGAGTGTAAAATTTGTAGGTAGACAATGGCTAGTATAGTGCTCCAATTATCGAAGCAACGGTAAGGTACGCTAAGTGATACAAATGTTGTAAAATTAAATAAAATACCGTGTTCTATTTCTACTTGGATTCAAACTAGCCTTAGTCTCACTATCTAAGCCAAGTAGATCAAATTTTGGGTGAGGGAGTTTACAATCTACCCAACTTATAATTTATCCATCTATCATAATAGGCTATACATCTAAGAAATACTCCTCAAATTATTTAATCATGTTATGCAATTCCTCAAAAGTTTTAACACCAAATATATCACCTATGGTATGTCCTTAATTACGAAAAATAATCATCAAGTAATGTGATTGGCCTATGGGGTATATCTAATACTATCTGTGTATCAACTTATACTAAGCACGAGGTTTCGTCTTTTCGAAACAAGGGAAGACAAAAAAAAAAACAATAATAAAGAGTTCAAGGGGGAGGTCATAGAATGGAAGCATGGAGGTCAAGGCGTTTAAAGAATTCAAATGGGAATTGTCAAGGCAGTTTGTGGATTGAAATCTTATTTGGTAATTTCTTATTCGCATGCTCGTATCAGTACAGTTATGTAACCGATACGATACGCTCAGACATGTCCAGAGGGCAAGTACATTCGTCTAAGAAGTTAAGTAAATTTTTATCTCAATCCACGTAAGTAGTCATGCGAGGGGCGAACCAAGCGCACTATGGTTGACCAGACCATATTACACTGATTCTGAAATGTATTACTGTGTATACCCAATAATACATATATCATGATCAAGCTCGATAAAAGAGTAAGCTTGCAAAACTAGGCTATAATAGCAGCATAAGTCAAGGTAGTTCAGAAAATATAAATACGCTAGATTTATGATGAGAGAAGTTACAAAATAATTCAAGTTCACAAAGAAGGTAAGACTCTACAGTCTCTACAGTTGTCATACTAACTCCTTGTCTAAGTTGCTAGTTGACCAAATAGGGATATGGGCCTCTAAGTTCTACAGTCTGAATAAACACTATCTTCTTATACAAGTCTATAGTTGGTGTCATTCGGTTATACTTCATCGATGGGTTAAGAGGACTATGTGTTACTATGTTGTGAGGCATACTACCCAACTTATAAGAATTAAACTAATACCATAATTGCCTTGAGAGGATTCTACAGAATAATCTGGTCCTTGTAAATAAAGTAGAACTCTTATTAGGGTATATGAGGAAAGATCTTGGTACTTATTAAGGTCTCGTATTGCATTATAAAGGTAACGGTCATCTTAAGTCTCAGTCATAGTGCTTATAGAGCAAGTGTCAGCAGTAAGAATGAAAAAGTTACTGGCCTTAAGTGGAAAAGGAGATATAACTTGTATCGAGGTGGGGGTATAAATCACATGATTGAAAACTAAAGGATAATCATCAGGTCACAATCTACAAGAACAACTCAAACTAATCAAGCTCTAACTACCAAGCACAAAATTTTCAAATTTTAAGATTACAACTATAACCTTAGCAACTATATATCCTAACATAGAATAAAATCACTCAATCTACAATCAGAACGGCTAGGTGGCACGAATTGAAAGATGAAGAAAAGAAAAAATAATTAGTCGTCGCACAAATATCGAGTGCTAAGGTTACAGAGGAACAAGATATGAATTTATAATAGAGAGACTCTTGATAATCTCATGGTTCCCTAAGGGAAGATGCTATGCTAATCTCTGTGTTCGAGGTATGATCAAGGAAAGTGTTATATTCTTTCCTCTTGGCTTCCTAAGGTACTGTTCTACTGATATCAAGACAATAATCTAAATTTATAGTTATAACGTTATCTCATTATGAAAGTTAGGTTTAGTCCTAATATTCGACCATGAATTTCTATTGGTTCCTCAATACTAGGGTCAACACTATGGTCAAATTGCTAACTAACTCTAGTAGTGTTTATACTACCCTCAAGTCATTCATAAACATATCAAGGGATAATGGTAAATTGATCTATAGGTAAGGGACACTAGGGTTCATTAGGTATTCTCATCTTAGTGATGTGTCAATATTCTAGTGGTATTCTTAATAGGAATATTATCCTAATTATCATCTAACAACAAGGAGTCCTATATTCTAGCAGAGGCTATACTCAAGAACTATTAGGGAAGCACATGAATCAAGCAGGATGCAATTATTCAAATAGAACATATTAGAAGAAATACGAGTCATAGTCAGTTGTGGATGAGATCCAATACTCTATTTCTAGGTACAGGCTTGCTCGGTACAGTAACATAACTGAGACAATATGCTCTCTACCTGCATGGGAACCACAAAAACATGTCACGCCCCAGTTCCAAAATACGTAGGACTAGGAACACGTAATCATGCCAGCCGTATATATATGGCAACTCCAATATATGGATACCATAATACATACGTACACTGTAATATGAATATTAACTCACATGTGGTATATATATAGTCACAAGTTACAGAAATACTAATCTCATCCACACAAGTCATAGAAAAGAAATAACTAAACTAGAATAATGAGTTTGATAATCCAAAAATAGTCGGGTGGAGACAAATCCACTACCAAATGACTATATCAATACTAAAATGAGAGAGGAGTATAATCTCCAATATAAAATAAGATGGTGATATAAAGGTATCAACTAAGGAGATCCATCGCTAGAGATAACCAAAGATGCTCGGAAGGTAAGACCTTCTCGGAAGAGATAAGTAGTAAGTCCTGATCCGTGCTTTTGCGAATAGTCATGAACATCTACACCTGGAAAGGGACTAGGTGTAATACCCCGTTCCGCTCAAGCGGACTGCCGATTCAAACGGCAAAGTGCAAACGTCCCGACCTGCCTCCCTCAGCGAGACAACTCGTTTGAGGCAAGGATATCCAGACTTGGTCCCTACAGGAGTTCGGCTTAGGCTTTCAGAGGCTCGCTCGCAGTATCACTCGACCGAGGTGGATCATCGCTAAGGTGGGTGGCTACGGTGAACTTGTCTTTGCTTAGCCAGCATACATAAAATACGGAATGATACATGCTAGTCGCTAGGTGAATCACCCCCTGCATGCTAATGAATCCAACGCACCTAGCTAAGGGAATAATCCCAACTTGTACTGCTTGTCGCTAGAACATGGAAATGAAATATTGCTTATATGTTCAGACCCTCGCATGTTACCTTTGCCTCGTGCAACTGGACCCGCTATGCCTCGAGTCGAATGACACAAACGTATATTCAGTAGTGCACTGTTCACTCCCTAACACTGCACTCCCTAGATAACTTCGCTCGGAAAGGCCCCGTACGGTTTCGCTCGGCTTACCTTCGGGCCCGAGCGAACTTGAATGCTTAAGTTATACAAGTGCATGCTTGCCTGCTTTTATGTATTGCCTAGTTTCAATGCTTGCTGCATAACTATGCCCCGACCGTGAAATACTCTGCTTGTCATGCATTCATTTAGGTTCTCCTCGGAAGACTACCTGATAGTCGTTCCGTGCATGAATAAACCTGAATGTACCTGGGACCGTTAGGTCGCTAAGGCAATTCCCGAACCAGGGAACTTGCACCAATCCTGTGATCCAAGAATCCCTGCTCATTGAGCAATACCGTCCTGTACTGAATCAAATGGCTCATGGAGCCGATACTCTACATTTAGAGAAATCCTGATCCTGCCACAACAAGTTCAATATATATATATATCTCCTGACTTGAACTCGTTCCATGAAACTTGTTCTATATATATATATCCTGCTTAAAACTTGTTCCTGTTCCTGACCCGAAACCTGAAGACTAGAGACTTGCCCGGTCACAGGACAACTTATAACAAAACAAGGTATAGTTCCGCGGACGGTTGCTGGGGCACTGGCACCGATCCGATCCGGACGGAACTCCTGAGTAGTCGCCTGCTTCGAGCGAAATGTTGTGCAATACCTCCTGTTTTGCTTGCACACCATTTCGACAAGAGACTACGCCATCCACTAATGGCGTCGTGCCAGTGACCTCCTGTTCATATAGATAAGTTATCCTCGCTTAGCGGCTATCCGCGTGCGAGTCACTGCATCGCATCAAGAATAACTAAACACCTGAACGATCTTGTTATAACAACACTTGTGCATAAAGAGCACTTGATCATGGTATGCAACACTCCTGATATATCCTGTAACCCGTACATCCATAACGGGATCTCGCACTGAAACGCTTGTGTTTGCATATGCTTGTTCTGAATGCTTATACATGTTTCTGCTTGATTTAACATGGTTTGCCTTGGACAGGGAAGGACAAATGGTAAGTTGGTAAGTCTCGCCGTGTTTCCTCTCATGTCGCACGGCGCACTGCCACACGGATTAGGCTATTCAAATCTTGCATGAAACTGATCCTAAGGCAACTAGAAAGACAACTTAATAGTTGTGCACAGAACCTTCATTACGTGTTTGGATTTGTCGAGCGGGCGAGTAGCCTCCCCACTAGTGCATTCATGTACTGATAACCCACCAGATTGCTTGCAGGGTGCGGGAGAACCTCGTTCGGTGTTGATGCCTCCCTCGTGCGTGCCAAGGCGTGGAGTTCAACTCAGAAGCCTCGGAATGCTACGTCCAGAACTGAAGCACATATACAAGACATAATGTTGGAACATCGCCTCGCCCGAACGTCGCCCGAACATCGCCTGAATATTCCTGTATATTATCCATAAATGTAGCCACTTGGCAAGCTTTGATGTTTCAGAGAGAGTGCTCGAGCGACTTGTAATCTCGGCTATACGCCGTCTGTAACACTTGTTTCAATATGAATAAAAGAGCTTGTTTTACTCCAACTTGTGTTTCCGTACTTCCGCTATATTGTCGACTCAGTGAACCTGTTACCAATCGCCTATGCGTTCATAATTCCGCTGCACTCGGACAATCTGTGCGACTTTGTGGCTTAGAACTCTTACCGCCAGCCAACGAACCACGGCCTTGCACGGGCGTAGCTAATGCTCGTGCGGCATCACGTCCCCCGAAAGCTCGACTCGGGCCATTCGATTAGCTCCCCTTCCTCCCTCGCGCCCGCGGGACGGACGCGGTAATTCGTATCCGGCACGCCGAGGC
Organism: Iris macrosiphon; assembly: GCA_036927795.1. Taxonomy (NCBI): domain Eukaryota; kingdom Viridiplantae; phylum Streptophyta; class Magnoliopsida; order Asparagales; family Iridaceae; genus Iris; species Iris macrosiphon. Next base: position 71,183,590 of record JAYESA010000017.1, on the reverse strand, counting down.
ACGGTGATTCGTGCCCGGTTCGTTGAATCCCGGCCGCACGGGGCGGGGCAGGGCGGAGCGGCGGCCCCGGGCGGGACCGGGGCGTGACAGATTGGTATCAGAGCCTGGCTTATACGCCTTTGAACTTTGTTTCTAATATCTCTGTTTCGAAAGCTCGTTCGTGGGTTATGTACACACACTCTCTCAATGCCTCGATAGGATGTTCCAAACAATAAGTCTAAATACTTTCAAAGAGTTGCATTGAATAGTATGATTGCTTGTACGAAATTGTGTTGCAAGGGCCTTTGTGCCATCCTGTGCTAGTCCTTATGGGATTAGATTCGTGCTAGACTCGTGCATTATGTGCAACCTGAGATGCCTATACATGTTTGCCCCAACTGGTTAGCGCGAAAAGGAATATTGCCCGAACGGTTAGCTATGCACTCAGCCTTTCGGCTAAGTTGTGTAGAATATCTTGTACCAAGACCCTTGGTGCAAGCCAGTTATAAATGAGATTTAGATGTCGTTCAGGAATGAGATAAGTCAGACTTAGGGCTGCAAATCGATAGACTTCATCGAAATTATCGCTTAGGCGAATCATGCTTGGTTATGGAAATAGCTCGAACGATGATTCTTATTGGAAGACAAAAATCAAATATAGTTGCTTGGATGACTATCAATCCCGAACATGTATATGAGATTAGATTTTATCAGGCGAATCCTGAGTATCGTGCTAGAAATTGTGGAACGAGTTAGCGGGTATACTAACGATAAAGCGAGCACAAATTAAGAACTCGATGGAATGACTCGATTCCGAGTGGTGGATGGATCATTTAGAGACGTACAAACAGATCCATAACCCGTATGATATTCAGACTGAACGATATTGAAAATAACTTGAGTAAATAATAAGGCTTATATCGAATAGAATTCTCGGAAATGGAAACCAATATCTTGGTTAAGAAAAACTTGTTGGAAATTAGAGAATCGTGCGAGCGGTTTCGGATTTAAAACAAACGGATTGTACGTGAGTAAATTATCGCTTGAACAAGTTAACCCGAGGGTGAATATTTGGCTTCGGAATATAAATTTGACTTGGTATCGATAATTTGAAGATAGCATGGATCGATACAAGCAAGGAAATATTAGATTTCTGGAAATGATATAAGCGATAACAGACCTTGCTTGGAGTTTGGAAGAACGAACTACAATCACTGCATAAACAGATTTGACTTGGTGGATTTATGATTGGATGGAAATTAAGGGTTAAAGGATAAGATGAACTTGGAATGCAAGTGATTGGGAAAAATTTTAGTGGATTAGTTAGCCTTGAACCTAGAATAAAATCATATTTGATGGTTTTGAGAACGAATACGTGAATCAAGTTGAACGACTTGGAGAAATAATCTAAGGTTTAGAATTGAATCTTGGCTTGGTGGACTAGACTTGGAATGGATAAGATTCTATCAATTGAGGGATAGAATATGCAAACCACTAGGCTTGTCCTGCAACTTGGATATATCTTGGATTTTATCGAACGGACTCGTCCCCCGTGAAAATGAACGTGTTAATGAGAAGTAGGTAAATCTGTGCTCGATGTTTAGAAATCTGAGTGAAACGAGCTTGGGTAGAATACCCCCTGTGAATGAACAATGGTTTGACCCTAGGAATTGGGGCGAGCATCGTGCGACAAATTTGTACGATGAATCGCGATATGCTTGAACCTGTACCTATGACCTTGTGAGCTGACCTAGTGATTAGACAGACGACCCTGTGCCGAGTGAATGAGCCTGTGCTACCGACTTTACTATATTGCTTGTATAAAGCATCACAACTGGGACAGCAAGATTTAGGGTTAGACTTGGGAACGGTAACGTATGCTAAGTTGACCCAAATGGATGGACGCTAGTCGGTATCAGATTGATAGTGTTTAACGATAGTCCAAATACTTGGTTGATATGGAAACCAGATTTGATTGACTCTGTTGGAAGTATCCTGGTGATTTATATGGATTGGATTGAACCCTTGAAATTTTTGCAAGTAGCTTGTCCGATTTCACTATCCCTAAGTTTGGTTGACTGCATGTGTTTGAGGGACGCTTCGAATATGTGCACGATCCAAGACTTAAGAAATGTGAAACTCGAGTGCTAAGACTTCGCTATCGCTAAGTTGGTTGACATGCATGTGTTTGAGGGACACTTCGAATATGTGCACGATCCAGACATGTGATATGCTGATCTCAAAAGCTAGTGCAAGTGAAAATCCTCCTGAACAAGCATAACGACTTGTATAAGTTTGCCTCAGCCTTAGATCGCTATCCAAGATCGATTGAAACGTGCCTCGTGTTAAGAAACTTGTCCCGCGCCAAGGCACAAATTATACTGACTCAGTATACCCGCGACACGACGTAAGCATCGAGTAGGGGATTTTGTGTTCCAGTGGATCTAGTGGTATCAATAGCTATGCTTGGGCTAGATTCGAAATTCGATAGTATGGCTTGCCCTCAGGAAGTCTCGAGGACGAGACTTTTTCTGAGTGGTGGATGATGTAATACCCCGTTCCGCTCAAGCGGACTGCCGATTCAAACGGCAAAGTGCAAACGTCCCGACCTGCCTCCCTCAGCGAGGCAACTCGTTTGAGGCAAGGATATCCAGACTTGGTCCCTACAGGAGTTCGGCTTAGGCTTTCAGAGGCTCGCTCGCAGTATCACTCGACCGAGGCGGATCATCGCTAAGGTGGGTGGCTACGGTGAACTTGTCTTTGCTTAGCCAGCATACATAAAATACGGAATGATACATGCTAGTCGCTAGGTGAATCACCCCCTGCATGCTAATGAATCCAACGCACCTAGCTAAGGGAATAATCCCAACTTGTACTGCTTGTCGCTAGAACATGGAAATAAAATATTGCTTATATGTTCAGACCCTCGCATGTTACCTTTGCCTCGTGCAACTGGACCCGCTATGCCTCGAGTCGAATGACACAAACGTATATTCAGTAGTGCACTGTTCACTCCCTAACACTGCACTCCCTAGATAACTTCGCTCGGAAAGGCCCCGTACGATTTCGCTCGGCTTACCTTCGGGCCCGAGCGAACTTGAATGCTTAAGTTATACAAGTGCATGCTTGCCTGCTTTTATGTATTGCCTAGTTTCAATGCTTGCTGCATAACTATGCCCCGACCGTGAAATACTCTGCTTGTCATGCATTCATTTAGCTTCTCCTCGGAAGACTACCTGATAGTCGTTCCGTGCATGAATAAACCTGAATGTACCTGGGACCGTTAGGTCGCTAAGGCAATTCCCGAACCAGGGAACTTGCACCAATCCTGTGATCCAAGAATCCCTGCTCATTGAGCAATACCGTCCTGTACTGAATCAAATGGCTCATGGAGCCGATACTCTACATTTAGAGAAATCCTGATCCTGCCACAACAAGTTCAATATATATATATATCTCCTGACTTGAACTCGTTCCATGAAACTTGTTCTATATATATATATCCTGCTTAAAACTTGTTCCTGTTCCTGACCCGAAACCTGAAGACTAGAGACTTGCCCGGTCACAGGACAACTTGTAACAAAATAAGGTATAGTTCCGCGGACGGTTGCTGGGGCACTGGCACCGATCCGATCCGGACGGAACTCCTGAGTAGTCGCCTGCTTCGAGCGGAATGTTGTGCAATGCCTCTTGTTTTGCTTGTGCACCATTTCGACAAGAGACTATGCCGTCCACTAATGGCGTCGTGCCAGTGACCTCCTGTTCATATAGATAAGTCATCCTCGCTTAGCGGCTATCCGCGTACGAGTTACTGCATCGCATCAAGAATAACTAAACACCTGAACGATCTTGTTATAACAACACTTGTGCATAAAGAGCACTTGATCATGGTATGCAACACTCCTGATATATCCTGTAACCCGTACATCCATAACGGGATCTCGCACTGAAACGCTTGTGTTTGCATATGCTTGCTCTGAATGCTTATACATGTTTCTGCTTGATTTAACATGGTTTTCCTTGGACAGGGAAGGACAAATGGTAAGTTGGTAAGTCTCGCCGTGTTTTCTCTCATGTCGCACGGCGCACTGCCACACGAATTAGGCTATTCAAATCTTGCATGAAACTGATCCTAAGGCAACTAGAAAGACAACTTAATAGTTGTGCACAGAACCTTTATTACGTGTTTGGATTTGTCGAGCGGGCGAGTAGCCTCCCCACCAGTGCATTCATGTACTGATAACCCACCAGATTGCTTGCAGGGTGCGGGAGAACCTCGTTCGGTGTTGATGCCTCCCTCGTGCGTGCCAAGGCGTGGAGTTCAACTCAGAAGCCTCGGAACGCTACGTCCGGAACTGAAGCACATATACAAGACATAATGTTGGAACATCGCCTCGCCCGAACGTCGCCCGAACATCGCCTGAATATTCCTGTATATTATCCATAAATGTAGCCACTTGGCAAGCTTTTATGTTTCAGAGAGAGTGCTCGAGCGACTTGTAATCTCGGCTATACGTTGCCTGTAACACTTGTTTCAATATGAATAAAAGAGCTTGTTTTACTCCAACTTGTGTTTCCGTGCTTCCGCTATATTGTCGACTCGGTGAACCTGTTACCGATCGCCTATGCGTTCATAATTCCGCTGCACTCGGACAATCTGTGTGACTCTGTGGCTTAGAACTCTTACCGCCAGCCAACGAACCACGGCCTTGCACGGGCGTAGCTAACGCTCGTGCGGCATCACGTCCCCCGAAAGCTCGACTCGGGCTATTCGATTAGCTCCCCTTCCTCCCTCGCGCCCGCGGGACGGACGCGGTAATTCGCGTCCGGCGCACCGAGGCACGGTGATTCGTGCCCGGTTCATTGAATCCCGGCCGCACGGGGCGGGGCAGGGCGGAGCGGCGGCCCCGGGCGGGACCGGGGCGTGACACCAGGTCCTCAGAGGGACGTAACAAGATACATAGAAGCATGCTAATTTGAATACAGTAAACATACAATACAAACGAAAAATATATAAGTATGCTGTACAAGACAATCTATATGAATGCAAAATGAGGACAACTTTTGACGTATGGGCAAAGGTAGGCTACTCGATCAAAGCCTCATAACTCACATACCCGTCTAGAATATCAGAAATCGACATACCTCGGGGGTAGCGACCAGCACGACACACTCCCGTAGTGTGAGCTAGATACTACGATTTTTACCAGAGTGGTTAAAGCCCATACGCCTACTGATTGTCCTCTCATGATACTAAGTGTCATGTTTGTGTTAACATATCTAATATATAGTAATGACTGAAAGAAACTACACATGCAATGAATATATAGAAATATAATGAATATACAGAAATATAATAAGCATACAAAATACTATAAGCAATTTGGTAAGGTATCTTGCCTGGCAAGAGAGCTGCAAAATGTAACGCCCATATATCAAACACCAATAGTCAGAAACTACGGCCTCAGAATGATCGTCTCCGGATGCTGAAATAAATATCACCAACGTTCCCAGTATAAGTGGGATAGCTAGAAAATACTACCCTTTCGTCCAATTTGGACATAGGGGCAAAACGGTAATTTTAGGTCAAAACGGGCTCCACATGTGGGCCACTTTGCACCAAAAAGCGTGTCAGGGTAAAGATCTCTAAATGGGACAAATTATAGGTCAAACCAATTCTAAACGTCAATACGAACTCAACGGCACGTTCAATTTTGGATTTCGGTGAGCCGAACACAAATTTACCCAAAAAGTCAACCGTGGGGCCCGCCAATAGGCGGCTTGGTCAACTATCTCAGAATTGCATAAAAATTGGGTCACAAGACCAACGCGATACCATGAGTCCAATTGGGTCACAGGATCATCATGATATCTCGAGTCCAGTGGCTCAAGTTTTGTCGCATTTTGGTGAACGTACAATAAATGGCACGAGATTTTGCAAAAGTCACGATATGGGAAATTTTTGCGGATACGGGCTGATTTCGACGCGCACACGAGTCCAAATCAGTTTTCACGAAAGACCACACGTCTGGATATACCGTGTGCGCTTTTAGGTGCACTTGGTACGCGATGGGGCGGTCCCGTTTGGCGGGGCGCGCTCCGTATCGCAAATTTTGGAAGTTAGAAAAATAGGTTTTTCATAATTTTTAACCTATTTTAATTCTGCATATAACGCCTAATAAAATAATATAATTAACAAAAAATGATCTAGGTTAGGTGGTCTTTGCATAGCAAGAAGAAAAACTAAATTCGGATCTCTGTGGTGGGAGATACGAGTCCGTGAACATGGGACATCGCAACAGAATTTCTGAAATTAAAAGTGGTCATTTTTTGCCAACTTGGTCGATGTTTTTGCCTAGGGTTACACGCTGTTCAAGGTAAAATAATATAAGAGATGGAAGGGGGATAGGTCGTGAATATACCGGCGAAGACAGAGTCGAGTTTGGTCGAGCGATGGCGCAGAAATCGAGTTGTGAACAGCGGTAAGTCGCTGTATACTCGTTGTCTCATGCGCGTTCGGGCGTGCGGTTGGCGGTGCTGCTACTCCTGTGGACGTCGGCGGCTTTGGTGGCGCGGCGACGCTCGGGTCGGGGAGAGGGAGAATTAGGGTTAGGGTTTCAATGGGAGATATATATAGGGAGCGGGGTCGTGTTTACTGTGCGGGTCGCGGGGGTATCGCAGCAGCTGCTGCTGTAGGTTTTCTTTAACGGGTAGGGTAGGGATGGCTAAGCGGGTAGGTTAGGATCTCACGGGTTTTATGTTTAGATACATTAAGTTAATTTTTTTTTCTTTTTTTCTTTTATTCTCTTTATTTCTTTTCTATTTCTTTTCTATTTCTAATTCCTTATTCCTTTTCTATTTTCTTTTATAATAAACTATATATATATATATATATATATATATATATATATATATATATATATATATATATATATATATATATACATAGAAAATTCTAGAAATTATATTAGTGCATACAATTAGTCTATCTGCTGTCCACATGGTCTCCTACATGGAATAAATTAAGAAAAATTTATAATTGCTCCATAAATCCCCTATTGCACAAACACCTAAAAATAAAAATCAAATAAATTCTATTTCTACTAATGGGCTAATAAATACTAAAAATCAATTACTTAATTAATTAAATAAATAATACATTTTTTAGAATTAGGGGTTTTACACATTTGCATTGAACATATCTGAATATAACACACTTGAACGGACTAAGTATCATATGTTTGAACAATCAAAGTAACAAAGTAACATGAGTATCACATATCTGAGTATATCGTTCACTTGAATCAGAAACATGCTTTAGACACTTGTGTTTTCCTTATGCAAGTTCTAAGTCATTATATACATATTCATGCTTGGTTAACTCGGTTGTATCATTGGACAGGGAAGGAACAATGGTAAGTTGGTAAGTTTTGTCATGTTTCTTTTGTATCGTACGATACGCTGTCACACAAGTCAGGCTTTACATCATTGCCATAAAACTGATCCTAAAGCAAGACTAGAAAGATAACTTAATAGATGGTGCACGAAACCTATATAACGTGTTTAGATTTGTCGAGCGGGCGAGAAGCCTCCCCACCAGTGCATTTATGTACTGATAATCCACCAGATTGCTTGCAGGGTGTGGAAGAACCTCGTTCGATGCGGAGTATCCCCTCGTGCACGCTAAGGCGTGGAGTTCGCTCTGGAGTCTTGGAGTGTTGCGTCCGGAGCCTAAGCACATATACATGACATAATGTTGGAACATCGCCTATGTATCATCCCAAGTTGTAAGCCGCTTGGCACGCCTTTATAAGTGATAGAGAGAGAGAGAGAGAGAGCGCTTGAGCGTCTTGTAATCTTGGCCTAGCGCCACTTGTAACCTTATTCATTATCAATAAATGAGCTTGTTTATGTATCATACTTGTGTTTATTATACGCTTCCACTATATCGACTTGAGTTATCGAATGGCCGTTTATTCGTGTCATTCAAATTTATGCTACATTGGAGACTATCTGTGCGACTTTGTGGCTTAGCAGTTTCTTCGCCTGTTCGGATCATGGCCTTGCATGGACGCACCTTGTGCTTGTGCGGCATCACGTCTAGATGGGAACGATTGTCCTGCGGGAGCGCTGATGGGGTAATTGTGCCTAGCGGGGACGGCCGATCCATCGGGAGATCGGGGCATAAAAATAGGTTGCCAAGCATATATATATATATATATATATATATATATATATATATATATATATATATATATATATATATATATATAAGAGTTAAGAAAATATGTGTTATTTAGTATGCATGTTAGTGTTGATACAAGTAGTTATCAAGTGAGCCAAGTATATGTAAGTTATGTGTCAAGATATTAGAGTTTGGGGCAAGGTACTAGTGTGATACTTGTGTACCAAGAGAATATTGATATCATGACATTCAAGTATCATGAGTGAGGGTAAGTGAGTATTGGGACTTGAGTAAGGTATCCTATTTGGTATCAAGTATTAGTATTAGAGTTAGTTGGGTAAGTACCTAGAAGGATAAGGTATTGGTTAAGATACTAAGATATTGGATATTAGAACTAGATAATGGGTAATATTAAGATGTCAAGTTCCAAGAGTAGGAAGAGTATCTTGGATATAAGGTAAGTGTAGGTTATGGTCATGGGTTAGTATCTTGGAGGTTGGTATCATATGGTACTTAGTGTGGTACCATGGTACCATGTACAAACAAGTAGAATATGTGTGAGATAAATTAGAGTGTGGTATCCTAGGATGTATCAAGGTATTTAAAATACCAAGATACAAAAATATTAGAACTAGTATGAGGTAATACTAGGATACTAAGGTAAGGTTATGATATTAGATATTGGATTAAGATAACATGGTAAGGGTAGTGTCTAGCTTGGGTAATGGATTACGTACCAAGGTATGAGTTAATGTATTGGGTATTGGTCAAGGTAATGGTATTAGCTAAGGTATTAGTCTAGAAACTAGGATATGGGATAATATGTTAAGGTATTGGTTAAGGTAATAAGGTAATACTAAGGTAATAGCTAGGTAATGAGGTAATACTAAGGTATTGGCTAGATATTAAGTTTTAGACTAAGTTATTGTATATATTAGTATATATATATAGTATATATGATATTAATATATCATAGCTAACTAGTATGACTTTAAAACCTAGTTTAGCCAAGGTATTGACCCTAGAACTAAGGTTTGACTAATAGTTAAGGTATTTAAGATACAGGCTAAGGTATTAGGTAAATGTGTGATACGGGTTAAGATACTGTGATATGAAGTAAGGTTACTAGCTATAGGCCAAGGTATTGCTAGAAATTATAGGTAGAAGTATATATTAGGGTAATATATGTAGTAACTTATTAGTATAGCCTAGAAATCTAGTATTGGCCTAGTATTGACTAGTTTGACCTAGTTAGCACCTAAAAACTAAATAGTAACTTGTTAAGACCTATTATAACTTTATAAGCCTTGTAAATAGGTAAAATCAACATAGAAACTAGAAAATGACCTAGTTGACTATGTTGACCTATATTTGACCTAATTTGACTATTGTGACCTAGTTTTGACCTAGAAACCTAGTTTTGAGTTAACTTAATTTATTGTTGATTTTAAAATACTATTTGACCTTGATACATCATATATAGGTCACTTGGACTCCAGTTCAGACACTATTTAATATTTATTACTCCGGACCTCAGGCGAGTACATTCTTTGATAGTTTTTTATTTTTGATATCTTCTATGTTTCTCGTATCTAGTATAGATATCCTTGACTTCTTGACACATAGTTATACGGATTGGTATTTCTGTATCTCGTCATGAGATATTATTCCTGGTGGTTCCTGGCTTATCCTGTGTAAGCCCTATTATTCTTGTACTTATATGGATACTGATTCTTGGGGAGACTAGCTACCTTCTCAAAGAATCTCGTATCGTAACGTGTCATGGTTGAATCTACTATACCAGTCGGGGGCGGGAAGTGTTAGTGTAGATATGTGATTATACCCCAGCAGTTCATGTTTTTCTGTATAGTGTTAATCATACACTATACGTATGATTAACCAGGCTATGATTCATGAACAAAAGTTCCAAGTTGATCACATGTTGAAGCTAGTACTCACTCACTTAGTTAGTTATATTTCCTGACTCTTATATATGATGCTCATCTCTCTTGTGTCTATTTCTTATATTTCATATTCCTGTATATTTTCTACCATACTTTATTTATCTTGTATATTCTCTCTATTTACTGCTACATAGTCTTTATTATTTATTGGAACTGATGTTAGAGGTGTGCTTCGCTCCAATCCTGATTGGATAATATTTTTCAGTGATTGTTGTGCTCTATCTTTTGGTATTTCAGGGTGATATTATAGACATGACTACTATTACATTATGGACCTTGAGGTGACAATTGTAGAGATCTAGGCTAGTACTTTTTATTCTATATTATGTCTAGTTTCTTTCCTTTGGTTTATCTTTCTTATTTATTCTGCCTTTAGATTATGGTGATTGAGTACATGATAGTGCTAGTTGTATTAGTATGATTGATAGTTATATATTGATGACCCGAGAGCACCCCAACCTACTTCTTCTCCTCCTATAAACCAATATCACTTCTTCTTATTATTATTTTCAAACTTCAAGACAATTCCTCCCTTAACTTCTAAAATCATTTTAAGCCTATGTTGTCAATTTTTCTTTGATCAATCCTTTGAATATGTATGTTGTCTAGATTCAAAATTTTAAAACCAACACGTTCATAAGAGTTGGATTCAATATGGACACACCAATACGAATATATATATATATATATATATATATATATATATATATATATATATATATATAGTTAATTGCTATACTTATTTATGTATATTCTCATATGTGTACCTATACAAGCGTAGACATAGAAGAACGTCTTCTAGAAATTTATCATATAGGCTAAGTCATATCTGATTTACATATTGGTACTAACTTACGCAACTAATTCTAATATTATCAAAACCTAATATTAATTTTGTTACTAAGAGACTTAGGTTTAGGTTTCTATATCTAAGATTTAGAGCGTCAGTCAAGTACTATATAGCTCAGAGATACCTAAAGCTATGTATCGGACTATTGAACCTGATACCTTGGAACAAAGAATATTGAATTAAACCAAACATATATTTTATACATCTTAATATTAGTCAAATTTGAATTGCTAGGTCATTTGAATTGAATTATCTATTTCATATTAATCAGTATCTATTTTAAATCTCGGTATCGAATTCTTAGAGTTTCCTATTTTTACTTGTTAATATCATAACTTATAATCTAGGTTCTTATTTTCTATAAATATTTATAACCTATGTTAATTGAATGATCAACTACCTTGCAAATATATTATGCAATTTATATGTGAAGAATATCTTGGCTCATTTTGTTATCCAGTAGTTAGGCATCATTTTAACCAAGGTAAGAAGAACCCCTTCTTCTTAGTATCTTTGCATTATCTATTTGTCTGGTGTTTGGTAATTCCACCGAAGAGATTCAAGAAAAATTATATAAAAAATTGCTCCGTGTCATTATATAACCTGTGAAATTTGTGGACCTCGAAATACAAAGAAGACTACTAAAAATTCTAATTTTTTAGAAGATAACCAAATTATGAAACTAATATTTTTTGACCATATTAAACCCTAACTCAGATAGTCAATATCAGTTAGAGACGAGCTCTCAACAACCATGAATGTACTTAGGAGTTGAACAGTGGAAGTCTTAGACTTGTAGGATATAAACATGTAAAGCAAACAAGTAAAATAAAATTTAAATTCTTGTCTTGTCTTGTCCTACTGGATGGAATTTTTTTGTTAAATAGTATCCTCGTATTACGTGATACATAAGATATATAAATTAGAATACTTACTTGAGCCAGGAAAGAGAGACTTAATAAATAATAGAGATATAATCAATTGTTGTTATAGAATGCATCATTGGGTAGGAAAGAACAAAATGGATCACACAATATGAATTTTTAAAAATATAAATAACGCAAAACTGATCAGTACCTTTTACCTTATTCGACAAGACCTTGTCACGAGAGTATGTGAGTGCTTAGTTCTACCTGTGCACAACACTTTGACATGCCTATTTCAATCAAAAAATTAATTAGGTGTTTAATAATATGTCTCACCTTACTCTCTATATAGGAGGGGTCGAACAGTAAGCATCGTGCCATCCAGAAACAACTTGATCCCGAATAAATGAGATCATTGCGGAGAAAAACTAATTAAGTGTTAGTTCCAAAGATTGTTCTCCAAATTGCACAACCATTTAGGCATATTGTATTATAATTGTGGTAGTGACTGCTAGGTCATAAGAATAGTTTGGACACCAAAGAATCATTAGATTTAAAATACAATCATATTTCAAGTTAACAATATATACATCCTTAGGCTTGTCCATTTTAACGTCTATCCGAGGTTGGAATCATTTTTTCTCCAATCATATATTATTTTACTACACTTGCATTACCATTTTTGATGACTTGCATGTCTTTGATGACCTATTATTTGTTTACTGGATGAAGACATGGCACCAGACATTTTAATAACATATGTTTACTATCTAAGAAATCTGATCCATGAGTTATTTTCTATTAAGGGCCTAAGTTATGTTTAAGATTCAAGTCTTAAATATTGATTTGTTTCTATATATGTGTAGGTTATATAGCACTTTGTTCCTAGCATATATTGGAATTGTAGCATGAGGACTTTATATGGGTATTACTACCATATGGGAGAGAGATGGCAGTTGGTTCGTGAGCAAACTATAGCAATTTATAGGACATTGGAAAATAACGCACGAGGAGGGCTGCTCGAAGGATCTAAGGCTAGCAGACGGTCCGAAGGACATTGGAAAATGAAGCCACCCGATAATGGGGGCTCATTATTAAGGAATACCTGCAACCAGATTAACAAATAGAGCAAAAATAAAATACACAATATTTACGTGGTTCACCCAACGCTGGCTACTTCCATGGGCTGTTGCAGGACTTTCACTATAAGGAGCAAAATTATAGTATTTAATAACACTCATAACTCACAAATCACAACACTTCTTGATTCAATAAGGAACTCTGAAAATTGTACTATTAATTTTTTGCCTAACACTTGAAGATAATATTGCTTGTAGTTGGTAATTTTTGTGTGTTCTCAAATGAATAAGAAGCCATCTATTTATAGTGCACAAGAATGAACATGAAGTTTCATCAATGAACATGAAGGTTCATCTAAGCTTGGGACTTGCATTTTTGACCCCTTGTAAGTTGTGCAACCATAGTGAGTTGTTCTCCTTATTAAAATTTATGAAAGTCTTTGGAAAGCATTAACAATCTCCCACTTGAAGACTGATATCAATCCGTCTTCGCATCCTGATCAATGCAGCAGCCAGCCCCGATCCTACTATCCTTGGAGACCAACTGAAGATGAGCACAACTTCAGTTTATCGATAGTCACCACCTTGGTTAGCATATCCGCTGGATTCTTACTTCCTTGAATCTTCTCAAGTGTTAAAACCCATCTTCTAACAGAGATCTGATGAAGTAATAACGAAGTCCATTATGCTTGGTCCTGCAATGAAATGAAGAGTTATTTGCCACATTTATTGCACTTTGGCTGTCATTGTCCAAGATATTATTCTCACATTTGAATCCCAATTTAGCTAACAATCCTTGAAGCCAAATTATCTCCTTATTGGCTTTTGTAACTGCAACATACTCCGCTTTCGTAGTTGATAAAGAAACAATCTTTTGCAACTGTGACATCCAGCTAACTGCTGTAGAGCCTACTGTAAACACATAACCAGTAGTCCTCCTTCATTTATCGACTTCACCTGCAACATCATTATCTACGTACCCCTGCACCTTTAGTTCTCCTTTACCAAAGTTTAAGCACTTGTTCGTAGTGCCTTGTAGATACCTCAAGATCCACTTTACAACTTCCCAATGGATCTTTCCCGAATTTGATATGAATCTGTCACGCCCCAATCCTAAAATACACGGAACTAGGCCATGTGGCAATAGCCAGCTGACACATCTCCAAGGATACCCCAATTTAATGGATCCTTACGAAGAGTGCTACGCTGTCCTAAAATACTAACATGTCCAATATCAGTCAATCAACGGGTAAACTATCTCATCCACAACATAAACAGCAAGAAGTACTAAATAAACTGCTGGAAGATAAACACCAGTCTCAAGATATCATAGTACAACCAATAATGTCAGGTGGGAACAAACCCACTACTATGACGAGATAAAAGTACTGAAATGATAGATAAAAAAGTAATGGCTAGGGCATCGACTGACTGGATAATGATGCACCCAATCCTAGGCAGAAGGCCTACCAAGTGCTCACGGAAACTCTGACGGCTGCACCTCTAACTCCTCAGCTGTAGCGAACCTCGTCTCCTGTCCTGGTCCGTATATTGTGGGGTAGTAAGCCTCGTCCAAATCTAAAAAGGTACCAGGTCCTCAGAGGGACGTAACAAGATACATAGAAACATGCCATATATAAATACTGAATAAAGTAAATACAATAAAGGGTGTGCTAACCATCTAAGTGAATGCAACGTGAGGACAACTTTGGTACGTATGAGTAGGTGTAGGCATAACGTCCATACCGCTCCGAAGAACGGGGAATCTGAATAGTATAACGTCCATACCGCTCCGAAGAACAAGGAATCTGCCAGTATATATACGTCCATACCGCTCCGAAGAACGGAGAATCTGAATAAAGGGAGTCATTGGATCCGTGGCTCCTCCGGATACTACGAATTCCAATGGGTGTATCCCATACGACTACTAGTGGTCCTCCCCTCCCAATGTAAATACGCAAATCAAATACTCGACGTACGTACCACGTAGCTACATGTCAGTCTCTACTATCATATAATATAACCTGAATTATGCACTAACCGTAATACATGTCACACGCACCGATAGCTAGTCGAATACGCGAACCCGCATCCCAATATGAATATCACTGTGAAACGTGTAAGAGTGTCAGGTCTCGGAAGATACCAGAGTATCCTCCAATGGGGTGAGTCTGCTAGTGACTAGGTCAAGTATACTAAATCATCGACGTATCCGTCGATAGCACCCGAATCAATATCGGACGCACACAGTCATATGAAAGAGAACATAATTTATCATACAACATATGCAGCATTAATTTAAACAGTAAATATGGCAAGGTATCTTGCCTGAGTCCTCGAGCTGCGAATGCTAAAAGCCGGATCCTGCAGTGTCTCCTGGCTGATCCAATGATCCTAAACACAATATAATATAGCAATCCAGCATCAGACACTAAACAATACATACATGACTACGACGTTGCTTTTAGGTATTGACGAAAGTTCACGGTGGATAGACTACAGGGTCGCGTGTGCATGTAGATAAGATGCAAGCGTGCCCTGTCCTCTGTCACTGTGCACCTCACGTCAATAACTCACTCATTCATGGTTTCCCGAAACTACACTACGTCTTGTTGAATTATACTTTATTATTCTCCATGCATTTTTGTACTAAGTCTATGACTACGCTTTCAGGTGGAACACAAGTTCTCTGCACAGGTCATTTGGTCAAGATAATTATTAGCCATAGACTCCATTAAATCTATTTAAGCATTCATACTAATACCCATGGTTTACTGTGACTTAATCGTGTCGTCATCCGACACGACGACACGATTATTATAATTTATAATTCATACAACGAAGGAGGGGGTGTTTACCAATCGTAGTCGAGGGGTGCTTGTCCAGTCAACGTCAGCCTTCGGTGCGGCGGCTCCGACGTCGTGTGGCAACTCCGGCAGCAGCAACAACAGAACGGCAGGGGTCGCAGCAGCGGCTATGGCCGTTCGGTCGGTGGGGAAGCAGCGCCTGGATGGAGGTCCAGCCGTGGGGGGTCGAGGTTGGTCTGCCTCGGTTGGGCGGTCGGGATCGGACGTATAGGCGGGTGTGGGCGGTCGGGATTTAAATGCACAGGCGGTCGGGTTTGAATGTAGGCAGTCGTGGGCGGTCGGGAAGGATTTGCAGGCGGTCGGGTTTTGAATGTGGGGCGGTCGGGGTTGAATGCAGGTGGTCGTGGGCGGTCGGGAAGGATGTGCAGGCAGTCGGGTTTTGAATGTGGGGCGGTCGGGGTTGAATGCAGGGGGTCTTGGGCGGTCGGAAAGGATATGCAGGCGATCGGGGTTGAAGTGTAGGCGACTGGCGGTAGGGGTAGGGGTGTTGGTGTAGTCGGAGTCGGCGTGGCCGGTCGGGAGGGATGTGGGGCGGTCGAGATTGATCGTCTAGGGTTTGGGGAAGGTGAATGAATAGTAATTACTTAGGGTTTTGAGGTTGAATATGTATATTTATATGTGGAAAGTTTGTGGGCTGGCCTTGAGGCTTGGGCCGGTCAGGACTCATGGAAGTGGGGGCTGGTCCACATGAAAGGGAGCACGTGGGTTGGGTTAGGTCATGCTTGAGGTAGAATTGGCCTATAATTTAAATTAATTTAACAATTGAACATGGTAATTCTTAATGCGTCGAAACATATAGAACTAGATTAGGGGTGGTAAACAAGAGTCATGGCATAGCAGGCTTGGTGTAGACTGATACCCTAATTTGGGTACTTGGGATTTCGGTTATGGTTGTTTCTCAATTTAAATAAATTCTATATTTGACGAGGGGGTTTACAGAATCTGCTAATGACTCCACTGCTTGGGCAATGTCTGGTCTCGTACAGATCATAACATACATCAAAATTCTAATGGCTGAGGCATAAGGAACCTTTGCCATTAGATCTCTTTCTTCCTCCGTCTGAGGTGACTGATCCTTGGATAGCCGAAAGTGACTAGCCAATAGTGTGCCGACGGGTTTGGTGTTGCTCATGTTGAATCTTTCTAAGACACGACTGATGTACGCTGACAGAGATAATTGCAAAATCCCCTTTTGCTTATCTTAATTAATTTGCATCCCAATAATCTTCTTAGCTGGACCAAAATCTTTCATGTCATACTTCTTTGATAATCAATGTTTCAAGATTTTGATTGCATTCATATTTGAACCGGCTACTAACATATCATCAACATAAAGTAGCAAAATGATATAACTCAAATCATACCTCTTGACATAGCAGCAGTGATCAACATTGCACTTCTGGAAACCTTCCTTGCGCATGAAGCCATCAAATTTTGTATACCATTTTCGTGGAGCTTGTTTCAAACCATACAAGCTCTTCTTAAGTCTGTACACCAAGTTACTTTTTCCCTTTTTTGTGAAACCCTCTGGATGATGCATATAAATTTCTTTATATAAGTCTCCGTGAAGAAATACAGTCTTCACGTCCAACTGTTCAAGATATAGATTTTCAATAGCAACAATACTTAATACAGTCCTGATAGTATTAAGTTTCACAATCAGAGAAAAAATATCTATGTAGTCAACTCCTTCCTTTTGCTGGAAGCCTTTGACAACTAATCGAGCTTCGTACCTCTTGGATCCATTCTGTTCTTCTTTCACCCGATAAACCTGTTTGTTATGAAGGGCCTTCTTTCTTTTGGGCAACACAACAAGTTCTCAAGTATTTTTGGAGATCAAAGACTTCATCTCGTCTTTCATAGCAAGCTCCCACTTAGTGGCATCTCTAGTCTGACAGGCCTCGTCATAGCACTCGGGTTCACCTTCACCAGTCAACAACAAATAACTCAAGTATCTCATGTTCGACACATGAGGTCGAGAAGACCTTCTCAACACTAGAGTTGGAGAATGAGGTTGATTATCATCTTCCTGCTCAATATGTTGCTCTGGCTCAAGATTTGCAACTGTCTGTGTCACTACCACATTTTCTAGGAAAGAGTATTTTAGTCATTTCATAATTAATTAAATATTATACATGTTGAATATTTATTTATTATATTATTTATTTAATATTAGACATTAGATTTTATTTTGGACTTGTGTTAGTGCATATAACTAGTTTAGATTAGATCAATGGACCAACATTTAATTCTAGTTACAATTGAGCCCAATAGTAAGCCCATTTATTAGGATAAAGATTAATTAGTTAAACCAATTGGACTGGAACCTTTCCTCCTTAATTAATTTTTTTATGACAAATCGCAAAGGGTATTGTGGATATTTTATAGTGCCTTGGAGAGGAGGCAAGGCTGGCCACTACATAAGGGGGTGGAGACTCTCTCTCCTCTTTTTTCTTCATTCCAAATTTAGATCTAGAATTTTTCTCTTCCAAATTTCTTCATCCCTACACCAATCTCTACCCAAATTTCTTCTTAATTTCTTTTCTATTCATCATTGGAGGCTATTAGAACAAGGAGGAAGTAAGGATCTACAAGGAGGAGCAAGGATCTACAAGTTGAAGGCTCTTGACACTCAATTTGGAATTTTTATTAGGAATCCATCTTCCAATAGGTACAATTCAATTTTTTCTCTCTAACTAGACTCTAAATCTATAATTTAATCATTAGAAACCCTCCCATGTACTTAGGCTACCCATAGGAAGTGGAATTAGGTTCATAGGAGGCCTATGGAGAAAGTTATGTAGTATTTTGTGTCAATTTTTGGGGAATTTCGAGACTGACACATCATGTGTTTGTCAATAGGTCAATTAGACCATATTAACATGTGTTTGGTTGTGTGTGACTAGTGTCGTGTCCATAATTGGATACGTATAGGCCGTATTTCGATAATTTGGTTATACGGGTTGATTTGGAGATTTTCTTCCGACACGAAGGTTTAAGCATGTCATATTTTGACACGGGCACGTAGTTGAGTAGCTAACTCTTCCTATTATTCATAATTATGATTTTAGACTTACTTGTGTCCTTCAGGATACGTTTGGTGGTGTGGTGGACTCTTATCGCAAGTATATCATAGAATTAGTGTGATACGGGTGCGGTGCACTCCATGTGTTTGATACTTTGCATTCTAATTCAATTTACCTTAGTTATAGATATTAGAATATTGTAATAATAATTGTTATATATATATATATATATATATATATATTATGTGTATGTTTTATATTTCTTTGTGATGCGTTGGTGGTTATTGGAGAGTAGGAGAGTTCATGTGCATCATTAGTCTGGGTATGTGGTAGCATATATATATATATATATATATATATATATATATATATATATATATATATATGAGTAAGTGTATGTGTATATTAGATATGTGTATGTGAGCTAGAGGGGAGAAGAAAGCAGTAAAAAATAGTCAATAAGCAGTGAAAAGCAGCCAATAAGCAGCAACAAAAGAAGCAACGGTAAGCTGCAGTAAGCTACAGTAAGCTGTAGTAAGCAACAATAGTAGTGATAAGCTATAGTAGTTTGAGTGATTATAGTTTAGTTATTGATAAGTTAGGATAAGCTAGTTAGTTTATATTGATAAGTTAGTAAGTTATGTATATATATATATATATATATAAGTACTAGTTAGCATGGGTTAGTATTATTTCTAGATTACCTTGAGTTACACCAAGGTAAGGAGAGTTGAGGTATCTTGGGCATGGATATTGAATATCCAATGGGTATGCTAGTTATGTTAGTTGTAGGTATTGATTTTAGTATTAAATAGTATGTTAGTTTTATATACGTTAGTTAGTTAATTGGTGTATACATATACATATGTTTGTTGGTATAGTATAGTTATGAGTTCAAATGCATGTTAGTGTATATATAGTTATATCTAATGACTAGATATATGACCAATGCATTGGGTATTACCTTGAGATTTTAGTCAAGGTAAATGGGGTATCTCAAGGTAAAGGGTAAACATAGTATCTTATTATAGTCAGTAGCTAGTATTATTATAAGTTATGAGTTTAATTGCATATTAGTGCATAGTGAGGTATATATGGTTAGTTAGTTAATGTTAGATATTGGATTACCTTATGATACCTAGGTAATGTCAAGGTATTGGCTTATACTCAAGGTATTGAGTTTGTATACTAAGATGGGTGTGTAGGTTGTATGATGACGCTTTTGGTTCAAAGCCAAGGTATCCACTTGGCATTAGTTTGGCTAGGAGTACTATATATTTTATCTTGTATATATATTATAGTATTTTCATATCTAATAACTTGCGTATCTTATGATACGGTATTTTTGTTGGTATCCTAGTATCCTAATATAGATA
The DNA here is from genome assembly GCA_036927795.1 of Iris macrosiphon. Classification (NCBI taxonomy): domain Eukaryota; kingdom Viridiplantae; phylum Streptophyta; class Magnoliopsida; order Asparagales; family Iridaceae; genus Iris; species Iris macrosiphon. The sequence goes on along the minus strand of JAYESA010000017.1, from coordinate 71,163,398 downwards.
ATATAGCCTAGTTATATAGTGTATCGACCCAAAATTATACAGATGGACTCATACAACCTAGAAATAGCTAGTTTGACCAAGTTTGACCTAAAGTTGACCTAGTTTGACTGTTTTGACTTAGAAATTGCTTTATGACCTAGAATTGAACTAGTTTAACTTATTTTCATTCCAAACCTTGTATTAATGCAATATTCCATATATAGGTCTGTGATACCAGTTCAGATACCGTTTTGTATCATCTACTCTGGACCACAGGTGAGTACATTCTCTGATAGTTTTTATTATTTGATTACTACTATAATTCAAGTATTTAGAAATGTTACTTATGATTATTTGACACATTGGTACACAGATTGGTATTGTTATTAGATTGTTAGTCATGAGATGTTATCTTGATTATCGAGATGATATCGAATACTGCTCCTTGTTGGTATTGGATAATATTGGATATTATAGGTTAAACATTGGATACATTGGCTAGTAAAGTGTCATGATTAGATCCATGTATCAATCGGTGCGGGGGGAAATACTAACTAAATATGTGATCAAGAACTATCGGCTAGTAGTGTAATCATTGGCTACTAACTAATCATACACTTCACGTATGGTTGAGTTAGCTCCTTAGTGTAATCATTGAATATCCCAAGCCGATCACATATTTAGTTAGTATCTCAAACACATGGTATATTGTAGATTCCATATTCAGTTCATGGATTACCCTATTTTATTTCTGACATTATAGTTCATCTCCTTCATTCTTACATGCATTGATTTATATTTCTGTTGCTAGTTTTGCCTGTTCCTTCATTGTTCTTAGATCATCAGTTATATTCTCATCATATATAGCATTCCCTATTTTACTATTTTATAGTTTTTGTCAATTAATTGGACTGTATTGGGTTGTACTTTGCTCCATTCTTAACTTGATAACATTTTTCAGAGGATCCGAGATATTGGTATCCGACATACTACGGACCTCGACCTATAGATGGTGCAGACATGGATCAACTAGTTATGGATTGACTGCCAGAAGATCTAGCCGGAATCAGTAGTTATTATAGTTAGTTTTTTTAGCATTTTGTTACCAAATTTATTTTCGACGTATATTTGAAACTTGGATATTGTTTCTATTTGTTGTTGTTATATTTAGACTGCATAGTTATGTTAGGCTTCTTTGATATCTTCTCGTGCTATATATTTGTGATTGAGTATTGTGTTGTATTAAGTATATTTTTTTCCTTCATGGAGTTGAGATATTATTGGCAGATTATACATTATTGTGAGATAATTAGATAGTATAGTCGACATAAACAACGTTCTACCGTCGATACTGCGTCGTAGGCTGGACGTACCCACGTACTCGTGCCCCTTCACCGGGTGCGGGTCGTGACACATTTTTGTGGTAGCCCATGCAGGTCCAGCTTTATAATTTGTGCAAAGTCGTGATAGTGCAATGACTTAGTTGTACTACTGCGAGCCTGCGATAGGATATAAGACATAAGACACTAGGATGAGAGAGGGATACTCAACCACAACTAGAAATTCCAATCTGATTTGAAATCGCTACTTTTGATTCCTTCTGAATACTTTGAATATTGTTTTCCTTCCTTGATAATATCTTATCTCATGTCGAATTGATCTCTTTTGTTTCGATCTGTCTTCAAGATACCGTCGAAGACCAGATCCCATCGATCAGGAGCAGTTTCTGTGAGCTCTGCCACCTCTCAACCTCCCAATCAGACATCAGGGGTTGTACCTCCTACGACATCAGTTCACGTAGGAGTCTCGGCTGTCTTCGGGGGCTCTCCTCCACCTGTTTCGAGGGCTACTCCAGTTGCTTCAAAGGGACTTCCACCACCTCCATTGTCAGGAGATATCGCGCCAATGGTTGCACTATTTAGAGAGACGATGGAGGTACAGAGAGCACAAATAGAGGCCCAGCACAGGCAGTCAGATATGATGCGACAGATTATGAAAAATGTCCATCAGGTAGCTATTGCAGCAGTTCAGAGAGGGGCTCCTCCACAGCCACATGATGTTCAGCTCGAGCCGGGCAACATTCAAAATTTTAAGAAGATAGAGCCTTGAGTTTTCAAGGGAACATAGCGTATAGTCTATGCTGACGATTGGCTCGAGGATATCGAGCGTCTTATGAGGGTATCCCGTCTTTGTGAGGATCTGAAGGTTGAGGCGGTAGGACTTTAACTGTTCAACATTGCCCGCACTTGGTTCAGAAATGAGCCACTTTTTACTGATGCGGGGCAATCTTGGGAGGTATTCAAGGACCTCTTCAAGAAGAAGTTCTTTGCTCGGACGGACAGATTAGACTTAGGAAGGCAGTTTGAGAGCCTTACAGGGGAGCAATATCCGTAGAGGAGTATGTCACAGAGTTCGGGAGGCTGAGCCAATTTGCGGAGTACTCGGTGAGGGAGCCAGAAGTTTAGGCTATCCATTTTTGCGAGGGTCTGAATTAGGAAGTGAAGATCCTCATTCCGTCTTTCTATGAGACGTATTTTGAGATACTTGCGGAGGCACGCAAGGTCGAGCGGGAGTGGAACTTGAAGCCGAAGAGGGACCATGATATGTTTGGGGGTGCCAGTAGTAGTGCGGCACCGGCAAAGAGGCCGCAGTTTCAGCAATAGTATCAGGGGGCTTATTAGCTCCAACAATAACAGTTTCCCGTACAGTTCAGAGATTATCAGCAGCAATATCAGATGCTAGAGCCAATTGTTGCCCCAGTACAAGCACTAGTACAGCGGATGCCACAGCAGCCTCAGAGACAGGTGTAACAGGCTCCTCAATGCACCTATTGTAAGATGACTAGACACACTTGGGAGATATGCCGAAAGAGACTTGGAGCGTGCTTACATTATGGATCAACATAGCATATGATGAAGGATTGTCTCTAGACCCTTCATCGTCCAGGCCAGGGTACAGATCGAATGCAGAGAGGTAGAGCTAGGCCACCTGTAGCACCGCAGATTTCTCATCACCCGCAGAGGAAGCTACCTCGACAGGGCGGAGCATTTGTGATGACGGTCGAGCAGACCGATACTACATGTGTGGGTTAGCGAGTTCTGTTCTTTCTTTCTGTTCCTTCAATCTATTTTGATTGATTGCTTCTTTAGTACCTTTTTGGATGCTTGTGTTATATAGTTAGTATAGCTAATAGAATACCCTGATAGCTACAATAGTAATAAGACAGGCGGAGACCATGACCATGCATGTTGTTCTTCACATAGGACTGTTCTTTGTGTGATTTTTGATAAGACCTTCTTGGACTATGATTGCTGGGGGTTTGACCTAGAAGGAGTACAAACACCCTTAAATTTCGAGGACAAAATTATTTTAAGGGGGTAGACTTGTCACTATCATATTTTCTAGGAAAGAGTATTTTGGTCATTTCATAATTAATTAAATATTGTGCATGTTGAATATTTATTTATTATATTATATTATTTATTGTTAGATGTTAGATTTTATTTTGGACTTGTGTTATTGGACCTAACTAGTTTAGATTAGATCCATGGACCAACATTTAATTCTAGTTAGAATTGAGCCCAATAGTAAGCCCATTCATTAGGAGGAGGATTAATTAGTTAAACCAATTAGACTAGAATCTTCCCTCCTTAATTAATTTTTTCATGACAAGACCTAAGGGGATATTGTGGATATTTTATAGTGCCTTGGAGAGGGGACAAGGCCAGCCACTATATAAGGGGTGGAGACTCTCTCCTCTTTTTTTATCATTCCAAATTTAGATCTAGAATTTTTCTCTTCCAAATTCCTTCATCCCTACACCAATCCCTACCCAAATTTCTTCCTAATTCCTTCCCTATTCATCATTGAAGGCTATTAGAACAAGAATAAAGTAAGGATATACAAAGAGGAAGCAAGGATCTACAAGGAGGAGTAAGGATCTACAAGTTTAAGGCTTTTGACACTCAATTTAGGATTTTCATTGGGAATCCATATTTCAATAGGTACAATTCAATTTTTTCCCTCTAAATAGACTATAAATCTGTAATTTAATCATTAGGAACCCTTCCATGTACTAAGGCTACCCATAAGAAGTGGAATTAGGTTCATATGAGGCCTATGGCGAAAGTTATGTGGTATTTTATGTCAATTTTGGGGGAATTCTGAGATTGGCACATCATGTATTTGTCAATAGGTCAATTAGACCAAATTGATATGTGTTTGGTTGTATGTGACTAGTGTAATATCCACAATTATATACGTGTAGGCCATATCCCGATAATTTGGCGATACGAGTTAATTTGAGAGTTTTCTTCGGACATGGAGGTTTGAGCATGTCATATTTTGACACGGGCACGTAGTTGAGTAGCTAACTCTTTGTATTGTTCATAATTATGATTCTAGACTTGCTCGTGTCCTTCGGAATATGTTTAGTGGGGTGGTGGAATCGTATCGCAAGCGTATCATATAATGAGTGTGATACGGGTGTGGTGCACTCCACGTGTTTGATACTTTGCATTCTAATTCAATTTACCTTAGTTATAGATATTAGAATATTGTAATTATAATTGTTATATGATATATATGTATATATATTTTATGTGTATATTTTATATTTCTTTGTGATGTGTTGGTGGTCATTGGAGAGTAGGAGAGTTCATGTGCATCATTAGTGTGGTATGTGGTAGCACACACACACACACACACATATATATATATATATATATATATATATATATATATATATATATATATATATATATGTGTGTGTGTGTGTGTGTGTGTGTGTGTGTGTGTTTTAGATGTGTGTATATGAGCTAGAGGGGAAAAAAACAGTGAAAAATAGTCAATAATCAGTGAAAAGCAGTCAATAAGCAATGAAAAGCAGCCAATAAGCGGCAGCAGCAGAAGCAACAAGCTAAAGCAGGAGCAGCAACAGAAGCAACGGTAAGCTGCAGTAAGCTACAGTAAGCTGCAGTAAGCTGTAGTAAGCAGTGGCGATAAGCTGCAGTAGTTTGAGTGATTATAGTTTAGTTATTGATAAATTAGGATAAGCTAGTTAATAAACTAGATAATTTATATTGATAAGTTAGTAAGTTATGTATATATTGTTAGTAAGTTATATATATATATATATATATATATATATATATATATATATATATATATATATATATATATATATATATATATATATATATATAAGCACTAGTTAGCATGGGTTAGTATTATTTCTAGATTACCTTGAGTTACACCAAAATAAGGAGAGTTGAGGTATCTTGGGTATGGATATTAAATATCCAATGGGTATGGATATTAAATATCCAATGGGTATGCTAGTTATGTTAGTTGTAGGTATTGATTTTAGTCTTAAATAGTATGTTAGTATTATATAAGTTAGTTAGTTAATTGGTATATATATATATATATATATATATATATATATATATATATATATGTTAGTTGCTATAGTATAGTTATGAGTTTAAATGCATGTTAGTGTATATATTATTATATCTAATGACTAGATATATGACCAATGTATTGGGTATTACCTTGAGATTTTAGTCAAGGTAAATGGGGTATCTCAAGGTAAAGGGTAAACGTAGTTTCTTAGTATAGTTAGTAGCTAGTATTGTTATAAGTTATGAGTTTAATTGCATATTAGTGTATAGTGAGGTGTGTATGGTTAGTTAGTTAATGTTAGATATTGGATTACCTTGTGATACCAAGGTAATGTCAAGGTATTGGTTTATACTCAAGATATTGAGTTTGTATATCAAAATGGGTGTGTAGATGGTGTGATACCGCTTTTGGTTCAAAGCCAAGGTATCCACTTAGCATTAGTTTGGCTAGGAGTACTATATATTTTATCTTGTATATATACTATAGTATTTTTATATCTAATAACTTGTGTATCTTATGATACGGTATTTTGTTGGTATCCTAGTATAGATAGTATAACCTAGTTACATAGTGTATGGACCCAATATCCTAGAGATGGACTCATACAACCTAGAAATAGCTAGTTTGACCAAGTTTGACTATTTTGACCTAGAGTTGACATAGTTTGACTGTTTTGATTTAGAAATGACTTTATGACCTATAATTGAACTAGTTTAACTTATTTTCATTCCAAACCTTATATTAATGCAATATGCCATATATAGGTCTGTGACACTAGTTCAGATACCATTTTGCAGCAGATTCATCTGCTCTGGACCATATGTGAGTACATTCTCTGATAGTTTCCATTATTTGATTACTACTATAATTCAATTATTTAGAAATATTACTTATGATTCTTTGACACATTGGTACACGGATTGGTATTATTATTGGATCGTCAGTCATGAGATATTACCTTGATTATCGAGATGGTATCGAATACTGCTCCTTGTTGGTATTAGATAACATTGGATATTATAGGTTAAACATTGGATATATTGGCTAGTAGCGTGTCATGATTAGATCCATCGTATCAATCAGTGTGGGGAAAAATACTAACTAAATATGTGATCAAGAACTATCGGCTAGTAGTGTAATCATTGGCTACTAACTAATCATACACTTCACGTATGGTTGAGTTAGCTCCTTAGTGTAATAATTGAATATCCCAAGCCGATCACATATTTAGTTAGTATCTCAAACACATGGTATATTGTAGATTCCATATTCAGTTCATAGATTACCATGTTCTATTTCTGACATTATAGTTCATCTCCTTCATTCTTGTACGCATTGATTTATATTTCTGTTGCTAGTTTTGGCTGTTCCTTCATTGTTCTTAGATCATCAGTTATATTCTCATCATATATAGCATCCCCTATTTTACTGTTTTATAGTTTTTGTCAATTAATTGGAACTGCTGTTGGGTTATACTTCGCTCCATTCCTGACTGGATAACATTTTTTAGAGGATCCAGGAGATTGGTGTCCGACGTACTACAGACCTCGACCTATAGATGGTGCAGACATGGACCCACTAGTTCTGGAGTGACTGCCGAGAGATATAGCCCGAATCACTAGTTATCATAGTTAGTTTTCTTTAGCATTTTGGTACCAGATTTATTTTTGGTTTATATTTGAGACTTGGATATTGTTTCTATTTGTTGTTGTTATATTTAGACTGCATAGTTATGTTAGGCTTCTTTGATATCTTCTTGTACTATAGATTTGTGATTGAGTATTGTGTTGCATTAAGTATATTGCCCTCCTTCTTGGAGTTGAGATATTATTGACAGATTATACATTATTGTGAGATGATTAGATAGTATAGTCGACATAGACCGCGTTCTACCGCCGATACTGCGACGTAGGATGGACGTACCCACGTACTTGTGCCCCTTCACTGGGTGCGAGTCGTGATACTCTGGCTTGTCGTAGGACTGATTGGGGCATCATCTACTTCTGCAAAGACTGTCTTAAACTCAATTGGATCAACGACATTTATCGAATGTCGGTCTTTGTACATGATCGTTTCATTGAATATTACGTCTCTACTGTGGATTATCTTCTTGCTCTTATCATCCCATATACGAAATCCAAAATTGTCATCACCATAGCCAACAAAAGTACATATCTTGGACTTGGGATCAAGCTTGTTCCTGCCTTGATCACTGATATGTACATATGCAACACAACCAAATACTTTAACATGCGATAATTTAACATAGTTTCCACTCGATACCTCTTCTAGAATTTTATGTTCCAATGGAACTGATGGACCTCGGTTGATCAAGTAGGCTACTGTATTGACTGTTTCTGCCCAAAAATGCTTCGGTAGGCCTGACTGCATACGCATACATCTGGCTCTTTCAGTCAAGGTTCGATTCATACGTTCAGCTACACTATTTTGTTGAGGCGTGCCAGGCATAGTTTTCTCCATTCGGATCCCATGCTCGTAGCAGAACTTCTTGAATGTGGTTGCTTCATATTCACCCCCATTATCAGTTCTGAGCCTTTTGATCCTTAAACATGTCTCATTTTCTACCAAGGCTTTCCATCTTTTGAAAGTATCGAACACTTCATATTTATGTTTAAAAAATAAACCCATACCTTTCGAGAGTGGTCATCGATGAAAGTCACAAAATAATATTTTCCACCAATCGATAAGATAGTCGTTGGACCCCAAACATCAGAATGAACAAGCTCCAGCTTTTCGTTATTCGGGATTCTGCCACCTTTCTGAAAGCTGACTCTCTTTTGCTTTCCGAGAATACAGTCCTCGTACATGTCAATGTCAATCGACTGAAGATCTGGTAGCTTTCCTTTAGAATGCATAACCGTCATTCCCTTCTCACTCATATGACCAAGTCTCTGGTGCCATAAGTTCGCATTTGGGCTGCTAGCTGCAACATAAATCGAGCAACAACCCATTTCAGTTAAGTAAAGAGTGCCGCTTTTCTTACCTTGTGCAATTGTTATTGCTCCCTTCGTGATTTTCCAATCATTGCCATGGAACACCGTGGTACATCTTTCGCTTGTCAATTGTCCCACTGAGATTAAATTCTTTCTTAGGTCGGGAATATACCTAACATCCTTCAGCTCCCATACAGACCCGTTTAGCTTAATCTTCATCGTGCCTTTATCGAAAATATCACAAGGTTGATCATCGCCAAGATATACCTTACCGAGAATTTCAGACACATACTTCTCAAAGAGATCTTTCTGCGAAGTAGCATAAAAAGATGCTCTATAATCAAGCACCCAAGACTCCTCCTTGCTCTCCAAAGAGCATATCTGGGCATCATTATCTTCTGATGTCGATGCGACATTGGCTTTGGTCTTCACCTCCTGATTCTTTGGTGCACTCCTGCACTAATTCTTGTAGTGCCTAGTCTTCCCGCAGTTCCAACACTCAATAGTCTTCTTGAAATTGTTGGAATTTCTTGACTTGGATCTTCTATTCTTGGATTTTCCTCAGTTGTTCGATCTTCCTCGATCATTTTTCCTTCCTCTTGACTACGTTGACAAAGCAGAGGATGTCGAAGTATCGCCCGACTCTCTCCGTTGAGTTTTTTTATTCAGAATAAGATCTCGAACATCGTTGAATTTTAACTTACTGCTCCCCGGCGAGCTACTAACAGTCGTGACCGTAGCATTCCAACTTTCTGGAAGGGAGGACAAAAGTATCAACACTTGTATCTCGTCATCGAACTCAATTTCAACCGAACTTAACTGGGTTGTGATAGTGCTAAGTTCGTTGAGATGTTGAGCCACAGATGATCCTTCAGTCATTCTCAAGTTGAATAATCGTCTCATGAGATGCACTTTATTTGAGGCCGAAGGTTTCTCGTACATATTCGAGAGAGCTTGCATAACACCAATCGTGGTCTTCTCTTTTGCAATGTTAAAAGCGACATTGCAGGATAACGTCAATCGGATAACTCCAAGGGCTTGTCGATCCATGAGCTTCCACTCCTCATCCTTCATGGATTCTGGTTTCGTTTCTTCGAGAGGTAGATATAGATTTTTCTGATAGAGATAGTCCTATATTTGCATCTTCCAGAAGCCGAAGTATGAACCATCGAACTTCTCAAGTTTTATCTTCCTTTCGTCTGTTAGCGCCATTGCTTCTACTCAAATCTAGCTGCCCCAGAATATGCCGATTCCTGGACTTTGATACCAGTTGTTAGGGAATACCTGCAACCAGATTAACAAATAGAGTAAAAATAAAAGATACAATATTTACGTAGTTCACCCAACACTGGCTACTTCCACGGGCTGCTGCATGACTTTCACTATAAGGGGGAAAATTACAGTGTTTACAAACACTCACAACTCACAACACTTCTCGATTCAAGAAGGAACTCTGAAAATTGCACTCTCAATTTTCTGCCTAACACTTGAAGAGAATATTGCTTGTAGTTGATAATTTTTGTGTGTTCTCAAATGAATAGGAAACCACCTATTTATAGTGCACAAGAATGAACATGAAGGTTCATCAATGAACATGAAGGTTCGTCTAAGCTTGGGACTTGCACTTTTGACCCCTTGTAAGTTTTGCAACCATAGTGAGTTGTTATCCTCATTGAAATTTGTGAAAAAGTCTTTGGAAAGCATTAACACTCACCAGTGGTGCCGATGACTTGAGGAGACACGGATAATAGCTCTAACCTGCTGGACGAAGAGTACAGTCGGAGGAGGCTCGACTCGACTCGAGTCCAGCCTGGTATAATCTGGACTCCACAGATGCTCCGCCTGGCCTGCTAGATTGTTTAGGCGGACTGACTAGGTGTTGAATCTTGACTTCCAAGAAGATGTCGTGGCAGGACGATGGTGGGTCGAGGCGACCGCCACTTGACGTTAGTTGCCGGACATGGCTTGGAGCTTGGACATGGACATGGACATGGAGTGGATACAAGATAAAGAGGGTTTGGGTTCATTTGGAAATGGATCTGCATAATGGACTTGAACTTTGGATAAAAATTGTTGGAATGAATCCTACTAATAATTGGGATAGCTATATATAGGCTAGAAAATTTGGACACCAAGTTTGGTCCATGAACACATGTCTAATTATTATGGACTAATTAATTAACTAGGTTCATTCCCTTAAACTAATTAGGAATGTTCCAGAACAAGGTAGTTACAACTGACTGACTACTTTCCTTTGATCCTATGTCTAATTAGGTTAATATAGAAACCAGAGCCGGCCTAGGACAGACAGGGCTCAAGCCCCGGGGCGCCATATTGTTGGGGCACTAAATTTATTTTGATGTAGTTTATATTGTTGGGATCTCAAGCCCTGTATGTCATGGGCCTGAATCTGGGTCGATTCTAGTATATATATATTATATATTACTAATGTTGTAACCTAACATCCAAACAAAGAAAAAAAATGGCTGCACCAAAATAGTCCCCCCTTCCCAATTAATTCCTCGTACTGTCTTCTCCTCTTCTCCTCCGTTCTAAGAAAAAAAAAGGGGGCCTTGATTTCTTATGCATTTTCAAGTGAAATTAAATTGTTATGTGCAAAATTGATGGCGACAATTCTTCTCCCCAGCGGTAATTTTTTTAAATTTATTTGGACTTTTTTATAATCAATGTTCATCTCATCTAAATATGTTCATCTTCTCTCTTTCTCAGTTTTATCTTCTTCTGCTCGGGCTCTCTTCCCCTGTTTTGGTCTTGAACAACCAAGAGATCAATAGATTTTAATGATATAGATTTTACTTTGACCCCAACTAAGTAAAAGAGATAAATCTTCAACTAAGTTGGTGTGAGAATGGAGGAGGGGGAGGTCACACCAACTAAGTTGGCGTGAGATTGGGACATGGGACCCGTGATTGGTGGGACCCAACCTTCCGCTCCAACCATTTCTTTTTTTTTTTTAGAAAATTTTCTATAACGATAATATGTTTACGTAAATTAGATAATACGAAACAAATATGTATATATACTTTTTGGGTTCATTTGGTTGGTTTCATTTTTTATTATTTTTATTTTTTAAGTGTATTAGTTTAGTTTTTATTTGTATGGATATTATCCATATTATATTTTTTAATAAATATTTTTTGATTTGTTATGATCCATATTATATATTTTTTGTGATATTACTAATAGATAATTTGTTATTATCTACCGCTAAACCTTGTTTTCCTTATTTTTGCTTAATGAATATAGGCTCACGATTCCACTTTGATCGTTATGGACCGGTATTCACAAAATTTATTTGATTTAAATAATTAATTATATATATAATTTAAATAGATATTACAAAAAATACAAAATTATATTTGATTTATTTATTTTATATAATATTACATTTGATTTCTTTTTTTTATAATATACAAATTTAAATTAACAAATTTAAAAATATAATATGTGCACCCATGTTCAATATTGATAATAACATATTATATTTTTAAATTTGTATTTTATAAAAAAAGAAATCAAATGTATTATTACATAAAATAAATCAAATATAATTCTGTAATATCTATTTAAAATTTATATATATAATTATTTATTTGATTTATTTTGAATCAAATAAATTTTTTGAATATATAATAGCAAATTATCTATTAGTAATACAAAAAAAAATATAATATGGATAATAACTATACAAATAAAAACTAAACTAATACACTAAATCCCCAAAAAGATCGAAACCAACCACATTAACCAAAAAAAAAAAATTTGTTTCGTAGTATCTTGTAAATATATTATTGTTATAAAAACAATTAAAAGAAAAGAAAAGATATGGGTGGAGCAGGAGGTTAGGTCCAACCAATCTTACGCTTCCTGACCGCTGCGAGTCCTACGTCCCAATTTCACGCAAACTTAGTTGGCTTGACCTCCCCCTCCTCCATTCTTACGCCAACTGAGTTGGAGATTTATCTCTTTTACTTAGCTGGGGTTCCACCACTCCATTCTCACGCCAATGAGTTGGAGAGTTATTCCTCCAAATGTAATTTTTTTAAAATATATCATTTTACCCGCAATATTTATAAAATAGATTCCTTCATATGAAAAATAAAAAAAATTGTATATCTTTAGAAGAAGAAAAAATTGCACAATTTAGAGTTTTGTCCTTAGACATTAAAATCCTCAGGACTTCTATGCTAGAAACTTTTCTTAGGGGCTGCTTGGATAGAAGTAACTCTTTGCAATTGTAAAAATGACACTTGCAACATATTGTGTTGCAGTGCATTGCAGCAAGTGATATTTTTTGAAATATGTTTGGATATGGTACTTTTTGTCTGCTGCAATTGGGGATGATGATTTTTCAGTGTTTCACTCAAACTCTCCAATTCACGCCACTTGCAGCACAACTGCTGCGATCCAAATAGCCCCTTATTATTATTATTATTTATATATATATTAGAATTCATCCTAATCCCAATTCTTCACACGTCACTCCCACAACCCCAAATAGGATTATAAATGACTGGAGTCCAATTCCTAATTATTAATACTGGCCCCAACAGTTTTCTGTAGAAAACCCAAAGACTCATCTTACAGTACTAGTTTATCAAAACAATTTTCATTATTAATTATTGCATGAACGTTGTGCTAATTAGAATTTATTACTGGGCCGACTTTGACGATTCTGAATAGAGTTTTCTTAGGTTGGGCCTCTTTAAGTAATCTCTTTAGTTTAATGGGAACATATAGGGGTGAGCTGAACGGTTCGCCATAGTCCTAATAACTCTAATTTATACCCGAAAGATTCCTAATTATTTCACTTTCTGCAGAAACTGCATCATACATTAGAACCCTTATTCATTTTCTAGTTCAATAACTTAACTGAGCCCATAATTAAACTCAAAGCCCCCCAAGACTATAATATTTCTAGGAGGCGTTTGATACATGGTAATTGTTTTTTTTTTTTTCGGAAATATCTATGGTCAGAATCTATTACCATGTTTGTTAAGGCTATAAAAAAATTATTTTCGAAAATTACGAGTACCCGGATAAATAATTTACCCACGAAACATGGGAATCATATCCTTTAAGAATAGACGGTTATATTTTTGTCCGGGCAGATAAAAAAAATTTGTTTTGTTTTTCTTCTTCTTTTTTTAATTTTTTAATTTTTTTTCATTTTTGATCTTTCTTTGGTGGTTTTTTGTCTTTTTGATTTTTATTTTTTTGTCGTTTTTGTTCGTTTTTTAGTCCTTTTTTTTGTCATTTTAGTTGTTTTTGATCGTTTAGCCTTTTTTGATTTTTTTTTTTGGTCGTTTGTAATTTCTTTTGTCATTTTTTCTCTTTTTTTATTGTTTTTAGTCTTTTTTAAAAAAAAATGATCATTTTTAGTCTTTTTATCATTTTATATCGTTTTGTCTTTTTTTTTTTTATCATTTGTCTTTTTTGGTCGTTTTTATCTTTTTTGTCGGATTTGTTTTGTCATTTTTAGTTGTTTTTAGTCCTTTTTATCGTTTTTAGTCGTTTTTTTTTCTTTTTTTTAGCATTTTAATTGTTTTTGTTCTTTCTTTTTTAATCATTTTTTTGTCGTTTTTTAGATTTTAGTCTTTTTTTTTTCGTTTTAAGTCATTTTTTCGTTTTTGGTGTTTTTTATCATTTTTAGTCGTTTTTTCACTTGTTTTTTGTTTTTTGTCGTTTGGTCTTTTTTTTTTGTTTTTTTATTATTATTTTTTGTTTTTTGTTTTTTCGTTTTCTCGGTTTTTTTCATCTTTTCTTTCATTTTGATTTTTTTATTATTTTTACTTTCAATTTTTTTTCCTTTTTTTTATTTTTTTTTTTCGGAAATATTTGTATAGTCACCAGACATGGGAATATAGTTTTCTGAAAAATTTAATTACTTGAAATTCGATTTCCAGGATTATAAAATTTTCAGCTATATAGTATTCCGCGTACCAAACGTCCCCTAAAGGCCTAAATCTTTCTTCTAATATTCGTATATTATCTTTTATTCCTACTAACATTTGAAAGAAAAAGATTTCAAAAAAAATATAGAATTCAGGGTTACAATTACTCTATTTTATTTTGGTTCTTTTTATATGGAATATAGAAACAAAAGCTAAAAAAATATTTTTTATTTAGTGTGAAGATAAAGAAGAGAATGATCAAAATCAACTATCATTTAACGAATCAACTTCATTCGATACTGAATGATTCCTTAAAGAGACGATTTGATGTGATGCACGACCTTCTTAATTAGTATAACCATACAAGCGAGCTATGCTCCATCAACCATCAAATTCAGTCAAATTAAGCAAGTCAACATTACCGTTCAAATTCTACGATTTCTTGCACAGCTCAAATTCAACCAACCTATTTAATCTAAGAAGCCAACACAATAGCTCCGCTCGGAGCTATGCATTACACCGATCACATAGATCTCTGCATGATGCCTTCGCATGAATCCAAATCCAACCAGATCCTTCGAGTCAACAAACAAGTCCAATGTATCGTACGGAACATGACATTACAAATGAAATATGTATTGAGGTATAACATAGTATTCCTGTCAATACCGTAACGTAGGTTGGACGTACTCAAGTACTCGTATCCGGTTATTCAGAAAACGGGTCGTGACATACATATATAGAAGAAGAAAAGATTATGGTTTGTGTGTATCTTAGTTGCTTCCTGTGGAAGATATGGACAGTCAAAATTTGTGGTTATCTACAAATTGCGGTTTACAACAGTAAAAATAAACTTAGTTTTTGTGCAAATTGGATCTCATTTCCATGCGGATTTTTTATTTTTATTTTTATTTTTTCAGTTTCCACCAATTCAATCAAACCCAGAGGGATATAGTTGCGGTTAGAGAATTTAAAAATAAGGCCTAGCTTCGGATAGCTCAATTTTTTACAACAAGTTTTAAAATTGAACCAGCATTTCAAAATATTTTAATAAGTTATTCTCAAACCAGCTTGGGAAAGCAGCAGCAGTCGTGATGAGCAATTCAAAAAACCCTTCTAAACTAAATGTATGAGTGTATATAAGGAATTGAAAAAGAGATCCGAGTAGTAGCCATTGTTATTTTCATTACACGGATGGATTGACTGCACCCATCCATAACATGTTGATGGAGCCTAAAACTTCCACTGGTTGTGAATGAAAATAATTATTGGTCTTGTATGAGGTGCACTCAGAGACATTATTTGTATCGCATTATGATCCAAACACAAGAACAAATGTATATTATTTTCATATTTGTCAGATATGAGTTTAGACTTAGACTTGGAATCATCTTCATGTAATACTTTTTATGCATATGGATCCTAATACAGATTCTACTCCATGTTCTGGCACCAAATATATCGAATATTTATATAAGTATATAAATTTATCAGTAACACTATATTGTTGTAGTTTATTGACTATATGTTTTAGAGAGAAGAAAGATTTTATTGGTGTGTAACCTTGTATGAATTTTCCATAAATCTCTATTTATAATAGTTAAATGTGATCCTAAAAAGATCATAAAAATATTTATATTATTTAGTTGAACACAGTTAACTAAGTTAAATACAAACTGTAAACATATAGTATATATTTTCACAACACCGTAAGAAAAAGAAAAGTTCTAAAATCTTTCTAAGAACATATATCCAAATCCTATAAACATGTGTACAAAAAAATACCTAATTAAAATATATTTGATGTTTAAATTATATTTAAACCATATATCAATGCGTATTTGGTTTATCCCTTGACAGGCTTAAGACCAACTAAGCCCTAAGATCACAATCACTAATGAGGGATATGGAAAGTGTTCCAAACTATTTATCGTTACAATTATGTAATGAAAGTTGATTATTAACAATAATTAAAGAAAATGTGAGAAAATGGACCTGTGCAAATGCACACTTTGGAATGAGAGAAAATAATAATAATTATAACACTAAATATATGTAGAATCATGCATACATGTACATTTCAGTGGCCAAATTGTTTTGACAGTTGTACACTATATATATATATATATATATATAGGCTTCACCCATGGCTATAATAGCCATCCAACCGACGGGAAAAAAATTCAAACCTTAATCTATTCCAAGGATAATATCTTTGGTACATAGTTGTGCACTTATCAATGATATCTTTAGCAACAGTTGAATGACAAACATAGAGGCACCACTACAGACTATATATATTCCACATGATCCAAGAAATCACCCAAAGAAAGTTCAATTGCAATGGTACAAGGAAAAGAAGTTGCACAGTAATAGTAATTAAGAAAATAGTACATATTATATCCATGTTTTAAAACTCCCAAAGATCAATCTAGTCATTCAGTCATTGTCACTTAATTACAAACAATGTACTCTCACCCAAAGCATCAGCAAGGCACATTGTAAACCATCCCAAGAAAAAACAAACAAAGTCAAAAAAAGCACAGCAACCACTTCCAACAAATTAGCAAACCAGTCATTTCGTCTGTGCTTCTCAACAAGTAATACATGCAAGCCATCCATAACAAACCAGGGAATTATCCCATCGTATGCTTTTGCTTCTGTGGGGTTTTCAGATAAGATCAGCAACATTCATCGGCATTTCATCGATCTGAGTACTGTAATACTGTTCAATATCTCTTAAAATCCTGATATCATCCTTGCGTACGAAATTTATTGCCACACCCTGCAACATTGCCAAATTATAGTAGTCATTGTTTCCATATTTTCCTCCCAAATTAAAAAAATCTCAGAATATGTCAAAGATTCAAATTGTCCTGAATGAAGAAAATTGTAGAATACCTTGCGCCCAAATCGTCCTGAACGACCTATCCTGTGAATGTAAAGCTCTCGATTGTTTGGAAGGTCGTAATTTATCACAAGAGATACCTATGGATGAGAAAAAAGAGTTACGGTAATTTTTAACATTAATTTTGGAATTTTGGTATAGAAGAAACTAAACAAGAGCAGGATTTCTTCGTCAGATTTTGCATACAGAAAAAAGAAGAGCACTTCAGAATTTTATACTAGAGTTCTAGGCAAGACGTAGATCATGATTAGATATCCACAAAATATATTGAGTAAATTTGGAGAAGAAGTAACCTGTTGGACATCAAGACCTCGAGCCCACACATCTGTGGTGATCAACACACGTGTAGCACCTGACCTGAACTCTGCCATTATAGCGTCACGCTCCTTCTGGGGCATGTCTCCATGCATGGCAGAGACTGTGAAGTTATTACTACGCATCTTTTCTGTCAACCAGTCAACCTGTTAAGAAAGCCGATCTTACACCAACTTAACAGTGAAGTTCAAATATTCAATAACCTTTGCAAAGGAGAGAGGAAATATAAGGACAAAAGTTCATTCCATGCAACCAAGGGAAAAAAGAACATTGCTTAAACTAATGGGCAAGCATATAGTTGATTAAAATTCCTACTACAACATTTAACTATTTAAGACATTACACGGCTACATATTTCGAAAAAAGGGAAGGGGGGGGAGGGGGGGGGGGGGGGGGGGGGTGGCAAGTGTTCTTCAGAATGACTGGCGTAAAGGGCACTCCTGGTAGAGCAGAGCAGAGGGTTAGGATAGTGAACTTGAAGCGCAGAGCCTGAGCAGCCGGCGAGCGAGTGGTTAGTGGCAAATAGGGCATGTAGAACATAGCATGTGAATTACTTTTCCTTATGGCCTCACCTATCTCCACCTAGAAACACGGTACGGTCAAGTCTTTCTTTGGATTAGAGAAGGAAACAATAAAAATCTGAGATCTTGATCCCTAAAGGTATCTAAAAAGGCCATGTTATGAATCCCCTTCATATTAGAAGGGCAAGCTCCTCAGTTCCTCCCTAGTTCTTTAGAGCATTCAACGGTTCTTGAAAACAAAAGAGGATCTCAAGAAGATGATTCTAGCCACTGATCATAAAGTCTACTGACTTAGAAGATTAAAGTCTTCGATCTAGTAAGCATAAAGATTGAAGATTTCCTGGTGATGACAGAGCTATTTGAACCAGCACACCCAAAGGTGGAACACGTCAAAGCTTATACTTTTCTTAGAAAAAACTTGAAGCCTATGACAAGGATATTCTTCCGGGCTAAACTGTGTCAGATTTTCAAGAAGCTTCTTGATGACCAGATTGAAGCAATGATCTTAGCAGAAGAAATATTGGTCTCATCAAAATGTAGAAGACCATACATTGTGGCAGATTTTTCCAATATCATCAAATATAAAGATCATCTGCCGAAATACATCTCCAAAACAAAATCCCCAAGTTTCCAATAAGGGCCAATTGTATTGGCACTATTCGTAGTTACTTTACATGCCCAGCCTAATATTAACTAAAGGTGGAAAACACTGAATAAAAATTATGCAGATGATGGAGGTGTGGAGGAACACTGGAGGCTCTTTATGTTGTAGTGATAAATTTTGGGGTACATGACTTCTTACCAAAGAGTCTGAATTTCTTAAAGGATAATGCGGGATGCTGATAAAAAGAATCACAAAAAGAACAAGTTAATTGAACTCTGTCATCAAAATTAGCCGCTAATAAGACAAAAGTAGTTGAGAAAATAGCTGCTACTTGGGACATTATTTTTAATTCAAAGTTTTCATTTGGATGAGAACTTTGGGGTACTCAAGAACAAGATTCTAAACGGCGGTAGTCGGGTGCGCGACGGAAAGAGTCGGCCTACCACCTAGGCATCGCCTAAACGGTTGATACATTTTGGACATGTTTTACTATTTTACCACAGTTTTTTGCATTATATACATATTTTAAGGATGTTTCATGCATAACTATGTTGTAGAACAAATATTTATTAAGTTTTAGTCTTGTAAAAGTGAACCATAGGCCCATAATACTTACAAAACTGTTTGGCCAAAACATCTTGTTAGGTATTGCTCCGCCTAGCCGCCCACCTACGCCGCCAAAGCTCTGTTGGCCGCCTACTCCACCGCCTACCGAAAAGCAGTGCAGACAGAGACCGCCTACCGCATAGACGGTCGAGGCGGCCGCCATTTAGAATAGTGCTCAAGAAGTAAATCCTTATTCCTAGTGAGCTAAAATAGGAAGGCCAGTATATGCTTTGCTTTGTTTACTTAAAGTTGTTCTCTTTACTCTTTTGTGTCGCTAAATGTTAGAATGTAACAGTCCAAATTTGGTAGCTCGGGTCTATAAATCTTTCCTTTGGGTCTATATAAAATAAAAATCAAACCATATCTAGTTTTAGAAGAAATGAAATACAGTGAATTTCAATGCCCTTTCTTTCCTTCAAAGATTAGTATTTCGGGTTTGCTCCTGCATAGGCTGCATTCCTTCTCCTTGCACACCTTTAAGTCCAGGAAATGATTATCAGTTTATACCATATATCTTGAAAACATAATTACTGTGAAACCCTCATCCAGATTCCATGAATATAATTTACACTTTGCTTTTCTGCAAGTTGCCTAAAATATGCTCTCTTAAATTATTTTACCAAGAAAGCTCCAATTTTCAGCCTGGATATCATCTGATAATGAATCCTAAATTTAAATTGGGTGTACTAGTGTCCCGCTAATGCAGGGTCAGGGGAGTACTAGTGTAAATTACAGTGAATTTCAATGCCCTTTCTTTCCTTCAAAGATTAGTATTTCGGGTTTGCTCCTGCATAGGCTGCATTCCTTCTCCTTGCACACCTTTAAGTCCAGGAAATGATTATCAGTTTATACCATATATCTTGAAAACATAATTACTGTGAAACCCTCATCCATATTCCATGAATATAATTTACACTTTGCTTTTCTGCAAGTTGCCTAAAATATGCTCTCTTAAATTATTTTACCAAGAAAGCTCCAATTTTCAGCCTGGATATCTTCTGATAATGAATCCTAAATTTAAATTGGGTGTACTAGTGTCCCGCTTAATGCAGGGTCAGGGGAGGGTCAAGATGTACGCTGACTAACCACCCCACCCCACCATATAAATGGAGAGAGAGAGTTTTGCAACTCTAACCATCATCCACCAGGATGCAAACAATACAGTTGCGCCAAGAAACACACTCCTAGGTTAAAATTGCCTGAGAATAAAAGGCTGGTAAGAACCTCTGCAAAGTAGAAAACATATTCCGTACTCCACTAGTCCTAATCTACCCTGAAAACAACCTAAATGCTAAGAATGCATCACCTTCTTAATTGAACTCTCATCTTTCTGTGTGTAGTATCATTGCCAGCGGAATGACTTGAGCTCAGATTAATCTCCAAAATCAATGTGACAGCACACAAAAATCAAATAAAAGCTCTAGATTGCACACATAATTGGTATACGTAAGGAAGCAAACATTAACGCTCAAACTTGTCATCAAGTGGTAACCCTTGAAACTCTTGAACTTATGTCCTTGAATATTTCCCCCGAAGATTAAATATGATCTGAATGTAGCTTTTGAAGTCCAAACTATAACCAACTCTATCACGCCCCAAATCAAAACTCCAAATCAAAACTTGAATAGAAATGGTCAGAAACCTGTCTAAGATTAAGAAGTAAATGACTATTGACTTGTGATAAATCACTCAGTCTAGTTCCCCTTGGACAGTGACACAGACTTTAACAAAGAGAATTGGAGAATTATAATTGACAGTTACCAGCTACATATTCTAGATTTACTGAAGTCCCAGTTTTATACAACAATGATGACACTAGCATGTTTTTCCTTTAAAATCTAAAAAAATAATTTAAGATAATGCTTGCATGACTATTCTCTAATTGTAATGCTAATAATGTCATAAGTTGGCAGGAAGGGACCATACCTTTCTTTTGGTGTTACAAAAGATGACCGCTTGAGTGATAGTGAGGGTATCATAGAGGTCACACAGTGTATCAAACTTCCATTCCTCTCTCTCAACAGCAACAAAGAACTGCTTGATTCCCTGAACAAGAAAGAAAAGTATAGAAGTAAGTTTTAAATGATAAGACTAATTCATTAAAACCCAAGACCAAGAAGTTAGAATCCACCATACTTCAAGTGTCAACTCATCACGCTTAACAAGTATCCTAACGGGATCAGTCATAAATTTGCTGGTAATCTCCAATATTTCGTGAGGAAGTGTTGCAGATATCAGGACAACCTAACAAAAAAAAATGTTATTACACATTACAACAAACAAAATACGAAAATTCAGTAAAAATTAAACCAGTAGCAAGTACACAACAATGTCTATCAACTATGATCTTTGTTTCCCAGACAGAATATCGTGGGTTTGAACATTTAGAGCCCTTAAACTTGTATATTTTGATAGGTCGATCAAAGCATTTTCCACAGCATCGCAGTGAATGCAATTCCTTTACAAATAATGGGTTATGGATGGGGATAAACTCTTGCTAAGTGCTAATCTTGTTCAAACTGCAAGTCAAATAGAAATTAACACATACTTGGAAGTTGAAAGGAGCCTAAATCAAGGATAAACGGAATTGATCTACACTGAGCTGATGATGTGTAAGACGGATGTAGCGTAAGGACCCTACACCTTTGCGGAAGGAGAATAGAGGCTGGTTCATTGAAGTTGGCATGCCAAAACATCACTGAATGGAGATAATTAGTGCTGCCGAAGCGACACTTGGGG
Organism: Iris macrosiphon; assembly: GCA_036927795.1. Classification (NCBI taxonomy): domain Eukaryota; kingdom Viridiplantae; phylum Streptophyta; class Magnoliopsida; order Asparagales; family Iridaceae; genus Iris; species Iris macrosiphon. Next base: position 71,141,451 of record JAYESA010000017.1, on the reverse strand, counting down.
TGCTCGAGTCCACTAGCAGCGTCCGAGCCCAGGGACAATCCAAAGCCACGGGGTCTTGGAATCCACAAAAGACGACTCTTTTAGAGGAAAATATTTTATTTCATTGATGATTATGAACGATTCAACTAGGGTATTGATAGCCTTACAAAGACAGAAGACAATCCTAACTTAGATAAAACAAATATCTTAGTAAAGATAAAAAAAAGAAGCTAATCCTAACTAAGGATAAAATAATTATCTTAACAAAGGTAATCATTTTATCTTAACCAAAATATCCTACGGACTAAACCTAACCAACCAGTTGTTGGGTGATCTTCGGGTGCTTCTCATTGTTGTACCAGCTTGGGAGTTGTGTCCCTACATCAAAGACTCTTCTGATTATGAATGAGATTATCACGGTTGATGCTACGAGCATTGCCTATGGTTGTATTACCAAAACCTGGTCGAATCTAGTATCTAAGCCCACTTATTGTTAATCTAGCTAAAAGATGACACATAATGGATATGAATCAAGTAAGATAATCATGTTGCCAACCCTCAATTATTAATAAAGGCATTTTTTTTTTGCTGCTGTAAAAAATACATCATATTTATACCTTAAAACACAGTGTAGAACATGTGCCATATCAGAAACAAGGCTATAATATAGGGAAAAAAATTATATCCAGCAGGTCAAGTGACTGATACATATAATTAAATAGTTAATAATATAAAGACTATTTAGAACTAGCTTAATAACATGTAGCATTGGAACACGGCATATGAACAAGAGCTGTTTGCAGTATTACTTCTACAAGTTACATTAAATTTTCCAATTAGCCACGTTTGTTGAGGCTATGAAGCATGCTATGGTTTTAGGTAACTGCATTGAGCCCTAGCGATTGCTGTGATGTGGAAAATGGAACTGCAGAAACTTAAGCTGAGAACAAACCCAGAACTGTGATATCAGTTTCTTAATTCCATGACTCTTTTAAGTGCCCTTCATCTTTGATAATTATCCAAAGGTTTTGAATACATTGTAATATTTGAGAAAAGTTACTTGGAGGTCCCAGCTGATTGATATTACAGTGGCACGGGGTCTTACTGCCCTTTCAAGTGACTTCTGAACTAACAGTGATGTCTCATTTCTTTCTCTATTTTTCTAGATTTTTTATTCAAGAGACCTAACATATAAACTCATAAAGTCACTTCTTTAGTTTCCCATAAAAGGTTAAAATGTAGCCAAGTAACATACTTCAAAGTTAAGAGGTGATGCTTCTTCCACTGGGTGTACTTTTAACTTCAAAGTCGCTTCATTTTGCCCATCAAAATGTCAATAACAAGTAACAGTCGTACTTCTGTGTACTAGCAAAATGCAAATCAGATGGGATCATAGCATAAGATATATTGCAATATGCAGACATTATCAACATAATAATACAAGTCGCACCCCATAGGAATGGGTTCGGATGTGGAACATGAGAGAGCTTCAGAAAAATGTCTTCAAACATTTTTAACTGATCGAAAATATAAAACACCCTTTATGCTAGTGTCAACTTCCTAAAGGGCACAAAAAATAGAACGAAAATCAAAGATACTGCAAAATTAAGAGATAAATGAAAGAGCAGAAACTGAACCAGAAAAAATAAAATAAAAAGAAGACAAGAGGGCGTGAAAATGGAACTGCACAATAAAGAAGGGAAAAAAAGAGAGGAAAACATGTATTGTCATGACGACCCTCATAATTCACCACTTTTTTATTTTTGGGTATGGTATTCAACCCTACATACATAAGTCAACAGTTGCCTAGACTATAGATATATAGCTCGACCTGAATTGAACTAGAAAACTAATCCTAACCATCACATAGAAAAATGACTAAGAGAAGCATGTTCTCATTCCTCCATGACCTTTTTGACAAAACATCCCAGAATGCCTCTCATCAATGCACTTACAACCAAATACCATAAGGCAACCAGGACGTTCCCTCTGAAGTAATGGTCCAAGTAAAACTACTAAGTTTGAAATTGAAAATTTATTTACTAAGGTACATGCATAGCCAACTCAAATTGACTTGGTCTAACTCTATCTGCAAACTGAGACTCAAAAGTAAGCCATGTAATTCTTAGCTCGATCTGAATTGAACTAGAAAACTAATCCTAACCAATCCTAACCATCACATAGAAAAATGACTAAGAGAAGCATGTTCTCATTCCTCCATGACCTTTTTGACAAAACATCCCAGAATGCCTCTCATCAATGCACTTACAACCAAATACCATAAGGCAACCAGGACGTTCCCTCTGAAGTAATGGTCCAAGTAAAACTACTAAGTTTGAAATTGAAAATTTATTTACTAAGGTACATGCATAGCCAACTCAAATTGACTTGGTCTAACTCTATCTGCAAACTGAGACTCAAAAGTAAGCCATGTAATTCTTAGCTCGATCTGAATTGAACTAGAAAACTAATCCTAACCAATCCTAACCATCACATAGAAAAATGACTAAGAGAAGCATGTTCTCATTCCTCCATGACCTTTTTGACAAAACATCCCAGAATGCCTCTCATCAATACACTTACAACCAAATACCATAAGGCAACCAGGACGCTCCCTCTCAAGTAATGGTCCAAGTAAAACTACTAAGTTTGAAATTGAAAATTTATTTACTAAGGTACATGCATAGCCAACTCAAATTGACTTGGTCTAACTCTATCTGCAAACTGAGACTCAAAAGTAAGCCATGTAATTCTCAGTTGTAGGAATTACCTATATCATTATTGGGAGGGAACTTTTATTGCAAATAAAATGTTTATAATGGTTTCTTATGTTTTCATGTTATTATGCTATTCTACACAATTGGTAGCATAATTCCCTAATGCAAAGCACCAATATGTCTGATCTAATTTCAAGGGTTAAGGCTGGCGACATACAAGCAGTAGAGCAAACCAGTATTTTAGTCGAGAATTAAAAAATCAGTTTCCACAAAGTACCAATAGGTAGCATAATTCAATAATGCAATGCACCAACATCTTTGAGATAATTTCAAGGTCAAGGCCGGCAATATACAACCAGTAGAGGAAGCCAGAATTATAATCAAACATTAAACAATCAGTCACCACATACAATACCAATAGAAAAACAGAAGGATCATGAGGGTAAATTAACGAAAAGATGCAAATTACAGGGTTTTGGGAATGTGGTTCTTTCCCTCTGGCGTAATGTGTCATAGAGATGAATGCAATTCCCAGTAGAAATTGTATCATTTTACCTCTTGGTCTAGACTATTTAAGACTAGTTTTGATTGTTGTAGTCAACACTTCCATTTCATTTGCTCAAACACCTATTTCCGAGACGCTCATTGGGATGGCATTTTGGAAAACGTCCATTTGAGCCCTGAAATGAGTGGCACATTTGAAAAAACGTCCATCCAAGATGGAGACTGTTTGGCTCGTCCCTTGCATTTGGCACCAAATGGAGTTCCGGATGAAACGTAAATACAATCCAACTGGCCCTTAATATTTGAAATATGAAGGGTGTTTCTTTGTTGTGTGAACTTAAACTGCATTCCAAAAGGTAGGTTTACCTACCTACCAATTGGCTGCCTAGATTTCATCGCATGACCCTCACATGCTCATAGATACCTTGGCTAAAAAAAATTGGCACAAAATGACCAACAAACTGAGTTGAGGCCAGGTTGAGAGCTAGTCATAAAACTGTTAGGTCTTTTATGGACCTTTCTCATGTACCAAATCAACAAATTTACAGGATTAATAAAAACAATTACATCCATAATCATCCAAGTATTTTCCCAATAAAATTGAACCATAAATAGGCACGACTCCGAAATTGAGAAAGCTCCACAAACAATGATAAAGTAGAAATACTAGGACACATCCACCGCACTACGGTTATCAAATAAAGATGGTGCACCATCCCCTTGTAGCTTTAGCGTTGTAATGTATCTAAAAAATTGCAAGTGTAGAATCTATCAAATAAGGCATTCTATGAAAAAGAGAGAGCCTAAAACCAGCCTAACTTTCATTCACCATACATGGAGCGAATGAAAGGATCTATCAATATTATATCTATAAGTACCTATATTTGCATACATCTCTGCATAATGCAGATGTGACCCCATGTCAGCTTCTGGGAAGGTTCTTGTGCCAGGCAGTCTATTCGTGTCAAAAGTCGACATAACACTGGATATCAACACACTAGAGCTATGTTACCTGGACTCGGATACGGGTGTCGGATACGGGTACGTATCCAAGAGTCAGGCCCTTCAAACTCATAATTGAAGGACACGAACTCGGCTAAAAAGGATCCAAATTTTGGATACAGGTACATGGATATGACTATTAAAATAAATATATTTGAACATGTTTCATAAAAAGAAACATCATGTAATTAAATTTGCATGGCTTCATAAAAGACATGTAATTAAATTTGCACGGTTTTATAAAAAGACATACTCTCTAATTCAATTTGCATGATTTCAAAAAATTACAGTTGTAATATAGTTTGCATGGTTTCATATATTTAAGCTTATACTTAAATTTGCATGGTTTCATAAAAAGGCATCATGTAATTAAATTTGTAAGGTTTAATAACTTTACTACCAGTTTACCATATTAAAATAAACTATCTACTTCACTACCACATTAAAATAAACTATCTACTTTACTACTAGTCTTTCGATTGTCACCATGAAGGATCCGATTGTCACTATGGAGGATCGGATACGGATTCCATACCCATACCCATGTCCTATCGGGAGGACACGGGTACTTCTTCCTAAAGTGGAGAGTCCGGGTAACATAGCACTTGAGATCTAAGACACCCACCCAAACTAGATTATAGGAGTTATCTTTCCATAGCAGTAAGTTGTCTTTGCCTACTATCCATCTTGAGTGTAGCTTGATTATAGGTAATATATATTAGATGTCCAACAAATCACCAGAACTAATACCATAATGAAATTTATATCCATTGGAGAAGCTATCCTACTCATATTACATATAAGAGAAATCTAGGAGAATGAGATGGATATGGCCAAATCCATTAATATTAATGGCCAAGGATAAGAGAACCAAACTAGCATATTAGTCAACAGGAGGTGAACCAAAAGGTTGCTATAATGCTAAAATATAACAAAATAATGAAGTTCAGTACACCTGAATGGTTAAGGGAAGATACATGACATAATAAATTTGCCTCATAGTGATAACAGCTATCAAGCATTGCTTAAGAAAGGAGAAGATTTATAATATGACCCAAGAACAATCCATGTGTAACAGCCGTAGAACCATACCTGGAGTTCTGGGGGTAAATATCTATAAACATCATATATTTGATCCTTAAAGCCTCTGCTCAACATCTCATCGGACTCGTCCTGTTTCGTCGTACAACAATTTAGTCAAGAGGAAAACCTATTAAAACCAGAATATAAAGAAGAAATAGAAATTAACTTACAAGGACTAAAAGTTTAATGGATCTTGTGCGTAAGGTCCTCCTTTTGATCATGTCACAGACCCTGCCTGGTGTTCCCGAGACCACATGAACTCCATATTCTAGTTTCCTAATATCTTCCCCTATACTCTTTCCCCCTATGCATGCATAGGCTTGTACATTTATGTAGTCCCCAATAGCCAATATAACTTTCTCAGTCTGGGAAGCGAGTTCTCTGGTGGGTGAAAGAATCAACGCCTGCACCCTGCCAAATCACAAGTTTGAACTTTGAAGGTGAACATAAAGTATACCCAACTTGATATCATTCGTAGGTGATGGTATAATTCAGTGACAGATTGAAATATCAAGCAAAATGAACATCAATATTGAAAACATGCCACTGCAAACATAATAATATTTGAGTTTTCATGTATCGATGACTGATCGGGTTTGTGATTTTTAGTGCACCAAATGCATATTCACGAGTGAAGGACAGACTTGACCAGCTGATCATTTATGCGTTGAAGTCACAATCCAAACAAATTGAAGAGACGTGGGTATTTCAGATACTTGAGCATATTGGCCAGAAAGTTGGCATCATAAGCCCCCTCACCACAGCAAGGTTCAAAAACTTGGGTTTCGGTATCAGATCCTTCCTATTAGAATCGCTTTTCGATCTTCCAATTCTGATCCAAACAGGACAAAATGTATTGATTTGGCCGATAAGTAAAACCTTTCACCACACAGATGTGTGTGCGCGCGCGCGCGCGCACACACACACACACACACATATATATATATATATATATATATATATATATGATTTTTCAAGTTTGTAACTATGCTCCTCTCACCATCATCAGAGTGCCCACTCTACATAGAAATCCTACCTCCACCAGGTACCGCCACTTGCCCCATATTATTTCCTTAATCCTACTTTAACCATAGGAATAGAATTCAATTCATAATATATAAAATAATATTATTTTATCCATAACATATTGATTATATGCAATATTTTGTTACAATTTCACATAACAGCATCAAAATTTTAGAATAACATGTAGGAGGAAAAACTTTTATGCTAAAAAAAGGGGTCATTGTCCTCTTAATATATTTCCTAGCTTTCTAATCTAGTTCTTTATGAATTATTGAAAGTAATGCTTTAAGAGCAGTTCTGCTAGAACTTTTGTTTCGGGGTCAAATTTGTTAGGGGGCAAACTAGAAGTTGAAAGTTATGATGAGAAATGTTAAGAAATAGTAGTATTGGGCTTTAGTCCCACATCGGATAGAACAATAGTGAGAGGGGTTAGCCTCTCCTATATATAATCTTCTCATCAATAATAATCACCTTATCATTCCCACTCTACATGGTATCAGAGCCATTCCTCTCCCTCTCGACCCTAAAACCTCTGCCGCCCCCTTGCCCCTGCTCCGCCCCTGCCACCAGCCCCCACCCCACAATCACCCCTCGCTACCGACCTCCCCCCCCCCCCCAAATCCTAATCCTAACCCTAGCTGTATTTCCTAAACTATGTCCATAAAACCCTAACCCTAACCCAGTCGCCTACACCAAACCCTAGCCGTCTTTCCACATCCAAGAAAAAATGTTTGAATTCTCATAGGATAAACAACAATTTGTTTGCTTAAACATGACTCTCAACATTGGCATCAAGAGTAAACTTTTGGGATCATCATAGAGTAAACAATAGTTTGTTTGCTGGAACATCTGACTCTCAACATTGGCATCAGGAATTTAATAAAGAGCAGACAAGTCTGTTTTGCGTGAACCTTTGTTTTTTTCCTTACTCGATCTTCACATCAAGATCTAACGGAGAGTAACCTGGGTTGCCTCTCTGTCATGGCTTGTGTTATCAACATTCAATCTCTGCTTCACATGCGCGTACAGATTCTGGGCACGTTTCTATCTCATTGACAGAGTTGATGTGATTATCGGGTTGGAAAGATCAAACACGACAGTTGAATCAGGAACACTGAAGAATGACAAGCACTGAGGCAAATAGCAGTGTCTGAAACGCAATGGTGGGACCAACGAACACTGGCATTACGATTTTATCAATTCGACTTGTCGATCAAAGGTTGGACGGACCAGAGGGCTACTCGACATGGCGAAAGAAGGTCTAGAAGACGCTTCGGGGAATACGGTTGTCTAAACATCTAACTGACAATCCTCCAGACAAGACTGATCCCATATTTGAACAATGAGAGACAGATGAAAGTAGACTATTTACACAGTTGATGAATTCAATGGAACCATCGGTGGAAGACATGGTTCAGAAAACAAATTCGGTGAAGGAATTATAGAAGGTCTTAGCGGCAGCGTTTGATGGAAAACGCAATTTATCTCGTATCTACGACTCGGTCGTTGGTGTATATACCGAGCAAATCAGGAAGAAAAATCTCATAAGGACCACTTCCGAGCCTTTAAGGCTATGACTGTTGAGGTCGACCATGTATTACCTCTCACGACGGATATCAATGAAGCGATGACTCAACGTAAGCAGCTTCATGTCATGGCATATCTTGCCTCTCTGACCTGAAGCGGACTCTGCTTACTCTCAGATCATTGCTAGATCTGATGTTCCGTCTCTGATGGAAGCTCACTATCGTGTCCTATGGGCATCTAAGGTCGTTGAGACCACTCCGGATGATTCTCCTGCTGATCGATCTACTCTTGGTGCTATGCTGGATTTCGTGGTGGTCGTGGTGGTCGACGTGGCAACCGAAATGCTGGTCGATGGTAGACCAGGCAATAACGGTCGTGATGGAGGAAGAACGCGCACATGCTTCAACTGTGGTCTACAAGGCCATTTCCAGTGATAGTGTCCTAAAGCTCGTCGCCAATATTACATCAGACACTCCTGATGATGGTGTATCTGTCCAGATGACTGCAGAGTCATATACAGATTTTTTTTGAGTTCCAAACTCAACGTCGTGGTGAGGCATTCACATTTGGATCCACAGCCGTGTACTCTGAGACATATGTGGTGAGGTCGAAGTAGTGGATAATTTGACTCTGGTCGTCTGCTCACATGACTGGCGACGCAGGTATGATACACAATTATACACATGTGGGTCGTGATTCAGATTAATTGCTTTCGAAGTGACAATGATTGTGGGTATCTATCTCGTGAGTTCAATACTCATCTCTCCCACAATGGCATCATCCACCAAACCTCTTGTTCTTACACACCACAACAAAATAGTGTGGACGAACGCAAGAATCGACATCTCTTGAAAACAACGCGTACTCTTATGTTTCAAGCACGTACTCCAAAAAGATTTTGGTAGAATGGTGTGGCTGAACGCAAGAATCGCCATCTCTTGAAAACAACGCGTGCTCTTATATTTCAAGCGCGTACTCCCAAAAGATTTTGGTCGGATGCGATACTTACAGCTTGCTATCTTATTAATCGCATGCCATCGTCGGTTTTCGATGGTGCTACTCAATTTTCCCGGTTATATCCCGAACGAGAGACGTTTCCTCTACCTCTCAAAACTTTTGGTTGCTTCTGTTATGTTCAGGATACCCGACCGACTCTTTCTAAATTAGATTATAAGGCAATCCAATGTGTTTTCCTTGGGTATCCTAAAGCTCAGAAAGGATATCAATGTTTTTTCTCTTACCTTGTAGAGATATTTACACGTGCTCTTATGTTTCAAGCACGTACTACCAAAAAATTTTGGTCGGATGCGGTACTTACAGCTTGTTATCTTATTAATTGCATGCCATCGTCGGTTTTCGATGGTGCTACTCCCTTTTTTCAGTTATATCACGAACGAGAGCCGTTTCCTCTACCTCTCAAAACTTTTGGTTGCTTGTGCTATGTTCAGGATATCCGACCAACCCTTTCTAAATTAGATCATAAGGCAATCCAATGTATTTTTCTTCGGTATCCTAAAGCTCAGAAAGAATATCGATATTTTTTTCCTACCTTGAAGAGGTATTTTCTCTCAGGATGTCACCTTCGTTGAAACAAAGTTTCCTCCACTTCCATAAACTACCGATCCAGTTTTCCAAGTTTATCCAGAAGAAAATTTTTTGTTGTTTCCTGCTCAAACACAACAGTCCCCCGTAAGGGTTCCCTTCCCTACCGAGCCAGTCTCCCGGTCCGATGGTCCGCAAACGCCGGTTCAGTCAGTACCGACGTCGCCCGAACAAACATCGCAGATAGTGCACACAATCACAAAGCCATCCTCCTCTAACTCCACTGATTCGCCTCCGCCTGCTCCACCAGCTCAATCTCGTCGTGCCTGTCGTGATCAACCCTTGTATGTTCACAACTCCAAAGAGCTCGCGAGCCACACTCAGTCCTTGATAGCTACTATTAATGGGATTCAGATTCCCAATACTGCCGAGAAGGGTCTCAAACATCCTGATTGGTGTGTTGCTATAGAGGAGGAGATGAAAGCACTTCGAGAGAACCATACTTGGGGCTTGGTAGATTTGCCTACTGGTAAGCAGGCAATATGTTGTAAATGGGTGTTCACGATCAAGGTAAAACCGGATTGCACTTTTGATCGCCTCAAGGCTCGTCTGGTGGCTAATGGTGAGGATTATTTTGAGACCTTCTCCCCAGTTGCCAGGATGACATCTATGCGTGTCTTGGCCTTAGTTGTTCGCTATGACTGGCCATTGCTTCAGCTGGATATCAAGAATGCATCTGCACGAAAATATTGAGGAATAAGTATATGTGGTGCAACCTTCCAGGTTCGTTGTAAGGGAGAGTAAAGTGTGTCATCTGCGGAAGGTCCTCTACGATCTCAATGTCATCTGCGGAAGGCCCTCTACGGTCTCAAACAATCACCTCGTGCGTGGTTTGGTCGATTTACACATGTTGTTACTCATTTTCGGTATACTTGGTATCTATGTTGACGACATTGTGATCACGGGAGACGACAACCAGAATATTACAGTACTAAAGAAGTTTCTAGGAGAACAATTTCAGACCAAGGATATGGGATTGTTGAACTACTTGGACATTAAAGTCACACAGGGTAAGCGGAACATTTTTAATGCATCAGAGAAAGTATGTGCTGGACATACTAAATGATGCAGGACTGATGCAAGCCAAGGGAACAACCTGGCCCATGGATCCAGGAGCAAAGTTACTCCCAGACGAGGGGGTCCTGACGACCAATCCAGATTAGTATCGTCGAGTGGTTGAAAAACTCAACTACTTGGCGGTCATAACTCGTCCGAACATTTCTTCGCCGTAACTGTCGCAGGTAGATTTATGGCTCCTCCACGAGTTCCACACTGGCTCCACACTGGCAAACAGTTCTCAGAATTCTGCGCTACCTAGTCCAGAATCTGAAAAAATAATCGGATGGAGAACCATGGACATACTCGTATTGAGTGCTTTACCGATGCTGACTGTGGTGCAAGCTTGCCAGATAGACGATCTACATCTGGCTACTCGGTATTTATTGGCAAAAATTTGGTATCGTGGAAGAGCAAGAAGCAGTGTGATAACACGATCAAGTTCGAAAGCAGAATATTGAGTCATTGCTCATGGCACAACATATGTGTTATATCTACATCTTCTACAAGAGCTGGGAGAAGAAACATGATCTAAAGCAACAGATATGTGGTGTAATAACCAATCTGCTATCCATATTGCTACCAATCTTGTATTTCATGAAAGAACAAAGCACATTGAAATCGATATCCACTTCGTCCGTGATGAGTATAAAAAGAGAATGATAAGTTTCATCACACGAGGACCGGTGATCAGATAGCCGATATCTTTACAAAGTCTTTTTTTGGGTCCTCGGATTCAATTTATGTGTAACAAGCTGGGCATGATTGATATCTATGCTCCAGCTTGAGGGAGGGTGTTAAGTATTGGTAGTATTGGGCTTTAGTCCCACATCGGATAGAACAATAGTGAGAGAGGTTAGCCTCTCATATATATATATATATATATATATATATATATATATATATATATATATATAATCTTCTCATCAATAATAATCATCCTATCATTCCCACTCTACAAGAAATGATATAATTTAAGAGCTCGTAATGACATAATTTCAAAATTGTTTCTATATAAGAGTAAGAGACCTAGTTGATAGCTTTCGGCCTAAAACATAGTTATATCGTAGGAGATATGATCATTTTAATACATTGTTGATCTTAATCTGAATAATCCGATTCCAGACCAATTTAAATCAAATATTGTACCCTTTTATATATAGAAATTTTCATGTCCATGAAATCCTTATCAAAGAAAATCTCATAAGCATAGTTCTCTTACAGAAATCTCAATAAAAATCTAATTCTATTATGGATAAACACATCAATAGGAATCATAATCCTAATACTAGTAGTAGGCTTCCTAGTGCATGCATGTATCTATATTTAAGGCAATTGTAATCCATTTAGGTCTCTAACACTAATCCTAGTCCTAAAATTTCATAATATAAATTTAAATTAACCTAATCTAATCCGAATAAGAGTAGGATATATAGATAACATGGTTATATGCTATGGGATTCCTACACCAACACTAACATCATATAACTAATAACATATCAATTTAAAATTAATAAAAAATAATTATGACAATAAATATAGAATTACATAATTGCATGAAATATAAGATACAAATATCTGAAGGTTATATATATGTTTGGAATTATATAATTACATGAAATTGGTCTAGACAATATAATATGCATTAGATGGAACTCCTTAGAAAAGAGAACCATCGTATGTGTATGCCGGTTGTAGCATGTACTCGTACCCAACTAGTATGAACAGATCATAACACGTTTTTAATTGGTTTGAAACCAAATTTATTCAGGTTCCGATTAGAGCATTGTACTAGTAATTGACCATATCTCCTAGGTATGGCTCAATATTAGGCCCATACCCCAATTTGGAACTCTAACAAGTAGGTCCCCCACTTTATATAGAAACAATTTTGAAATTACGCCGTTATAATCTCCTAAATTGCAGTTAAAGAGGAAACTCAAAATTGTTTCAGATTTAGTCAAATGTTCTAGAATCTTAATCATGTTATATTTAATGTAAGAATATAAATATGTGATTCCTTCAACCTTTGTCATGATTTCTCCTCAAATCAATAAGCAACCATTACCTTGACCACCATCGTCTTCCCATCGTTTTCCTCAATCATCTTTGCTTGCCTTGATTTGCATGTCGACTTTAACTTTATAACTTTACGATACAATTCTAAACCTCCCTTAATTCCTAATTAAGAGAAATATCATATTCTTGAATTACATACATAAATCACATAGTTAGATCAAAACTCTAATTTCATACATTTTTGTATGCGATATTTGTTAAGTCATTGGTAATTGATTCTCATAGGACATTAGACAATGTGTGATTGTACAAATTATGTGATGGATCATTGTGCTTGATTATGGACGTGTGTAGCAGTGATAGCGGTACTTTGGATCTCCTCTAAATAACACTTGATTTGGATTTCGAACAACGCAAGTACTGCACTAAATGATTCTAAATACGGTTTAACTTATATTTTTATGTAAGCAATGTTTAGGCTAATATTATTGAATTCTCCTATTATTATCACTACTAGATTTATTATTGTTACATGATTGCACACACGAGAATTATAAGTCTAGGATTTCCAAATTGTTATCATTCTTGTTCCATTATTTAATCTCGTGAATCTACTAGTTATTTAGTAAGAGGTATGGAAGAAACAGTCACTAGACACATGTTACTAAGCACGTGGACTACGTCAAAAGTCGGACACACATAATTATATATCCTCATGAATCAATGATCATCCTAAGCCGACGTGTCAAATGTTATTTTCTAAAGCACGATATGTACACTTAGTTATTCTTACATCATTGTATATTATTCATCAGTTTCATACCATATATTGTCTAGTTCATATTATTTCTATCTGAGTTTATATATATATATATATATATATATATATATATATATATATATATATATATATATATTACTTGTATTAGTATTATTAGTACATGTACTTGCTCCATCATGATTTGACAAACCTTTTAGTATTAAAGGAGGTGATTGGACAAACCTTCTAACAGTGTAGTCAAAGGCGCGCCTTGCTTCTAGGCGCGGGGGAAGCGCTTCAGGGCACTCTAGACAGGACGCAATTTTTAAGTCGCACCTAAGGCGCGCCTTTTTCGAGCGCCTTGGAATAGCTAAAGCGCGTCTTGAAAATCTTGTGAAAAAATAACATGTTTAGACTATTTTTTGAACTGCTGTACTTTTTTTTACTGTTTTCTCTCCCACTCAATTCAAAGTGATTGCAACCTAGACATGGGAGAATTTGAAGCACATGTTTATCAATGTAGAAATTCGATGTGAAATATATATATATATATATATATATATATATATATATATATATTATTTTTGCGCCTTGCGTCGCTCGGGCGCACGCCTTAAGTGCGCCTTGCGTCTCGGATGATTTGGACCATTTGCGCCTCGAGTGCGCCTTTGACTACCTTACCTTCTAAGTGTTAAGAAGGACCGTACAAAGATGATGTCACCATGGATGGGTCATCCAACATTGAAGACTCTTAGATGTTAGGAGTGAATGTCTTTCCCTTTTGACATATTCCTTTCTTTCCCGTTTATCATAGATCTACGGATGATAGTATTGAGATATGGCTTGAGTATGGAAGAATTTGATTGATATTATGACATTAATGGGTATTGACAGCGTAATGCATCGTTTGATGGAATTCTTAGGAGTGAATTATGTCGAACGATGTAAGCTAGACGTAGCACGCTCTCGTCCCAAAAATGGGAGCATGTGTGTGTTTGTGTGTGTGTGTATTTCTATAACCATTTTGCCTGCACTAAAATAAAATTCTAGTTCTGCCCCTGCCTAACAAACTATCAAACAGGCCAAAATGAAAACATAAAACGGGCAAAAGCTTTATCTTCGGTATCAATGAGCCTTCCTTATAAGTATCAGTGTCGGCCAATTTGGAGTGTTTAGGTGGCTTTAAATCTGTCAGTTTAGGTACTTTCAAAAGTTATGGACCTTAAATTCGAACCAAAAAATGTGGAAACTTGCAAGGAACCTACCTAAATTAAGTCACAAGGACAGGGGGTAGTTGAATGATTTAGAACACTAATAATTGACTTTTTCTCTAGCTATTCATCCAGAAAGCTAGAATCCAAATAACTTTGTGATATTCCTTAAGGAGGCCTCCAAATTTGGCTTTCCTAAGGAAAATCCATACACTTGCATTCCCCAATAACTTCTCTTTCGCGCAAGAAGAGAGCTTTCTCCCCTAAAGCCTCCAGAAATCTCTCCACTTGCTTTTGCAAGCTGCTTTCTCTGCTGGTTAATATAGCTAGGGTTTTACAACCCATACGCGAACGAAAAACAATTGAATCAGAAAAAAATAGCAAGCAAACCCTAATAAAAGAGAGGAGGGGAAGAGAAAATCACTCGCGAGACGCGGTGTCGACCATCTGGCAGACGGAGAGAGCGATCATGGAGGTCTTCCCCGTACCGGACTGCGCCTGCGCGATGACGTCACGGCCGCTCACGATCGGCATGACGGCCCTCTGCTGGATCGCGGAGGGCTTCTCGAACCCGTAGGCGTAGATCCCGCGGAGGAGGTCGTCGCGGATCCCCATCTGGTCGAAGCTCGTGATGGGCTCCACGCCGGCGCTGGTCTCGAAGACCAGGTTTTCGTCGTCCATGGTCCGGTTCTGGCCCTGGCGAGTGCGGAGGGGGGCTCCGGCCATCGGCGCTGTCGCTGCTGCCGCCATGGGATGGATGATTCGTTAGGGTTTAGGAAAAAGTAGGGTTTCGAAATTAGGGTTTGGGAGGAAGACGGGGATGAGGAGATTGGGGATATAGTTTGGAGGCGTGGGGCGGTGAAGTAATTTATAGTAATTCGGGAAAATCGGTAACCCGACTTATGGTGTCCGAACCCGACGCGGAGAGTAAACGGGCAGAAAGGTTTGGGTTTGGATAAATTGGAACCGGGTTGACTTTCTATCCAATGGCAACCAAACAATTTGGTTAAACAGTGTTTGCGAGATTTGGATTTGCCATATTAATGATGGTGTTTTTTTTTGTTTTTTTTTTTTCCGGCATAATGTTGGGGCCATATTAATGATGGTGTTGTAAATATGAATTGTACACTATTATTATTTGTATCTATAACATATAGTAAATGCACATGTTTGCACGTAAAATAAATATTTTTGATATTATTATAAAATAGTTTATATATATATATATATATATATATATATATATATATATATATATATATATATATATATATATATATATATATATATATATATATATATATATATTAATTTTGATTTATTATAGATTTAATTAGATTTTAATTATAATTTGTTATGAATATATCTCTACTATTTATAAAAATTATGTATCTTCCGTAAGTTTTTTTTTAAAATTAAATTGGTTAAGTATTTACTTACAGTTATATATTTAAAATCTTCCTCACGTTTAAAAAAAAAATTAAATTGGTTGAGTATTTTGTTACGGTTTGGACGGATAAGAGGGAAGTTGGTTTTTTTTTAAATCTCCCGTAAGTTTAAAAAAAATTAAATTGGTTGAGTATTTTGTTACGGCTTAGACGGATGAGAGGGAAGTTGGTTTCAGTTTTTATTTATTTCCGTAAGTTAAAAAATAAATAAATTAGTTGAGTATTTACTTACGGCTTGGACGGCTCAATTTTGAGCTGATTCCAAGCCGCATTATATTTATAACCTATGTCTTTTAGTTATCTATAACCTATACATTTTAGTTATCCATAATCTATGTCTTTTGGCATTTCTTCTTTTAATTGTCATCATGATGTTAGTCTATATAAGGGACTCTTCTCAAGTTGATTGAGATATGTGAATGAAGAAACAATTTTCTTCGTATTGTTCTACTTTATAATATGTCATTACAAGTTGCTCTAGGAAATATGTCACGACCCGCACCCGAAAATCGGGCATGAGCCGTGGGTACGTCCAGCCTACGCCGCAGAATCGGCGGTAGAACGCTGTAAAGGTCCGTTCTAGGTCAACCATATCTATCTATATCTCATAGAAAAATCCGGCATGACCTCTCCAAAAAGAGGGCAACCACGCAATATATATATCAAAATCCTCTCCAAAAGGAGGGCAACTACGCAATATATATATCAATAATCTCAATCACAAAATCTAGAGGAAGAATATAAGCACGATATGATATAAACAAAGAAACAGAACCAAGAGAGCAAGACAATCCAAAATAATACAGTCCAAGGCCATAATAGCTACAACATCTCACAGCCACAAAAGAATAAGTACAATCATCCAAAATAAAACACTGGGACCAACCCAGGAAACCCACCTAGCTAACTAGGGTGCTATAGGCGTCTCCTCGGCGCACTCCTCCTCGATCACGGGGTCACAACAGTCGTCAACACCCGGCCCGTAGAACGTCGGGCAATAGTCCTCAGGATCCTCTGAAAAAAATATGCCCAGTCAGGACTGGAGCGAAGTACATAACTCTGAAAGCAACTCCAAATACATGGTAAGGTGTATATGACGAGCAATAGAAAAGTATACAAGATGCACAGGAAATAAATATATGCTGGAGCACAATAAGTAGCTGCAATGTAAACTAGAGAACAAGACAAGTACTGGAAAAGTAACTACAGGTGAGAAACATGAATACTAGCTAAGTGCCTTGAGCACAAGTTCGTTATGTGATCGACTTAGGTTGCACATGAAAAATACTACGATAACTCCGTTATGCGTGAGTTGCATAACCGACATACACATGAATACTGTTTGGCTTTGATCACATAACCAACTCCTACTCCCCTTCCCCACTAATACCATTGGATCCAACCACAACACGCTACGTACATGATAATAGCTCGCGCATATAAAGGCGAGAGCACAAGAAGCACATGATAGCACATGAGAATCAATACCCAAAGCACATGATGAAATACACGTGATAGAGTACCCGCTGAACACGGTAAGGGGGATAGCATCTCATGACGGGATCCACTAGTACCAGCTCGTGTAATAATGTGTCAGAATCAAGTATTACAGTTCTAGAACAGGTGATATAAACGCTATCATAAAATAAAAACTATCAGAGGTAGGTACTCGTCTGATGTCCTGAGCAACTGATGAGGATCGAGATCCGGACCGGTGTCGCAAGGACCTAATACAAAAAGCAGAATTAAACAGGATTCTAAGGATTTAAACTGATATAAAATAATTAAAAACAGGCTTCTAGGGCTATTCTAGGTCGAACGGGTCAAACCGGTGAAAATTGGGTCAAAAAGTCAACTCGGGGTCCAAAAAGTCAACTCTAGGTCAGAACTAGGTCAAACGTTGACTTTTATGGTCAACGAGGACAATTATGGTCAAAGCTAGGTCAAACTAGGGTGCCCCTGAAATTCTAGGTCAAACCGAGCTCATTAAGCTACTAAACTCACAAACTCGCCTAATCGAGATACCGGGATACCCTCGGTATCCGATACCTCGCCCTAGGCCACGCACCCCGTCTAAACCCGCTAAAACCTATGCTAGCATGCGTAAATATATATATATATATAAACATATAAAAATCATTCCAAAATATTTTCTAGGCTAATGCTCAAATACCCCGCTCGAAACTCAATACCTTGGATATCTTAAGGTATTGAGATACCTCGGTATCCCAAGGTATTGAGATGCCGCTCTCAAACCCCTCTAACTAGCTATTAGGCTAATAATTATATACCTAGTTATTAATCTAGGCTAGGTAATATAGATATCTACCATATTTATATATATCTAAGTATGTATATACCTATATATATAGATATCCACACACATATGCATATATACCCTTTACCTTACCTATACACCTATATATATATATATATATATAACTATAGGTATATAGATATCTATATCTTAGATAGATAGATATATCTAAGTATCTAGCTATCTACTACCCGTCTAACTATCCATCTACCTATTTAGGTAACTATCTAGCTACCTATCTAACTATATGTATATATATATCTAATACCTATCTAGATATCTATATATATATCTATCTATCTAACCTATTATCTATCTATCTATTGATATATCTATCTATCTATCTATCTAACCTATTATCTATCTATCTATTGATATATCTATCTATCTATCAACATATATATATATATATATATATATATATATATATATATATATATATATATATATATCAATCTCCCTTTCTCCCTCACTAGCTACTACCCCTGCATATGCTAACCCTGCTGCTGCTCGCTGCTGCTGGCTGCTCCACATGCTGTTGCTACTGCTCTTGGCTGCTGCTGCTACAACTTTGCTGCTGCTGTGCTGCTGCTGCAGGCAGCAGCAGTTGCTGCCCTTGCTGCAGTGGGTGGTTGAACCCCCCCTCCTACTCACAAACACACACACACACACACACACACGCCTATATACTTATATATATATCACCCTATATATATATATATATATATATATATATATATATATATATATATATATATTTATTTATATATATATATATATATATATATATATATATATATATATATATACACACACATATATAACTATATATATATACTACTAGATAGATAGATATATACACACTTATCTACTCTCTAACACTCACACTAACACACACACAAACACACTAATACACACACTCACACACAAATATATACATAGCTATATATATATAAACACCTATATTAATATATATATGCACACACACACACACACACACACACATATATATATATATATATATATATATATATATATATATATATATATATATATATATATATATATATATATATATACATACATACATACATATCAATACACACACACACTCTAAGATATATATTTACACATACACACACACATATATATATATATATATATATATATATATATATATATATATATATATATATATATATATATATATATATATATATACACACACAAGCACACTTACACATATACATATATATATATATATATATACACATAGACTTATACACACACAAGCACATAGATATAAATACACTCATATATATATAAATATATATATACATAAACACACATACATATAAATATATACATATATATATAGACACATATACACTAACACAACACAACACACAACAACACACAAACAATACGCCCCACTCACGCCCAACGACCCCGACACTCACCAACACCCTAAAATATATAAAATATAACTCGAAAACTCTAGCACACACTCCCCGATACTAACCCAACATGCGCACAAGCCCGAAACGAGGAACCCAAGTTGAAATGGCCGTTCGGTCATTTCGACGAACATGTGTGCGCGGCTCGGAAAACCTCCTGAAATGCACACCAAACGAACTCGGAATCGGCCCAAAATTTACCCACACGTTCTAAACGATGCCTAGATCCTAGAAAAAGTACTCCCGCGTCGATTCTAGGTCCGTGGCGGAAACGCACACGTACTTAGAATCGGCGACGACGAAAAACCCCAATTTCGCCCGAAACGCCCATTTCTCCGCGACACGGCTTCCCGTGTCCGAACGGAGACACGCACTCACCCTCAAGACACCCGACTACGTCTACCTAGGTCCGTCTAACCTAGGACATCACCCAAAATTGGGCCAATTTCGGATTCCACCCGAAATCGACATAAAGCCTAATGTCAAAGTCTCTAAACTCAACCAAACAAGTTCCAACTTCCTCCTACGGGTAGGCTTAGGGTCTAGGAAGGTTCTACAACACTAATTACACTACACAAAAATAATTAGTAAGAGAAAAGTTAGGTATTACATCTTGGGAGTTGGAATCCCAAGGCCAAGGTCTCCGATCTACTTGGAATCACCTCCCTCAAGCTCCAAGCCACCAAATCTAGCTTCCACACTAGACCTAAGCTCCTCACACCTAGGTTAGGGAAAATGCAAGGTTAGGGCTAGCATAAGGAGAAGGAATGGAAGAAAGAAAGAAGAAAAATGGAAGAGGAACTTACTTGGAGAAGGAAGGAAGAAGAAAGAAGAAGTGGAGAAGAAGAAGAAGTGAAGAAGAAGAGTGAAATGAAGAAAGGGGGAGAGGGCTGCTGTGGTGCTGTGTGGTCGGGAATGGGGGGTAGGTAGGGCCGGCCAAGCACTAAAAATGGGTTCACACAAGTTCCAAATTCCCAAAACGCCCCTACTTGACTTGGTTTCGGGTTCCGGGGTTCCAAATGCACTCAAACTAACTCCAAATCTCTCCAACCAACCTCCTACAAATAAAATAATAAATCTAAGCCCTAAAATAATTCTCACAAGGGTGTGGGCTGGGTCGGACATGGGTCCACTAGGGTCTGACATGGGTCCAGGCTAGCCAAAACCCTAAAACAATCATTAAAAAAATAATAAGCACTAAATAAATATAAATATAATTAATTAAATACAATACACAATTTATAAAATAAAAATAAAAAAAACCCTATTTTCTAGAATTGGGTAGTGACAAGCCTACCATCCTTAAAATAATTTTGTCCTCGAAATTAAAAGACGAAACTAGGACAGGAATGCAAAAAAAGAACCATACCTCAGGGCTCGAAGAGATAGGGGTATCGCTCGCGCATTTCATCCTCCCTCTCCCAGGTCGACTCCCCTGGAGAGTGATGCCTCCACGCGACGTGAACCAAGGGAATAGTCTGGTTCCTCAACACCTTCTCCCGTCGATCCAGAATCTCCACCGGCTGCTCTGGATAGCTAAGAGTAGGGCCCACCTCGATCTCCGAGTGATCCAATACGTGACTGGGATCCGCCACATACCGTCTCAACTGCGACACGTGGAACACATCATGAACTTCCTCCAGCGTAGGCGGCAACTCAAGCCTATACGCCACGGCGTCGACCCTCTCGAGGATACGGAAGGGTCCGACGAAACGTGGGCTAAGCTTCCCGCCTCCACCGAAGTGAATAGTGCCCCGCGTCGGAGAAATCCTCAGGAACACCAGATCTCCAACCTAGCACAAACAAGATCTCAGCACTTAGTCTAAAATAAGCAATCACAAGCAAACACAAGAACAAAATCTAGATTCTAAGCTATACCTCGAACTCCAAAGGTCTCCGGTGGCTATCGGCCCAATGCCGCTGCCTGTCCTGCGCCACCCGAAGTCTATCTCTAATGAGCTTGACCTTCTCTGCTACATCAACCACCATCTCCGGGCCAAGCAAAGCTCTCTCACTTACATCATCCCATGACAACGGAGTGCGACACCTCCGCCCATACAACGCCTCAAAAGATGACATCTCGATACTAGCTTGGTAGCTGTTGTTGTAAGCAAACTCTACCAAGTGCAAGTGATCCTCCCAAGAGCCTCTGAAATCCAAAACACAAGTCCGAAGCATGTTCTCAAGTGTCTGAATGGTCCTCTCTGACTGACCATCTGTCTGTGGGTGATATGCACTACTAAACTTGAGCTGGGTGCCCAAGCTAGCCTGCAGGCTCCTCCAGAAATGCGAAGTAAAGCGACTGTCCCGATCTGATACTATGCTCACTGGAACTCCATGCAGTCTGACTATCTGGCGCACATACATCTCTGCTAGTCTCTCTGTAGACGTACCCACTTTGAATGGTAGAAAGTGGGCCGATTTGGTCAACCTGTCCACGATGACCAAAATCACATCCTTCCCGTCTGGAGAACGGGGAAGTCCAGAAACAAAATCCATGGTCACATGCTCCCATTTCCACTCCGAAATGGGTAACGGCTGGAGAAATCCTCCTGGCCTCTGCCTCTCTGCCTTCACCTGCTGGCACACTAAGCATCGGGATACGAAGCGTGCTACCTCCCGCTTCATCCCGTACCACCATACATGCTGTCTCAGATCTCTATACATCTTGTTGGCACCTGGATGCATAGAATACTGGGATCGATGCGCCTCCTGGAGAACCTCCTCGCGCAACGACCCACTCGGCACACACAACCTGGTACCGTGCCGCAATAAACCATCATCAGCAATGGTGAAGTCATCTGATAATCCCATCTGAACCTGCGCCCTGATGCTCCTCAGGGACTCATCCTCAAACTGTGTAGCCCTGATCCGGTCTACCAACTCTGACTGAATCTGCAGTCCCCACATCTGCATCTCAACTCCAGGCACTATCACCTCAATGCCCAAGCTCTCTAGATCTGCCAGAAGATAATGATCTGTAGTCAGGCATATAGCTACCGGATACCTGCTCAACGTATCCGCAACTACGTTCGCCTTCCCTGGATGATACTGCAACGATATGTCGAAGTCTTTCATCAACTCCAACCATCTCCTCTGCCTCATGTTCAGCTCTTTTTGGGTAAACATATACTTCAAGCTCTTGTGGTCTGTGAAGATCTCCACACGCTCTCCGTATAAATAGTGTTTCCACAACTTCAGAGCAAAGATGACCGCTGCCAACTCCAAATAGTGGGTAGGGTAGTTCTTCTCATGAGGACGTAATTGCCTGGAAGCATAGGCAATCACCCTCCCATTCTGCTACAACACACAACCCAGTCCCTTCCTCGATGCATCACTATAGATAGTGAAACCTCCAGAACCTGATGGCAACGTCAACACTGGAGCTGTCGTCAACCTCCTCTTCAGCTCATCAAAGGCGATCTGGCACTCCTCTGACCAAACAAACTCCACGTCCTTCTGAGTCAGCCTAGACAACGGCTCTGCAATCCGGGAAAAATCCTGAACAAATCTCCTGTAGTAGCCTGCCAGTCCCAGGAAACTCCTGACCTCGGCTACTGAACTCGGAGCACTCCATGCCTCAACTGCCATGATCTTTCTCGGATCCACCGAGATACCCTCTCCAGTCACCACATGACCAAGGAATTCAACCTTGTCAAGGAAGAACTCACACTTCGAAAGCTTTCCATAAAGCTTCTCCTTCCTGAGAGTCTCCAACACTATCCTCAGATGCTCCTCGTGCTCATCGGGTCTTTGAATACACCAAGATGTTATCTATAAACACCACCACAAACCTGTCCAGATGCTGATGGAACACCTTGTTCATCAGATTCATGAACACTGCCGGGGCATTAGTCAACCCAAACGGCATCACCATAAACTCATACTGTCCATATCTGGTCCGAAAAGCTGTCTTCGGAATATCCTCCTTCCTGACCTTCACCTGGTGGTAGCCTGTCCTCAGATCAATCCTGGAAAACACCCTCGCTCCGCTCAACTGGTCAAAAAGATCATCAATACGCGGCAGCGGATACTTGTTCTTGATTGTGAGGTTATTCAGAGCCCTATAGTCGATACACATCCGTATCGACCCATCCTTCTTCGGCACAAAAAGTACCAGAGCACCCCACGGAGAAGAACTAGATCTGATAAATCCCTTATCCTGAAGCTCATCCACCTACTTCTTCAACTCTATCAGCTCACTGTTGCTAACTCTATAGACGTGCTGGGATATCGGCTCCGCGCCTGGCACCAAGTCTATAGAGAACTCCACGTCTCTGTCCGGAGGTAACCCTGGCAACTCCTCCGGAAAAACATCCATGTACTCCTCTATCAGTAGATGTAGAGACCTCGGCTCTACCACCAGGGCTCCGCAGAAGACTCCCTCGGTCTGCTCCGCTGCTCCTCTGGCAAACTGAAACTCTGGCTCACCCAGCGGACTAAAGAAAACTCTGCCTCCACGACAATCTATACTAGCACAATGCGTACTCAACCAATCCATCCCGAGTACAATATCGTAGCTCGGAAGTGGCATTACGAGTAGGCACACACTCAACTCCCGGCCTCCCAAGGTAACTCCGGTCTCTGCAGACATCACGGACTAGGATGATACCACCCCCGGTCGTGATCTTGCAGAGTCTAGCTAAAGGTTCAGCAACAAGATGGTGTCTAACAGCAAAAGATACAGACACAAAGCTATGGGAAGCACCGGAATCAAATAAAGCAAGTGCTGGAATGGAATCAAGAAGAATACAGATCAAAAGAAGTCAATACGGTACAATAAACGATATCATCAAAGAAGGACAGTAATATTGCAAAAGAAACAATTTCAGAAAAATTGAAGATAGCAAAAGAAAGCAGGAAGGGTCCTAGTTGTGATTGAGCACACTCTCTCTCAGCCTATATCCTATATCCTATTGCAGGTAAACCTAAAAACTAGACCTGCATGGGCCACCACCAAAAATGTGTCACGACCCGCATCCGAAAATCGGGCATAAGTCGTGGGTACGTCCAGCCTACGCCGCAGAATCGACGGTAGAACGCTGTAAAGGTCCGTTCTAGGTCAACCATATCTATCTATATCTCACAGAAAAATCCGGCATGACCTCTCCAAAAGGAGGGCAACCACGCAATATATATATCAATAATCTCAATCACAAAATCTAGAGGAAGAATATAAGCACGATATGATATAAATAAAGAAACAGAACCAAGAGAGCAAGATAATCCAAAATAATACAGTCCAAGGCCATAATAGCTACAACATCTCACAGCCACAAAAGAATAAGTACAATCATCCAAAGTAAAATACTGGGACCAACCCAGGAAACCCACCTAGCTAACTAGGGTGCTATAGACGTCTCCTCGGCGCACTCCTCCTCGATCACGGGGTCACAACAGTCGTCAACACCCGGCCCGTAGAACGTCGGGCAATAGTCCTCAGGATCCTTTGGAAAAAATATGCCTAGTCAGGACTGGAGCGAAGTACATAACTCTGAAAGCAACTCCAAATACATGGTAAGGTGTATATGACGAGCAATAGAAAAGTATACAAGATGCACAGGAAATAAATATATGCTGGAGCACAATAAGTAGCTGCAATGTAAACTAGAGAACAAGACAAGTACTGGAAAAGTAACTGCAGGTGAGAAACATGAATACTAGCTAAGTTCCTTGAGCACAAGTTCGTTATGTGATCAGCTTAGGTTGCACATGAAAAATACTACGATAACTCCGTTATGCGTGAGTTGCATAACCGACATACACATGAATACTGTTTGGCTTTGATCACATAACCAACTCCTACTCCCCTCCCCCACTAATACCATTGGATCCAACCACAATACGCTACGTACATGATAATAGCTCACGCACATGAAGGCGAGAGCACAAGAAGCACATGATAGCACATGAGAATCAATACCCGAAGCACATGATAAAATACACGTGATAGAGTACCCGCTGAACACGGTAAGGGGGATAGCATCTCATGACGGGATCCACTAGTACCAGCTCGTGTAATAATGTGTCAGAATCAAGTATTATAGTTCTAGAACAGGTGATATAAATGCTATCATGAAATAGAAACTATCAGAGGTAGGTACTCGCCTGATGTCCTGAGCAACTGATGAGGATCGAGATCCAGACCGGTATCGCAAGGACCTAATACGAAAAGCAGAATTAAACAGGCTTCTAAGGATTTAAACTGATATAAAATAATTAAAAACAGGCTTCTAGGGCTATTCTAGGTCGAACGGGTCAAACCGGTAAAAATTGGGTCAAAAAGTCAACCCGGGGTCCAAAAAGTCAACTCTAGGTCAAAACTAGGTCAAACGTTGACTTTTACGGTCAACGAGGACAATTATGGTCAAAGCTAGGTCAAACTAGAGTGCCCCTGAAATTCTAGGTCAAACCGAGCTCATTAAGCTACTAAACTCACAAACTCGCCTAATCGAGATACCGGGATACCCTCGGTATCCGATACCTCGTCCTAGGCCACGCACCCCGCCTAAACCCGCTAAAACCTATGCTAGCACGCGTATATATATATATATATATAAACATATAAAAATCATTCCAAAACATTTCCTAGGCTAATGCTCAAATACCCCGTTCGAAACTCAATACCTTGGATATCTCAAGGTATTGAGATACCTCGGTATCCCAAGGTATTGAGATGCCGCTCTCAAACCCCTCTAACTAGCTATTAGGCTAATAATTATATACCTAGTTATTAATCTAGGCTAGGTAATATATATATCTACCATATTTATATATATCTAAGTATGTATATACCTATATATATAGATATCCACACACATATGCATATATACCCTTTACCTTACCTATACACCTATATATATATAACTATAGGTATATAGATATCTATATCTTAGATAGATATATATATCTAAGTATCTAGCTATCTACTACCCGTCTAACTATCCATCTACCTATTTAGGTAACTATCTAGCTACCTATCTAACTATATGTATATATATATATCTAATACCTATCTAGATATCTATATATCTATCTATCTATCTAACCTATTATCTATCTATCTATCTATTGATATATCTATCTATCTATCAACATATATATATATATATATATCAATCTCCCTTTCTCCCTCACTAGCTACTACCCCTGCATATGCTAACCCTGCTGCTGCTCGCTGCTGCTGGCTGCTCCACATGCTGTTGCTAGTGCTCTTGGCTGCTGCTGCTGTGCTGCTGCTGCAGGCAGCAGCAGCTGCTGCAGGCAGCAGCAGCTGCTGCCCTTGCTGCAGTGGGTGGCTGAACCTCCCCTCCTACTCACAAACAAACACACACACACACGCCTATATACTTATATATATATCACCCTATATATATATATATATATATATATATATATATATATATACACACACATATATAACTATATATATATACTACTAGATAGATAGATATATACACACTTATCTACTCTCTAACACTCACACTAACATACACACAAACACACTAATACACACACTCACACACAAATATATACATAGCTATATATATATATATATATATATATATATATATATATATATATATATATATAAACACCTATATTAATATATATATGCACACACGCACACACACACACACACACACACACACACACATATATATATATATATATATATATATATATATATATATATATATATATATATATATATACATACATATCAATACACACACACACTCTAAGATATATATTTACACATACACACACACACACACACACACACACACATATATATATATATATATATATATATATATATATATATATATATATGCACTTACACATATACATATATATATATATATATACACATAGACTTATACACACACAAGCACATAGATATAAATACACTCATATATATATAAATATATATATACATAAACACACATACATATATATATATATATATATATATATATATATATATATATATATATATATATATATATAGACACATATACACTAACACAACACAACACACAAACAACACGCCCCACTCACGCCCAACGACCCCGACACTCACTAACACCCTAAAATATATAAATTATAACTCGAAAACTCTAGCACACACTCCCCGATACTAACCCAACGCGCGCACAAGCCCGAAACGAGGAACCCAAGTCGAAATGGCCGTTCGGTCATTTCGACGAACACGTGATGCGCGGCTCGGAAAACCTCCTGAAACACACACCAAAAGAACTCGAAATTGGCCCAAAATTTACCCACGCGTTCTAAACGATGCCTAGTTCCTAGAAAAAGTGCTCCCGCGTCGATTCTAGGTCCGTGGCAGAAACGCACACGCACTTAGAATCGACGACGACGAAAAACTCCAATTTTGCCCGAAATGCCCGTTTCTCCGCGACACGGCTTCCCGTGTCCGAACGGAGACACGCACTCACCCTTAAGACACCCGACTACGTCTACCTATGTCCGTCTAACCTAGGGCATCACCCAAAATTGGGCCAATTTCGGATTCCACCCGAAATCGACACAAAGCCTAATGTCAAAGTCTCTAAACTCAACCAAACTAGTTCCAACTTCCTCCTACGGGTAGACTTAGGGTCTAGGAAGGTTCTACAACACTAATTACACTACACAAAAATAATTAGCAAGGGAAAAGTTAGGTTTTACCTCTTGGGAGTTGGAATCCCAAGGCCAAGGTCTCCGATCTACTTGGAATCACCTTCCTCAAGCTCCAAGCCACCAAATCTAGCTTCCACACTAGACCTAAGCTCCTCACACCTAGGTTGGGGAAAATACAAGGTTAGGGCTAGCATAAGGAGAAGGAATGGAAGAAAGAAAGAAGAAAAATGGAAGAAGAACTTACTTGGAGAAGGAAGGAAGAAGAAAGAAGAAGTGGAGAAGAAGAAGAAGTGAAGAAGAAGAGTGAAATGAAGAAAGGGGGAGAGGGCTGCTGTGGTGCTGTGTGGTCGGGAATGGGGGGTAGGTAGGGCCGGCCAAGCACTAAAAATGGGTTCACACAAGTTCCAAATTTCCAAAACGCCCCTAATTGACTTGGTTTCGGGTTTCGGGGTTCCAAATGCACTCAAACTAACTCCAAATCTCTCCAACCAACCTCCTAAAAATAAAATAATAAATCTAAGCCCCAAAATAATTCTCACAAGGGTGTGGGCTGGGTCGGGCATGGGTCCACTAGGGTCTGACATGGGTCCACTAGGGTCTGACATGGGTCCAGGCTAGCCAAAACCCTAAAACAATCATTAAAAAAAATAATAAGCACTAAATAAATATAAATATAATTAATTAAATACAATACACAATTTATAAAATAAAAATAAAAAAACCCTATTTTCTAGAATTGGGTAGTGATAAAATAAAAGAAGGGAGAAATAATTCTCTTAAGAAAAAAAAAGGTATGGATATACGAAGGGAGAAAAATGACTTTGATATGTATTTGGTAGATAGTGCTACAACACATACAATTTTGAAGAATCAAAAGTTTTTATCAAAGTTAGTATTTAATATGCATAAAGTGTTAACAATAGCTGGGTCAGCCCATATAATTAAGGACTTTGGAATAGCATACATCATGTTACCTAATGGTACTCAAATCAATTTGTTGAATTTGTTATATTCAAGCAGTTCCAAAAAGAATTTGCTAAGTTTCAAGGATATATACAGAAGGGTACCATATTGAAACTCAAAATAATAACAACAAATAGATATTATGTATCACATCTAATGTTGGGAGAGAAAAATCTCACATTAGAATAATTCTCTTATTTTTCGATGGATTTGTATTACACTACCATTGGTATAATTGAATCTCATATGAATATTTTAATATGGAAAAACATAAAGCTAATGATCCAGTCATATGTACAATTTGGCATGACCATTTAGATCATCCCGGACAAACTATGTTCAAGCGGATCATTGATCATTCTTGTGGACATTTATTGAAAAAACTACGATCTTAGCTTTCCGGAGAATCACCGATGTGTAGGACCGTAAGGCAACTCTAGATGGGGGTAAATAGAGTGCAAGGAACAATCTATCCAATTAAAAATTTATGCAAAGTAAAGGCAACTACCAACTAATAATAATATGTAAGACAAATATAAAGAGCAGTAGAGTTTAGAGAGAGAGTAAATGCAAACACCGCGATATATACTGGTTTTTCTCTGAGAGGACTAGTCCAGTCCCGAGAACTCTTGCTCAAAGTTTTATCCATTATAATCATCAATAGTGAATCACAAGATTTGATCTGAATGCTTGCAGACTTCTTACAACATCGAGCCTTGGTTTGAAGGCTCAAAAGATTTCATACGTGCGTTTAATGCGAAGTGCACGCCGACTTCAAACTAAAAATAAAACTTGTTGAGCCAAGCTCTTACAACTCTGACAGACGTCTAACCGAGATCGCACTTGGCACTAGAAGGCTGGGGAGTTAATCTTGGAGATGGAAAAGGTTAAAGCTCAGGGGTTTACTCACTTATAGGATAAAAAGATTGAGAAGAGAGGAGTGAGTAAGAATATGAAAATCCAAGTCCATTTATAGGGTGTTCTGGGACAGAGTTCGGCCAGAGTTCGGTCAATAAATATATGAATTTTCGAACATTGGATCCACAAAATCTAGGATATCTAGCATATTTTCTGTTTTAGGCAGACCGAGTTCGGCTCGAGTTTGGTTGGCCTATTCCAGAGTGATTATAGGTTTGGGTCAAGCTAGTTTTGGTCTGATTTTGTAATTGTGTTTGTGGATGGATTTCAGGCTATTTTGAGTGGACTTTGAGTATGCCAGTGTAACTCGATGTACATAAGTCCTAGACTCAATAAACATAAAAATTACATACGATGAAAACTAAGAGCCTACTGATGACGCCAATCTTTTGAAACGTCTTGCTGATTGGAAGACGTCTTTTTTCCTTGACGACAGTTGTCCCAAGATAAACAGATCTGGAAATCTGAATACCTTTCGAGGGCTTCGCCCCCAAACCCCACAAGGGGCGCTGCCCCCTCGACCCTCGTCCGCTGACCGGGCATCGAAACCCCCCGATGCGAGGCTCCGGATAAGTCGTAGACGGTTCAGAGAAATCTTCTGGTATAATGATGTCTTTGGCTCATCATCATATAACATATGTCCATTTCTTTTCTGCAAATATATTCTACTATATAATGCCAAAACTAGGCTTCACCGTGAAAAATTTTCGTTCCAAAAATATCCTTCATTACATTTCAATATATATTAACGTTGATAAGGATATCTAAGTAATTAAAAATAGTAATTAATACGTATTAAATGTATGTATGCATGCATGAGGCAACTTGGGGAATGATAGTTAATAAAACAAAGATATGCATGTATGCAAAGTAGGTAGTTTGGAGAATAAAACAAAAGTTAATAAAAATGCATGCAAAGTAGGCACATGAACCCAAGAGATAAGAGAAACATTTCCTATTCCCGTCATTTAATTTTTCCTAACTTTCATGCTCCTGCCTATTATATTTCAAGTAATATGAAATACGTGCAACGCACGTGCGTATATACTAGTACATGTTAGACGAACAAAGCTATATATAGAAAGCAATATATATGATAACATTTAAGAATATATATGGACAATGCTGAATTTAAGTAGAAGTTACAAGTTACTTATAGTGATTGATCGATTATCTTAATGTTAGACTTAATCGATTAGCCATATTCAAAAACTCAACTTAAACATTAGGCCAACACTATGTGTTCCTCGTTCACAAGAAAAGTTTATAACTAGACCATCTTTTTTTAAAGTTAAGAATGTGTCTCCTACTTTCTTGCAAAAAATACAAGTAGATATTTGTGATCCTATTCATCCTACTAGTGGTCCTTTTAAGTATTTCATGGTACTAATAGATGCATCTACTATCTGGTTACATGTTTGTCTATTGTCTACTAAAAATCTTGTATTTTCTTGTCTTTGGCCCAAATTATTAAACTTAAATCTCAATTTCCTGATAACCCGATTAAGTCAATTAGACTTGATAATGCCATAAAATTTATCTCACAAAATTTTGAAGATTATTGTACATCATTTGGAATTGAGGTAGAGCATCTTGTTCTCTATGTTCATACACAAAATGGCTTACCTAAGTCATTTATTAAACATCTCCAACTTATAACTAGACCTATACTATTGCAATCTAGTTTGCCAATTGAGGCTTGGGGAGATGCTATTTTACATGATGCATCTCTAGTTAAATTTAGACCCACTGTCTACCATATTTTTTACCAATACAACTTGTTAGTGGTAAACAACCCAACATTTCTGTCACGCCCCAGATTCAGAATATTAGAGAGCGGGGGAATGACTCAGCCAACCACACCTTGCGGAGTACCGAAGCAACCTATAATGTTTTAAGATTATCTAGAGACATGGGGGTGCATACTACAATCAGGTCTCCTAGGGTCAAGAATTTCTATATCTCAATCATTCAAACAAGTAGCAATAACATAGAACATTTTAGAATAAGCAGTAAGGCATCCCAAACGCCGTATCAGAATATTCTTAGAGATATAGTAAGACAAAATGATAAGCCAAATACAAGATCAAAAGTATACATGACAGTGAGTCAGCTGTAGTCTGAATATATTACAATCATGTAGAAAACTAGTGTCCAGATTTGCCGGCTAACAGGTGCCGATTGGCTAAACGTCCAAAAGAATATAGTTTATAAAAGACGAACAATGAATAAAGAAATCCACTCGTGTCCCTCAGCAGCCATCCTTTGAGTGCATGCAATTAGTGAGAGAGAAGTAAGCTTGATCCTCATGTGTGGCTCTAAACCTGGCTATGCAAAACCAGTGGGGTCAGACCCAAAATAGCAAGTACCACAAGGAAGCACGAAATGAAGAAACAAAACTAGTTCTATAGCATGAGATGCATGAGCCAACAATCAATGGCATATGTCCTATCCATGACATGACACGACACCCCTTCACCAAACAAGGATAAGAAGTGCCTTATCATATCAAGATAGAATACGTCCCTTGATTATGGTCAAGCTAAAATAACTCTTTATCGTAGTTTTAGTCCACATCCTATCATATCACAATAGCGCAACCCAACAACCAAACAAGAACATGAGTTGCATAATCATGCTACAATAGTCTATGTCCCTAATTCCACTTAACAAAAGGCACAATACACAATCAGAGATATTACATAGAAGAAAATAATCTAGCTTCAGTCTATGGATTATCGTAATATAATGACTCAAACCAACAACCAAATAAGAACATAGATTGAATCATCATGCCATGATAGCCCACTTTCCTGGCTAGGCACGCATTACAAGAAATTTAAATGACCAATCATGTATTACAGCTTGATATGTGATCTCTGGGTTATCCCAGTAATGCAATACATAAGTATCCTCAAATCGTGCCCTAATCAAGCAGGGCTGGCTGAACCAATGATATAAGTGCAAGAATATATGTATAAGATGCACTAGTCCCTTACAAGGGCATTGAGCTAATAAACGATTATTAACAGTTTCAGGCTTTCTATAGGAAAGATACTTGCTCAGTCTTATACTTAGATCAGATACTGCACTCCACTAGTGCGGATGATATACAGTATCTGTGGTGGCAAGTCTTTACTCCCAACTAATTTAGGGTGGGTCAACATGCACGATCTCGAGATATCGTTTTCTCCTAATGCTCTATAAGTTAAGTTGTCTAGCTAACCATAGGTTAATAGAATATTATGCCGTGGTCACATGAACATTCTTCTTAGATGTCGTACTTTAAGTATGGGCACTCTTGATACGGACCCATATTGTTACTCGCAAGTTAAATATGGATTTACCCAAGTGTGATGAAATAATCAATACTATCTAACCACGACTAAAGTCATTGTCCAACTACCATATCCGTTCATGAAAATAATTACATATATCACGTAGTAAGAGTATGTGGCACGATGGCTCACAATATATGTATATATATATATATATATATATATATATATATATATATATATATATATATATATATATATATATATATATATATATATATATCAAGTAGCACCCTCGGTGCGATCAAGTATATCAACACGGATACAATAGTCAGGGTAGGAACACGTTCTAGTATCTAGGTTAAGGTCAAGATCATGGACAAGTTATCAAGTAGCAAGTCATTCAGGACATGATAGTTAAGCGCTGATCATATTAATTATCACTTTATTATATCGATATACGAGAATAAGAGTAGTACGAGAACTCCTCGAGATCAGATCCACAATCTTTAAACCAAATAAGGACCTTCCCCCGAGTTGAACTATGTCCCTTATTCTATCCAACGTATAATAAGGTGATCAAGGAAAATTAGTAAGTGCATATAAGGCAACATCTACATGGCTCATATCATGTACTTAGTCAATTTAACACAAGGTCACATCTGGATCATACAAGTCCTTTCTAAGTTAAACACATAGCATTATAATCATTCAATCAAACGAGAACATTTTTAAATCAAGCATGTGTTCAATGTGTGCATGAAACAGTGAGCGCATAGCCAGGGTGCCGCATAAAGTCGAGGCCGCATGCGTGTCAAGGCCGTATGCAGTCACAGGCCGCATGGATGTCAAGGCCGTATGGATGGAGAAAGGTCCACTCTTCGGGATTAGTGCCAAAGTGATAGGCAATAAATGCGAGTCAGAAAGGTGACATAAAGTGATAGATGTGACTAATGTGACATACAATAAAGTGTATCAAAAGAACAAGACAAAATCATAAAAATGTGAGCTAAGACGGTGCTGAGTTATGCATTCAAAGAAAGAGAAAATGCATAGCTCGAGGCCGCATGCTCCACTTGGCCGCATACACACTTGGTCGCATGAAGACTTAGTAAAATTTTATTCGTTCAAGTTTCATGCATTTGGCTAAGGGACGCATGTGCATATTTCAGTCATGTGTCCAACAAGATGGACGCATGTTGACTTTGGAGCGAGAAGTCCAGACCGCATGCTAAGCGTGCCGCATTAAGCTTCTTCATCCCAGAACAACTGGTTTTGGCCATAGAAGTTCCAAAAACCCAAGTTTTGTTCCTTCCATGGAAACCTCAAACAAAGTACAAATCCAACAAAGTAAAGTTTTAAACTACTCAAAATCAAATGCTCATCAACATAGAATAACAAGTTTTTAAAAATAACAAGTTTTTAGAAGATCAAAATCCAAGAAAACTCAAGAACACATAAAAAAGTGCTAAACTAGAAATGTAGATCTGCACTAATCCATCCACCAAAGCCAAAAATACAAAGTTCTTAATATATGGAGAATCATATAGCAAATATAATAGACTCATAAAATAGAAGGTTTCTCCATTTTCATGCAAGGTGTACTTGCCCATGGAGGGAGAGAGAAAACATAAGAGAAAGAATGGAAAGAAAATAATGAGAAGAGAGAGAGAGAGAGTGTGTTTTGGTTTATATTGGTAGGGTTTGGGTTCACTTAACCAATGGTTCAAGTCATGACCAACTCCTGATCTCAAAATAAACCAAGAACTAACTCTACCAAAAAATATTCTGGTTTCCAACCAACCTGACAACCATGTCAACATGCAAGAATACATTCCAAATATATATATCGGGAAGAAAGAGTGATAATTTTACATTAAAGAAAGTTTGGATGTGCAATATATGTCCCAATTATACCTTATAAAAGAACTAAGATGGGTCCCCAACGACGTTTGGGAATATATATTGGTTTTGAGTCTTCTTTCATAATAAGGTTTTTTGAACCAATGATTGGTGATGTCTTCACTACATGATTTGATGATTGCAAATTTGATGACAGAGACTTCCTGCCGTAAGGGAGAGGAAAGCAATAAATTATTCATATAGAATAACCTATTTCTAATGAACAATGTGAATTAACATGGAATATACCTACTCAATCTCATCAAGATCCAAGAACTCCATAATGAGATTATGAGACAAGGAGAATGGTACATTTGCAAGAAATTGTAAATCAATTACCTGATGTATTTAATGATGCCGCAAAGGTAACTAGATCATATGTGTCAACTATAAATGTTGTCAGCATGAGTCGTGGGTACGTCCAGCCTACGCCGCAGCATCGACGGTAGAACGCTGTCTAGGTCTCAATACTACTAACATAACTCACAACCTGTCAATGAACTCAACTCCATAGGGAGGACCATGAATAATACATCGATCAATAGTTTATAATATAAATACTAAATCACAATAACTATAGGAAATAAATGGCACGATGAGATATAAAGATAAAGAGTACTGACATAAGTCAAGCACAAACAAAATACAGCACAAATCTAGAGTCTAGCTGACCCACTAAAATAGTCTCAACATAAATACAAACCAGTCTCAAGTTTTTAGAACAAAAGATGTATAAATATAACTGTCTAAATAACTGCAGGTGGTGTCTCCTCTAAGGAGAGGGACTCCTCTAAGATCTCTGGTATGTAGTCTCCCTCTACACCTAGCCCATAGTGTCTAGGACAGAAGTCCTCAAGATCCTTTAAAAAAATATTATCTAGTCAGGATTAGAGCAAAGTACAAGCACTAAATAGCAGTTCCATTTATATTGACAAGATACAGTGTAAAGAAATACAAGATGAATAAATATTGGAAATAAGGAATACTGGAGAATAGAAATACTGAAGAATATGTAATCAGTAATGAACAGAAATATAAGTGAATGCTAGAACAAGTGAACTGGAATACAGAAATAAAATATCTAGCTAAGTGTTTGAAACATCAGTCTATCATGTGATCGGCTTGGGACAAGATCAGGCTTGTTATATATGATTGGCTATGATTTATGTGAGGTCAGGCTAACCATCTGGTTAGCTATGATGCGAGCAATAGTCAGGCTAATCATATATAACAAGCTATGAGGCATGTAAATGATCAGGCTACACCCAACGTGATGTGTGGGGTAAGCTATGATGCATGTAAGTGGGGTATGATCACATAATCTGCTAATATTTCTCTATCTCCCAGCTAGCACGATGGATTCCAATCATGACTCCTCGTGACAGGTATCGATGATGCTAACCCATGTATCCATAGTGTCAGAATCAAGTATGCTATACAATTAGAATCATAGAGATGATCAACATAATAAAAACTGTCAGAGAATGTACTCGCCTGTGGTCCTGAGCTGGCAATACCAATATCCTGTTCCCGAAGTCTCGCCTGAACGATCCAATGATCCTATATAAATAATATAATAATATAATAACATCAGTTGTTATGCTAGCACGCATATAAACACAATTACACTGAACTTAGAAACTAACACAAGCAGGAGTGGTAACTGGTCAACTAGCAGGGTCCAGTATGCATGTCTAAAATGCACAAGTGTTATGTCCTCGAATACCATGCACAACAAGATGAATAACTAACACTAACACATGTCTAAATCTCCAATCTTGTACAACACTAACATATGTCCTAGATGGTATGTTAGGGTACACAAGGCAGACAGTTCACTAGCACTTAGGGTCATACAGTCATATATAATACTAGCAACCAAATTCCCATGAAGTATATACTAAACCTAATCACTATTCACACAAGCACATATGTACACACTAGTTATTAGGGTTTACCAACACACAGTGTCATACAATACACAACATGAAAGAAAGGGATAAGTTTGAACCTCGGTGCACACGTAGCCGAGGAGGGGGTGATGGCCGGGAAGATGGTGTTGTCGCTGTGGCGGTTGCTGCTCGTCAGAAAGGAGATCGACGGTGATGGTCGATGAGGGTGGTTGTGATGTTGAGGGAGGTGGTGATGGTGATGATGACTGGATGTCGAGGAGATGTGGCAGGGGTGGTCGTGGGAGAAGGTTGAGGAAATCGGAGGATGGAGGTCCGGCGGTGCTGTGAAGTCATGGGTGGCCTCGGGGAGTCGGGGTGATCGGAGATGAAGGTGAAGCCGTGGGGGATCGTGAGGAGTCGGGGAAGTTGGGGTGAAGGAATGTGGTGGTTGTGATAATGGTGGAGACGGTGGTGCGGGTGTGGTCGGTTGTCGTGATAGAATGGAGATGGTCGATGAAGCAGGTGGGGTGATCCGGCGATGTCGGTCAATGATGATGGAGGTCCGACGGGTGTAGAAGGCTGTGGCGGGCGGCTCTGCTTAGGCGGAGGAGTCGGTCGAGATAGTGGAGGTTGATAATAAAGGGAAGAGGAAGTCGGGAATGACTGTTAGTCATCGGGCTTTGGCGGGATGGGATCAAAGAAGAAGTCGGGGCATGGTGATTTAGGGTTTTGGGTTATGGAAGGATGATGGTGGCTGTAAAAAATAATAGAGAGATGGGTTTATGTATGAGAGAGAAAAGAGGGGGATCATCACCTAGGGATTAGGGTCAGCCATGCCTCCTAGGGATGGGGTTGGTTTATACATGAAGGGAATGAAAGGCTAGGATAGTGCATGTTTTGAATAGAGGGCTTAGGATGGTGAGATAGAAAAGTTAGAGTGTTGCATACTCCAAAAAAAGGAAATAAATTTGTATGACCAGTCAAAGATAGGGGAAAAGTGTTTATTCATGTCTTGGGTCCAATGGAAGGTGAACACCTTATTGTACTTTTGCATAAAAGTCCCTAACAATTGGAAGATTGCACAAAAAGTGGGGTTTGGGATTGAATGGGAAAAATACTATATTTGGTGTGATGTAATGGTTTAAAAGGCTGTGTAGTATTTAGTATGAACCTTGAGGGTATGAGTGGGGGTTTGGGTTGGTGTTGGATCTAGTTTTGGATTAGGTTGGGTCCTTACACCAATTTAATTATAATGAATATAAATGGTGTTCTTAAATTAATTAAAAGTGCATAGGATTAAAATTAGGTGGGACACAAGTATCATGGACGTAGAAGACTCAGAATAGAATATTGTTATAATTTTGGTGGCACAAAATGGATTGAGATTGTGTCTCCAATTTTGATTGGAACGGACAAAGATGCAAAGTTGAATTTATTTGGAATTAAAAATAAACATTTATAACGAATATTGTACGACTAAAATGAAGCACAAAAGAGCATATTTATGAGTTACACAAAAGTCGAATGGAAGACTGACACGTCTAGGACAAGGGTGTGAAATTTATTGGAAGGCAAAAACTAGTGTAGCGCTCCAAATATCGAAGCAACGGTAAGGTACAACAATTGAATAAAATTATAGTAGTAAATTATAATCCCCAATAATTAATCCAAAAAAAATACTAATTAAAATCCATAATCCTATATTTTGGTCAGGGGTTCAACTAGTGGATTTCTAGGTCCAGTCCACTAACCCATGCATTAATGAACACTATATATATAATATATAAAATATATCATGCAATATATTAACATATTAAATTAAATATGGTAAAAGATAATAAAGCCCCTATTCTAGAATATTATAGTGACAAGTCTACCCTCCTTAAAAAAATTTGTCCTCTAAATTGAAATAAACTTGCATAAGAACAAACAATCACACAAAGAATTATACCTCAAGTCTCGAAGAGATATGGGTACTGCTCGCGCATTTCGTCCTCTCTCTCCCAGGTTGACTCGCCTGGAGAGTGATGTCTCCATGTAACACGAACCAAGGGAATAGTCTGGTTCCGCAATACCTTCTCTCTGCGATCCAAGATCTCTATGGGCTATTCGGGATAGCTGAGAGTTAGTCCAACCTCGATCTCTGAGTGATCTAGTTTGTGACTAGGATCTGCCACGTACCGTCTCAGTTACGATACGTGGAATACGTCATGTACTCCCTCTAGTGCAAGCGACAAGTCTAGTCTATAGGCCACTGCACCGACCCTCACAAGAATACCGAAAGGTGCGATGTAACGCGGACTAAGCTTCCCACCTCCACCAAAGTGAATCGTATCCCGTATAGAAGAAATCCATAGGAACACCAGATTGCCAACCTAGAACAAACAGTCTTAACATGCAATCTAAAACAAAATAATCATAAACCAAAAATAACAAAACCTATACCTGAAACTCTAGGGGTCTATGGTGGCTGTTGGCCCAATACCGCTGTCTATCCTGCGCCACCCGCAGTCTGTCTCTGATGAGTTTTACCTTTTTTGCTGTATTTACGACCATTTTTGGTCATAACAAGGCTTATCTTTGATATTATCCCAAGATAACGGTGTACGATACCTCCGTCCATATAAAGCCTCGAATGATGACATCTCGATGCTGGCCTGGTAGCTGTTGTTGTAAGCAAACTCTACCAGGTATAGATGATCCTCCCAAGAACCTCCGAGATACAAAATGCAAGTGCATAGCATATCTTCGATAGTCTGAATAGTCCTTTCAGACTGCACGTCTGTCTGGGAGTGGTATGCGGTACTGAACTTGAGCTGAGTGCCCAAGCTAGCCTGCAAACTCCTCCAGAAGTAGAAAATGAAATGACTATCCCAATCTGAGATGATGCTCACAGGAACCTTGTGTAATCAAACAATCTGCCGTATGTACATCTCTGCTAGCCTCTCGATCGATGTACCCACTTTGAATGGCAAGAAGTAGGCAGATTTGGTCAACCTATCCACGATGACCCAAATCGCGTTCTTTCCTCCTGGAGAATGTGGAAGTCCTGAAACAAAATCCATAGTCACGTACTCCCACTGCCACTCTGGGATGGGTAAAGGTTGAAGCAATCCACCTGGCCTCTGTCGATCTGCCTTTACCTGCTGGCACACTAAATACCAGGATACGAAGTGTGCTACCTCCCGCTTCATACCATAGCACCATACGTGCTCCCTCAGATCTCGATACATCTTGTTGGCACCGGGATACATCGAGTACTGAGAGCAATGTGCCTCCTACAAAATCTTTTCGTGCAGCTCCCCGCTCGGCACACATATATCCTCGTATCCTGCCGTAAAGATCCATCATCTGCAATAGTAAAGTCGTCTGTCAATCATGTCCAAACATGTGTCCTGATACTCCTCAGAGCCTTATCATCATACTATGCAGCTCTAGTTTTGTCCATCAGCTCGGACTATATCTGCAATTCCTACATCTGAATCTCAATACCTGGAATTAGCACCTTAATTCCTAAGCTCTCAAGATTGGCCAATAAATGTCTATCTATCGTCAAGTACATAGCCATCGGATACTTGCTCAAGTCATCGACGACTACGTTGGCCTTTCCTGGGTGGTACTGTAATAAGATGTCAAAGTCTTTCATCAACTCCAACCACCTCCTCTGTCTTATGTTCAGCTCTTTCTGTGTAAATACGTACTTCAAGCTCTTGTGGTCTGTGAAGATCTTCACACGTTCTCCGTACAGATAGTATTTTCATAGCTTTGGAGCAAAGATAACCGCTACCAACTCCAAATTATGGGTGGGATAGTTCTTTTCATAAGAGCATAATTGCCTGGAAGCATAGGCAATTACCTTCCCGTACTATTAAAGAACGCAACCCAAAACCTTCCCTGAAGCATCATTGTAGATAGTGAATCCATCTGTCCCCGATGGCAACGTCAAAACTGGAGCTGTCGTCAATCTCTTCTTCAGCTCATCAAATGCGGCCTGATAATCCTCCGTCCAGACAAAATCCACATCTTTCCTGGTCAGCCTAGTCATTGGCTATGCAATCTTGGAGAAGTCTTGTACAAATCTCTTGTAGTATCCTACTAGCCCGAGAAAACTCCTGATCTTAACTACCGAACTGGGAGTTGCCCACGACTCCACTGCCTCGATCTTCTTTGGATTAACTGAGATTCCATCACCTGTCACCATATGTCCAAGGAATTCAATCTTGTCAAAGAAGAACTCGCACTTTGAAAGCTTTCCGTACAGCTCCTCTTTCCTGAGAGTCTCCAAGACCATCCTCAGGTGCTCTTCGTGCTCCTCTGGTGTCTTCGAATACATAAGAATGTCGTCGATGAACACCACCATGAACTTGTCAAGGTACTGGTGGAAAATCTTGTTCATCAAGTTCATGAATACTGTCGGTGCATTGATTAAACCAAACGGCATTACCATAAACTCAAACTGGCCATATCTGGTCTGAAAGGCTATTTTTGGTATGTGTTTTCTCTTCATGTAACCTCCGTATCCTGAAATTTGTGCTTAAATGTTGTTATTAGGTTAATTTGGGACTATTGGGATTTTTCCATAATTTTTAGTTAATTAAAAACTTGTAACCCTAATTTTCTAGGACTTTCAAGAATTTATTTTATGTTCAAACTTAATTAAAAATATTCCAAAATTTTATTTTATGTTCTAAATAATAAAATAGATTTTCTAGAATTTTTTGGGAATTTTCTGATTATTTTTAGCACTTATTTTGAGTTAATTATGAAAAACTGAATTAAAAACTAATTTCTGAAAAAAAACCCAAAAAGTAATTATTTATGCCCAGTCAGCAAACAGGGGCCCACCTGTCAGCCTCCTGCAGCAAACTGGGCCAGGCCCGCCTGTCAGTGACCGAGGGGTGGGTGCGAGCCGAGCCGAGCCGACCTCGAGCAGAGCCGAGTCAGAGTTCGA
Source organism: Iris macrosiphon (assembly GCA_036927795.1). NCBI lineage: Eukaryota > Viridiplantae > Streptophyta > Magnoliopsida > Asparagales > Iridaceae > Iris > Iris macrosiphon. The sequence continues at coordinate 71,099,193 of JAYESA010000017.1, read as the reverse complement.
CTCGGACTCAGCTGAGCCGAGCCGCGTCCGACCGGGACCGTTCGATTTGGGCGGGGCTGCATGGATGAATGCCACATGTCAAGCTCTGAGCCGCGTCTGCTCTCTCTCTCCTCTATATATATATAATAGTTTAAGTTATTTTCTAGGATTTTTCTTCAGCCGAATTTTGGAGAATTGCCATCTAGGGTTCCTTCATCTTCCAAAAGCTATTGCGCATAGCTCCGGACTCCAAACGAGGCCTAGTTTCTTGCGTTAGAAAGATATTGAGGTTAGATTTCTGATTATATAATTTTTTTTACAAAATTATGAGTATTAAATTCTGAAAAATTCGTAGAGCACAGTATGTCCGAAAATAAATGTGTTTCGATATTTTCGCGATTCCGGGAGAACCAGGAATCAGAATAATGAACCGTTTAAAGTTTCGGAAAGATAATATCGAGATCATTGACATATGTTTTTACCAGAATTAATTCGAAGTATTTATATACTTTTAATTCTGTAGAACTTCTAGGTTAGAATTTAACCATCGGTGCACGATACGAAAGTTGTATGTGCTATAATTCTCAAACGAATTTGAATTCGGACGAGCCATAAATTCCAGCATATTTTTGAAGCTGAAATATACAGGAAATCATGCATGAAAGTTGAGTTTGTATTGGTTGACTTTTTGGTCGACAGATCGCCTCGATTTGCGTGCCATGAGCCTCGAGTTGATAAAATTTAGTTCCTTTGGACAAAATTTAAGAATTAACCTAAAAATCAGAATAATAAGATTAAAATAGGATTTTAGAGTAATTATTTCAGAAATAAATAAATTAAAATAAATTATTTTTTGACATGGTAAATTGTAATACATAGGCTATTTGGACTGTGACTTGGACTCTGATTCATACCAGCAGCAGGACCCCAGACGAGTACATTCTTTGACAATTTCCATTATATTGATTATCTCTATAACTCTTGTTGTATAGCGTACATGACTCTGACACTATTGTTTACACGAGTTGGCATCATTGCGACCTGTCACGAGGAGTCGTGATTGGGATCCATCGTACTAGCTGGGGAAAATAGAAAAATATTAGTAGCTTATATAATCATATCCAACCTTACATGCATCATAGCTCACCCACACCTCACGTCGGTGCAGCCTGACCCTTACATGCCTCATCGTTGTTACAAATGGTTAGCCTGACTTGTTGGGAATGATCGCTAATCAATGTAATGAGTCATATAGTCCCAAGCCGATCACATGATATGCTGATGTTTCACACACTTAGTTAGATGATTCTTGACATGCATCTCTAGTATATTGATCTAGCATCTCCACATGTTCTAGTTATTGTTCTTGTACACACTTACATACTAGTTCATTGTTCTTGCGTGTACTTGTATTTCTATTTCATTGCTAGATGTACATTGATGATGACATGCTCCAGTGTTCCATTTATTCCAATATTTCTATTTCCAGTATATCCATGCTCGCCAGTATTTCTTATTGCCAGTATTTTCTATCTGTCTTGTATTCTTTATACAGTATTATAGTTTTTGTCAATATATGTGGAACTGCTGTTAGAGGTGTATTTTGTTCCAATCCTGACTGGATATTTTTTCCAGACTGTGACATAGAAGACTTGTTTCCAACATACTTGGAGATTGGATGTTATTGATTGCAGGTTAGACTATTTATTGTTGTTTAGACTTGTCTTGTACTTTATTTATTTTCTTTGATATCTCATCGTGCACTAGTTTATATGATTGAGTATTCCATATTATATTGTAATATCTGTGTCTCCTTATGGAGTTGGATATTCATGTGAGAGTGATTAGCTAATATTGTGACCTAGACAGCGTTCTACCGTCGATGCTGCGGCGTAGGCTGGACATACCCACGCTCTCGTGCCCCTATACTGGGTGCGGGTCATGACACGTTTTTAGTGGTGGCCCATGCAGGCCAGACTTCGCAAGATGTGCGATGTTGTGGTAGTGCAATGTCTTAGTTGTACTACTGCGTGCCTGCTATAGAATATAGGACATATGATACTAGGATGAGAGAGGATACTCAATCACAAAAAATTTCTTGAGAGATTCCTGGGATGACCCTTGAGAATCTTGTTATAATTTCCAATTTAAATCTTTTTCCTTGTTTCCGTCCGCTCTCGCTTGTTGTTATTGAACTTGATTCTTGTTGATCAGTTATTAAATTAAAATATTGGTATCATTGTTGAGTTTGATTCTTGTTGACCAGTTGTTAAATTTAATTCTTGGTATCGTTATTGAGTTAATTTCATATCGAGATGAATTTTATGGGCTAAAATTTATGGTATCATCTGATGACATATATTGATGAGGACAGTAAGAAAGGTAAAATGTCTACTTTGGTTATGGGGCCTAGAGTTTATCGCAGCCACATTAGCTGTCGTGACGAGAACGTAGGACCCTGACTTGGATGTACATACTTTAGTTATAAAATTTAGAGTTTCTCGCAGCCATACTGGTTGGCGTGACAAAGATTCTAGATGACATGATTATAGAGTTGCATACCTTAGTTACGGAACCTGTCGTTTATCGCATCTATGCTTACTGGCGTGGCGAGGATTCTGAGTGTCATGATTTCTGACAGACGTGTATGATTATCAGGTTGTATCTTAAATTGGTTCTTAAAGTATCATCTCAAGACTTATCTATTTATGTTATTCCAGGACTTTGTTCCATCGCTTCTTTTCTTTACTAGCAGTAAAGATACCTTCAGTCCTTGATCCAGTTCCTTTTTGAGCTAATTTTCTTTGAGGATTCCTTGTTAGTATGATAATTAGTGACTTGCAATTTTGGTTGTGTCTTGTATTAGTTTGACTGAGTGTGACTTGTGAGTTTGTAAGTATTTCTTAGTTGGACATGGGAGCAGTAGGCATTTAATCTAGAGATACCCATAGCATAGTACCTTGTAGCAATAGTTCTATGATAGGTGTTATTATAATTAGTATTGGTACTATAGAAAGAGGAATAAGAGTAGCAGTGAAGGTTCCAAGAGTAAGTATCAGAATCAGCATGCCAGTCCTGGATAGTCATTAAATTATATAATTGGATGATCTATGTAAATAATTAAGTATCAAAAAATTGTGTTAAAGATTAATGGAGCATGATATTCAATTTGATGATTGATACTGGGTGTATCAAGAGTAAAAAAATATATATACATAAAGGGCTTTAATGAGATGCCATGAGTAGAGAAATATCAAGATTGGTAATGAAAGTTGTGAAATATATCACAGATTAGTTTAACAGGCTGTAAAAGGTTTAAGAGATACATATACATAAATCTAGATATGAAACCATATGCCTGCCTTTGAGAATGAAGTGAGACATGTGTATTATATAAGTTATAAAAAGTGCAAATGATCATGAGTTCTAATATGTGTGACGAGGTGATCTAATGATGAAGCTAGTGTTATCATACCAATAGTGTTAGTGATTCTATATCAAAGATTTGTTGAGCAAGGTGCTAATGACAGTAAGTACTTCATGTGAGGATAATTAGATTGGTGTACCAGTTAATATAGATAGAAAATTATTGGAGAAAATATGTGTGATGATAACTTTAATTATTGGGAGTAATAGCGCAAGTAATCCGGACAGTACAAATTTTAGTACACAGTTGAAGGTTGTAGACAATTAGTGTATTTGTGTGCACCTTGGGTATTAGAGACTGTGAGTATTATATGTATACTTGTGGATTTAAATTTATAATTTGAATAGTAGAAATAAATTTCAATTTTTAAAGAATTTTTGAGGAGTTGAGATTTTATGTTATTAAAATTTTGAGGATTAAAATTTAATTCAATAAACATAGTCAAAGCTATAAGAATTTTAGAAGTGATTAAAAAATTTTATTTCGATATTGAGTATTTGACTTTTGAGGAAGTATATGCATTTTATTTTAAATCGTTCCAGGTTGTATCTTAAATTGGTTCTTAAAGTATCATCTCAAGACTTATCTATTTATGTTATTCCAGGACTTTGTTCCATCGCTTCTTTTTTTTACTAGCAGTAAAGATACCTTCAGTCCTTGATCCAGTTCCTTTTTGAGCTAATTTTCTTTGAGGATTCCTTGTTAGTATGATAATTAGTGATTTGCAATTTTGGTTGTGTCTTGTATTAGTTTGACTGAGTGTGACTTGTGAGTTTGTAAGTGTTTTTTAGTTGGACATGGGAGCAGTAGGCATTTAATCTAGAGATACCCATAGCATAGTACCTTGTAGCAATAGTTCTATGATAGGTGTTATTATAATTAGTATTGGTACTATAGAAAGAGGAGTAAGAGTAACAGTGAAGGTTCCAAGAGTAAGTATCAGAATCAGCATGCCAGTCCTGGATAGTCATTAAATTATGTAATTGGATGATCTATGTAAATAATTAAGTATCAAAAAATTGTGTTAAAGATTAATGGAGCATGATATTCAATTTGATGATTGATACTGGGTGTATCAAGAGTAAAAAAATGTATATACATAAAGGGCTTTAATGAGATGCCATGAGTAGAAAAATATCAAGATTGGTAATGAAAGTTGTGAAATATATCACAGATTAGTTTAACAGGCTGTAAAAGATTTAAGAGATACATATACATAAATCGAGATATGAAACCATATGCCTGCCTTTGAGAATGAAGTGAGACATGTGTATTATATAAGTTATAAAAAGTGCAAATGATCATGAGTTCTAATATGTGTGACGAGGTGATCTAATGATGAAGCTAGTGTTACCATACCAATAGTGCTAGTGATTCTATATCAAAGATTTGTTGAGCAAGGTGCTAATGACAGTAAGTACTTCATGTGAGGATAATTAGATTGGTGTACCAGTTAATATAGATAGAAAATCATTGGAGAAAATATGTGTGATGATAACTTTAATTATTGGGAGTAATAGTGCAAGTAATCCGGGCAGTACAAATTTCAGTACACAGTTGAAGGTTGTAGACAATTAGTGTATTTGTGTGCACCTTGGGTATTAGAGACTGTGAGTATTATATGTATACTTGTGGATTTAAATTTATAATTTGAAGAGTAGAAATAAATTTTAATTTTTAAATAATTTTTGAGGAGTTGAGATTTTATGTTATTGAAATTTTGAGAATTAAAATTCAATTCAATAAACATAGTCAAAGCTATAAGAATTTTAGAAGTGATTAAAAAATTTTATTTTGATATTGAGTATTTGACTTTTGAGGAAGTATACGCATTTTATTTTAAATCGTTCAAGAAGTTAAATTTGGATGATTTTATTTTGAGGATTAAATTTTATGGTGGGTAAGAAATTTATATTAGTATATGAGTAGATGATATACATGTGTAAGGATCTGTTGACTTGAGCATGATTGAGATGGCACTGCAAACTGACTTGAGTGTCCATCTAGAGTTGTATTAGAGAGAGCAGTACTTAGTATGGTGTGTTGCACTTGGTGTGCACTTGAGTGATAAGAACGACTAGTATAAACAATTACAGTAGGTAAGAGAGCTAGCAGTGAGTGTGCTTGTAGTAGAAACAGTAGTACCAAGGGATAGAGGTATCAAACTTTGGATGCATTATTAAACTATGGTTGTGTTAGAAATTCTTGGTATCATATCCAGGTATCAATAAACATGTGTATGCAATAAGGATGTATTCATGGATGTTGTGGACTAATGATTAGTTGGTATGGATATCAGTATATAGAGATAGGAATTAGTGAGTGAATGTGCCAGAGTTAAGTGTATATTAGAGGATTAAGATATCCAAGTAAAGGGTTAGAAGGCTATGTTCTGTTGTTTCCTTATATTCCTTTTCCATCTGTTTGTTTGTTTGATTGATTCCTTAGTACCATAGCTTGTATCAATACTTTTCTTGTTAGAATATAGTTAGTAGTACACCCTAGTAGAGACTGCAATACCATGACAAAGGAGACTATAACCATGTATGTTTTTCTATATTGTATATTGTATGACGGTAGGTATAATTTTCTTAGACCTTTATTGTTAGGGGTTTGACCGTAGTAAAGATTAATAAAAAGGTTATGGTTTGACAGAGAGAGACAATGTGCCTTAAATTTTGAGGATAAACATTAATTTAAATAAAGAGTTGATAATTCAATATAGTAGAATTGAAGATTTTGTTAGATCATTAATCTTTATGAAGATTATGATATGATTGAATTTCTCATTAAAATTTGAGAAAATTAAGAAGATTATCATTGTATTTATTTGACTGCAAGATATAGATTTATTTTGAATATTGCAATTGAAGATTTTGTGAGTATTATATTATTTAAGTATTGTGTGGAAAAAGAATCGAGGAGTAAGATCATTAATGGATTAGTGTTTGATTTCAAATTTTTGGGATGAGAATTTAAATTTTATAAATATGCATTGATTGGATTTAAATTAGAGGAGTAAGATGATTAATGGATTAGTGTGTAAAATTTAAACTTTTCGGATGAGATTTCTTAAATTTATAAATATACATTGAATGGATTTAAAATTAGAGGATTAGATATTAAGTTTTGTATTTAGTAATTAGCATAAATTTTTTGAGGAGATTTTGATAAGAATGGAATTTGATTTTTAATTTTAAAGGTTTGCGGAAATATGATACTTATAAAATTTGGAAAGAAATTTTGTGAAATATTAATATGGATTCACTTCATGATTATGTGATTCGATGAATTTAAAATTTTGATGGAGAAATAATATAATAAGTAAAATAAAACTATTGAGGATCTTAAATTTTGAGGATGAAATTCTTTTAAAGTGGGTAGACTTGTAACCTCCGTATCCAGAAATTTGTGCTTAAATGTTGTTATTAGGTTAATTTGGGGCTATTGGAATTTTTTCATAATTTTTAGTTAATTAAAAACTTGTAACCCTAATTTTTTAGGACTTTCAAGAATTTATTTTATGTTCAAACTTAATTAAAATATTCCAAAATTTTATTTTAGGTTCTAAATAATAAAATAGATTTTCTAGAATTTTTTGGGAATTTTTTGATTATTTTTAGCATTTATTTTGAGTTAATTATGAAAAACTGAATTAAAAACTAATTTCTGAAAAAGAAAACCCAAAAAGTAATTATTTCTGCCCAGTCAGCAAACAGGGGCCCACCTGTCAGCCTTCTGCAGTGAACTGGGCCAGGCCCACCTGTCAGTGACCGCGGGGTGGGTGCGAGCCGAGCCGACCTCGAGCCGAGCCGAGTCAGAGTTCGACTCGGACTCAGCTGAGCCGAGCCGCGTCCGTTCGGGATCGTTCGATTTGGGCGGGGCTGCGCGGATGACTGCCACGTGTCAAGCTCTGAGCCGCGACTGCTCTCTCTCTGTCACGACCCGCACCCGGTGTAGGGGTACGAGAGCGTGGTTACGTCCAGCCTACGCCGCAGCATCGACGGTAGAACGCTGTCTAGGTCACAGTAATACTATATAACTAAACACCTGTCAATGATATCCATCTCCATAAGGAGGTCAATATACATCTCACAATGTAACTCAATCACAACAACTATAAGGCACGATAAAAGATAAAAGGAAATGACATAGTTAAACACCATATCTCAACATAAAGATAACTCACAGTCTAGCTGTCCAACATAAGTCTCCAATTAAACTTAACATAAGTCTAAACATAAACTGAAATAACCTCCATAAGTCTCAAGCATAAATAAATACTATCTAGATAGCTGTAGGCAATGCCTCATCTAGAAGCATAGTCTCCTCTAGGATCTCTGGTACATGGTCTGCATCTATACCTGGTCCGTAGTGCGTGGTACAGAAATCCTCAAGATTCTCTGGAAAAAATATCCAGTCAGGATTGGAACGAAAATACACCTCTAACAGCAGTTCCACATATATTGACAAAAACTATAATACAGTGTAAAGAAATACAAGACATAATAAAATACTGGCAATGAGAAATACTGGAATAAGTATTGGAACATCATCATTAATATGCATCTGACAAGGAATAGAACTACAAGGGTACGCAAGTACAAAGAACTGGTATGTAAGTGTGTATAAGAACAACAACTAGAACATGTGGAAATACAAGATCAATCTATCAAGATACATGTCAAGAATCATCTATCTAAGTGTGTGAAACATCAGTATATCATGTGATCGGCTTGGGACTATATGACTCATTACATTGATTAGCGATCATCCCCAACAGGTCAGGCTAACCAGATGTAACAGCGATGAGGCATGTAAGGGTAAGGCTGCACCGACGTGAGATGTGGGTGAGCTAATGCTGCATGTAAGTTGGGTATGATCACATAAACTACTAATATTTCCCCGTTTTCCCCAGCTAGCACGATGGATTCCAATCACGACTCCTCGTGACAGGTCTCAATGATGCCAACTCGTGTAAAGAACAATGTCAGAGTCATGTACGCTATACAACAAGAATTATAGAGATAATCAACATAATGGAAACTGTTAGAGAATGTACTCGCCTGTGGTCCTTAGCTGGTAATACCAATGTCCGGGTTCCCAGGTATCGTCTGAATGATCCAACAGTCCTATAGATATATCATAAACATAATACTGCATCAGACATTATATTAATACACAATCAACACTGTGATCTTAGGGACTACGCTAGGGTGGTCACGTCTGTCGTTGCTGTGCATAACAGACAGTAAATGGTACGGTCTAGCCAGTACGTCGATCTACATATGGCAGTCTTTTATCATGCTACAGGGTCACCGGTCAAGATAGCTATGGGTATCCATAAATTTGTTAGGGTTACCTAGTACACGGGCATATAATGCCTATTATTATTTATCATAAACATCACTACTACTAATTACAATTTTAATAGATATGTGCATTTAGCTACTTAATAGAGTTTACATTATACATGTTTATATGCGTAGAGTTTACATACTAATCAATTATACTTTGTACATATATATACTATCCAAAACTTATACCATGTGTACAAATATTAAATATCCATACTAGGATACTTATAATACATATATATATGTACGTATAGATATTATTTGAGAGCATATAATATCTATATACCTATACGCATGCAACTATGTACATACATGCGTATACCGATACATACATATACTAATACATAACATACGTACATGCGTACTCATTCGAGATTAGGTTCATGTCAAACCTGCGCACGTGGATAAGGTGGTGATGACGAGACGGGGCTGATCGTCGTGCACGGGGTGCACAGTCGGAATGGGCAGCGGAGACGCTGCTCCGGTGCTCCAGGCGGGCTACGGCTTCGGCAGCGGTGCGACGTTCAGTTCCGGCACGGGGTGGTCGAGCAGTTGGGTCGAGTTGCTGCTTCTCCGGTCGACAGTAACGGTGCTTGGCGGCTCGGTCGGTCTCCGGCTTCAGCGTTCGTACTCGGGTGTTGGTCGGAATTGGCTCAGGCGGTTAAGGTGAGAGCCAGCGGGTCGTGGGATGAGGCTTCCGGCGTTCGGCGGCTTCAGGTGTTTGCTCGGTGTGGAGTTCGTCGGGTTGTGGGGTGCTGGGTAGCGGATCGACTGACGGAGTCCGGCGCGTCGTGGAAGCGGGGGTAGTCGGCAGGGAGATGAGTAAGGGAAGGGGTCGGCTGAGGCTTTAGGTTTAGGTTAAAAAGAAAAGGAAAAAAGTAATACTATGTATATATATATAGGTAGTAGACTTTGGGTTGACCTAGAATTAGGTTTGGTCAAGGCCCTATTGGGATTGGGCTTGCCATGGATAATTTCGATGGTTAGGGCTTCAAATAAATTAAAATGAATTTCTAGAATATATTGGTTCAAGGGTTTGGAGCTATGGTTTCAAGGGGTTGATGTTAAATTACATATTCCCAAAAATCATGAAAAATATAATGAAGGAGAAATGGGTTTTGTTCACGTGTCGTGTCCAACGGTGGACACCTTAATACACTTTGGTATAAGAGTGCCTAACAATTGGAAAATTTCACAGAATAGATTTATTGTCCAATTAACTAAATAAATGCAAGGGGGTGTTCTAAAATCAATTAGAAGTACACAAGACTGATTTTTAAGTGGGATACAAGCATCAATTAACAGACTGGTACGTCTAGGACAAGGGTGTGAATCTGTTGGAAGACAATGGCTAGCGTGGCGCTCTAATTATCGAACGACGGTAAGGTGCAACAATCAATTAGAAATCATAATTATTTAGATTAATTATCATGCAATTATTTACTCATTAATTACGAAAAGACGAAAATACCCTTAATCCAAAAAGTGGGGGTGACAAGTCTACCCTCCTTAAATAATTTCGTCCTCAAAATTTAAAATGACTAACACAAGAGCAAGCAAACAATTAATGAATTATACCTCAAGTCTCGAAGAGATATGGATACCGCTCGTGCATTTCGTCCTCTCTCTCCCAAGTTGATTCTCCTGGAGAGTGATTTCTCCATGCAACACGAACCAAGGGAATAATCTGGTTCCGCAATATCTTCTCTCTACGATCCAAGATCTCCACCGGTTGTTCAGGATAGCTGAGTGTCGGTCCAACTTCGATCTTCGAGTGATCTAATACGTGACTAGGATCTGCCACGTACCGTCTCAGCTGCGACACGTGGAACACGTCATGCACTCCATCTAGAGCAGGCGGCAAGTCTAGTCTATAGGCTACTGCACCGACCCTTGCAAGAATACTGAAGGGTCCGATGTATCGTGGACTAAGCTTTCCTCCTCTGCCAAAACGAATCGTGCCCCATGTCGGAGAAATCTGTAGGAACACCAAATCGCCAACCTAGAACAACGATCTTAATACGCAACCTAAACAAAACAATCACAAACCAAACAAAACAAATCAAAATAATACCTGAAACTCTAGGGGTCTACGGTGACTATCTGCCCAATGCCGCTGTCTGTCCTGTGCCACTCGCAGTCTGTCTCTGATAAGTTTCACCTTTTCTGCTGCATCCACGACCATTTCTGGTCCTAACAAGGCTCTTTCTCCAATATCATCCCAAGATAAAGGGGTACGACACTTCCGTCCATATAAAGCCTCAAATGGTGACATCTCAATGCTGGCCTGGTAGCTGTTGTTGTAAGCAAACTCTACCAAGTATAAATGATCCTCCCAAGAACCTCCGAGATCCAATATACAAGTGCGTAACATATCTTCAAGAGTCTGAATAGTCCTTTCAGACTGCCCATCTGTCTGAGGGTGATATGCGATACTGAACTTGAGCTGAGTGCCCAAGCTAGACTGCAGGCTCCTCCAGAAATGGGAAGTGAAACGACTATCCCGATCTGAGACAATACTCACAGGAACTCCATATAATCTGACAATCTGCTGTACGTACATCTCTGCTAGCTTCTCCATCGAAGTACCCACTTTAAAAGGCAAGAAGTATGCTGATTTGGTCAACCTATCTACGATGACCCAAATTGCGTCCTTTTCTCCTGGAGAACGAGGAAGTCCCAAAACAAAGTCCATAGTCACGTGCTCCCACTTCCATTCTGGAATGGGTAAAGGTTGAAGCAATCCCCCTGGCCTCTGTCGATCTGCTTTCACCTATTGGCACACTAGACACCGGGATACGAAGCGTGCTACTTCGTGCTTTATACCATACCACCATACATGCTTCCTCAAATCTTGATACATCTTGTTGGCTCCGGGATGCATCGAGTACTGAGAGCGGTGTGCCTCCTGTAAAACTTCTTTGCGCAGCTCTCCACTTGGCATACACATCCTCGTGCCATGTCGTAAGGATCCATCATGCGCAATAGTGAAGTCGTCTATCAATCCTGCCTGAACTTGTGCCCTAAATATTCCTTAGAGTCTCATCATCATACTGCGCAGCTCTAATTCTGTCTATCAGATCTGATTGAATCTGTAGTCCCCACATCTGAATCTCAGCTCCTGGAACTAATACCTCAATTTCCAAACTCTCAAGATCAGCTAATAAGTGTCTATCCGAAGTCAAGCACATAGTCATTTGGTACCTGCTCAAGGCATCCGCGACTACGTTGGCTTTCCCTGGATGATACTGTAATGAGATATCAAAGTCTTTTATCAATTCTAACCACCTTCTCTGTCTCATATTCAGCTCCTTCTGTGTAAACACGTACTTTAAGCTCTTGTGGTCTGTGAAGATTTCCACACGCTCTCCGTACAGATAGTGCTTCCACAGCTTTAGGGCAAAGATAACTGCCGCTAACTCCAGATCGTGAGTGGGGTAGTTCTTTTCATGAGGGTGTAATTGTCTTGAAGCATAGGCAATTACTTTCCCGTGTTGTTGAAGAACGCATCCCAACCCTTTTCCTGAAGCATCACTATAGATAGTGAATCCACCTGTCCCTGATGGCAACGTCAAAACTGGTGCTGTTGTCAATCTCCTCTTCAGCTCATCGAATGCGGCTTGGCATTCTTTTGTCCAGACGAATTCCACATCCTTCTTGGTCAGCCTAGTCATTGGCTCTGCAATCTTGGAGAAGTCTTGTACAAATCTTCTGTAGTATCCTGCTAGTCCGAGAAAGCTCCTGATTTCAGCTACCGTACCGGGGGTAGCCCATGACTTCACTGCCTCTATCTTCTTTGGGTTAACTGAAATTCCGTCACCCGTTACCATATGTCCAAGAAATTCAACTTTTTCAAGAAAGAACCCACACTTTGAAAGCTTTCCGTATAATTTCTCTCGCCTGAGTGTTTCTAAGACTATTCTCAAGTGCTCTTCATGCTCTTTTGGAGTTTTTGAATATACTAGAATGTCGTCAATTAATACCACTACGAACTTGTCAAGGTACTGATGGAACACCTTGTTCATCAAGTTCATAAATACTGCTGGTGCATTGGTTAAACCAAACGACATTACTGTAAATTTAAACTGGCCATATCTGGTTCGAAAGGCGGTCTTCGGTATGTCTTCTTTCTTCACTTTCACCTGGTGATAGCCGGACCTCAAGTCTATTTTTGAAAACACCTTTGCTCCATTCAATTGATCGAAAAGATCATCTATCCTCGGCAGCGGATATTTGTTTTTGATAGTGAGGTTATTCAAAGCTCTATAATCGATACACATACGTACCGTGCCATCCTTCTTTGGTACAAATAATACCGGTGCTCCCCATGGCGATGAACTGGACCTAATAAAACCTTTGTCTTGCAGTTCCTCAACTTGTTTCTTTAGTTCTACCAACTCGTTGTTGTTAACTCTTTAGACATGTTGTGAAATAGGCTCTGCTCCTGGTATCAAGTCTATAGAGAACTCAACATCTCTGTCTGGTGGCAAACCTGGCAACTCCTTTGGAAATACATCCAGGAACTCCGCTATAAGTGGATGCAGTATTTCTTCTTCTTCCACCCTGGCTCCACAAAAAGTACCTCTGTTCCGCTCCTCTGCTCCTCTGGCAATCTCAAACTCTGGCTCTCCTGGTGGTCGAAATACTACTCTACCTCCGTGACAATCTATAGAAGCATGGTGTTTACTTAACCAGTCTATTCCGAGTATAATATCGTATTCCGGAAGTGGCATGACGAGTAAACTCACTCTCAACTCTCGGCCTTCCAATGACACTCTCCGATCCTTGCAACAATCACGGACTAGGATAATGCCTCCTCCTGTCGTGATCTTGCAAGTCCTATCTAATGGTTCCGTTTCTAAATGATGTTTAACGACATAGGATACAGATACGAAACTATGGGAAGCGCCAGAATCAAATAATGCAAGTGTTGGAATAGAATCAAGTAAAACTGAACCTGAAATCACGTCTCCAGCTGGCTCGGCCTCCTCGGTGGTCATGGCATAAGCTCGTCCTTGTGGTGCTCCTCTCTGTTACTGCTGCTGCTGAGCAAACCTCTCCTGCTGCGATGGAAGTGGAGGTCCTCTCTGCTGGCCTCCTGGTACAATAGGTGCTCTGGCTGGTCCTCTCTGTGCTGCTCCTCCCCCTTGGCGAGTCTGAATAGTTGGGCAGTCCCTCAGCTGATGTGCTGCTGATCCACACGATAAGCAAGTGCCCAACCTTTTTCTGCAGATGTCTCTTGTATGTCCCATCTTTTCGTAATACGAATATGGGGCAACGAGTTGATTATGTCTTTGTGGTTGCTGTTGTTGAGCATGTCCTCGAACTGGTGCCTGTTGCTGGTGTTGCTACTGGTATTGTTGCTGGTGTTGTTGCTGGTGTGGCCTATATTGTTGTTGAAAGTGTGGGCGCTTAACTGGTCCTGTGTTACCTCCTGTTGCTCCGGATGTATCGCGTCCTCTCTTGGGCCGGAGGTCCAAGTCGTCTTCGGCAATCTGGGCATCCATCAGAATACTCTCAAATGTAGCAGTACGTCATCCCGAAGTACGAGACTTGATCTCTCTATTTAATCCCTTCCTGAATTTTCGAGCTCTGTCTCCTGGGTCTCGAACCATCGATGGTGCAAATCGACTCAATCGACAAAACTCTGCAGCATATTCGTCGACTGATATGCCTCCTTGGACTAAGTCATGGAACTGACTTTCTAATGCTCCCAAGGCTACGTCAGGAAAGAATTTCTCTTTGAAGAGTTCCTTAAAGTCCTCCCAAGTAAGTCCTTCAGCGGCGAGTCTCGGCTCTGTACGATACCACGTCAGTGCGATATCAAACATCTGACTGCCAGCGGCCTCTATCTAAAGAATCTCTGGAATCTATGATAAGCGCAGATTCCTCTCTATGTCTTCTAACCATTCGTCAGCATTTAGTGTTCCTTCGGTGCCTTTGAACTCTCGAGGCATCATCCTCTTAAAGTCCACTATGGTACCGGGCCTCTGTTGTTGTTGACCTTGATGTTGCGGTTGTCGTGCTACTCTCTCCATAGCTTGGAGAGTCACCTGATGAGCATTCTCCATGCTCTCTCTCATCAGTTCGGTCTGCGCCTGGTGTGCTTCTGCTTGCATTCTCTGAGCCTCAGCTTGAACACGCTGAGCCTCTGCTGTTACTCTCTGGGCCTCTAGCATGCCCTGCATCAATGAGAACATCTGTGCCCCGTCAGCGGGCACTCCTCCGGGAATCGGTGTTGGTGGTGGTGGAAGGTTGTCTGTCATAGCTGGGGCAATCCTCTGTATAGGCGGAGGAGGAATCCCGTTAATTGCAGACACTCCCACACGAACAGGAGATGTAGGAGGATCTCCAGGTATCTGTTCGTCAGGTTAAGAGGTGGCAGTCCTCTCTGAATTGGCTGCTCCCATTCTCATGGATCTAGTATTCGGCGATATCCTGAATATAGATCAAAGAATCAATTAAGGTGATAGATATGATATTATCAAGGAAGGACACTAAAGTGCTAGAGGAAGCAATCCATTAGAGTAGCAATATGAAGTTCAGAATTTCCTAGTGTGATTGAGCATATTCTCATCCTAGATCCTATTTCCTATATCCTAGCACAGGCTCGCAGTAGTACAACTAAGTTGTCGTACTACCACGATATCGCATAACTTGCGAAACTAGACCTGCATGGGCTACCACTAAAAATGTGTCACGACCCGCACCCGGTGTAGGGGCACGAGAGCGTGGATACGTCCAGCCTACGCCGCAGCATCGGCAGTAGAACGCTGTCGAGGTCACATTAATACTATATAACTAAACACCTATCAATGATATCCATCTCCATAAGGAGGTCAATATACATCTCACAATGTAACTCAATCACAACAACTATAAGGCACGATAAAAGATAAAAGAAAATGACATAGTTAAACACCATGTCTCAACATAAAGATAACTCACAGTCTAGCTGTCCAACATAAGTCTCCAATTAAACTTAACATAAGTCTAAACATAAACTGAAATAACCTCCATAAGTCTCAAGCATAAATAAATACTATCTAGATACCTGTAGGCAATGCCTCATTTAGAAGCATGGTCTCCTCTAGGTTCTCTGGTACATAGTCTGCATCTATACCTGGTCCGTAGTGCGTGGTACAGAAATCCTCAAGATTCTCTGGAAAAAAATATCCAGTCAGGATTGGAACGAAAATACACCTCTAACAGCAGTTCCACATATATTGACAAAAACTATAATACAGTGTAAAGAAATACAAGACATAATAAAATACTGGCAATGAGAAATACTGGAATAAGTATTGGAACATCATCATTAATATGCATCTGACAAGGAATAGAACTACAAGGGTACGCAAGTACAAAGAACTGGTATGTAAGTGTGTATAAGAACAACAACTAGAACATGTGGAAATACAAGATCAATCTATTAAGATACATGTCAAGAATCATCTATCTAAGTGTGTGAAACATCAGTATATCATGTGATCGGCTTGGGACTATATGACTCATTACATTGATTAGCGATCATCCCCAACAGGTCAGGCTAACCAGATGTAACAGCGATGAGGCATGTAAGGGTAAGGCTGCACCGACGTGAGATGTGGGTGAGCTAATGCTGCATGTAAGTTGGGTATGATCACATAAACTACTAATATTTCCCCGTTTTCCCCAGCTAGCACGATGGATTCCAATCATGACTCCTCGTGACAGGTCTCAATGATGCCAACTCGTGTAAAGAACAATGTCAGAGTCATGTACGCTATACAACAAGAATTATAGAGATAATCAACATAATGGAAACTGTTAGAGAATGTACTCGCCTGTGGTCCTTAGCTGGTAATACCAATGTCCGGGTTCCCAGGTATCGTCTGAATGATCCAACAGTCCTATAGATATATCATAAACATAATACTGCATCAGACATTATATTAATACACAATCAACACTGTGATCTTAGGGACTACGCTAGGGTGGTCACGTCTGTCGTTGCTGTGCATAACAGACAGTAAATGGTACGGTCTAGCCAGTACGTCGATCTACATATGGCAGTCTTTTATCATGCTACAGGGTCACCGGTCAAGATAGCTATGGGTATCCATAATTTTGTTAGGGTTACCTAATACACGGGCATATAATGCCTATTATTATTTATCATAAACATCACTACTACTAATTACAATTTTAATAGATATGTGCATTTAGCTACTTAATAGAGTTTACATTATACATGTTTATATGCGTAGAGTTTACATACTAATCAATTATACTTTGTACATATATATACTATCCAAAACTTATACCATGTGTACAAATATTAAATATCCATACTAGGATACTTATAATACATATATATATGTACGTATAGATATTATTTGAGAGCATATAATATCTATATACCTATACGCATGCAACTATGTACATACATGCGTATACCGATACATACATATACTAATGCATAACATACGTACATGCGTACTCATTCGAGATTAGGTTCATGTCAAACCTGCGCACGTGGATAGGGTGGTGATGACGAGACGGGGCTGATCGTCGTGCACGGGGTGCACAGTCGGAATGGGCAGCGGAGACGCTGCTCCGGTGCTCCAGGCGGGCTACGGCTTCGGCAGCGGTGCGACGTTCAGTTCCGGCACGGGGTGGTCGAGCAGTTGGGTCGAGTTGCTGCTTCTCCGGTCGACAGTAACGGTGCTTGGCGGCTCGGTCGGTCTCCGGCTTCAGCGTTCGTACTCGGGTGTTGGTCGGAATTGGCTCAGGCGGTTAAGGCGAGAGCCCGCGGGTCGTGGGATGAGGCTTCCGGCGTTCGGCGGCTTCAGGTGTTTGCTCGGTGTGGAGTTCGTCGGGTTATGGGGTGCTGGGTAGCGGATCGACTGACGGAGTCCGGCGCATCGTGGAAGCGGGGGTAGTCGGCAGGGAGATGAGTAAGGGAAGGGGTCGGCTGAGGCTTTAGGTTTAGGTTAAAAAAAAAAGGAAAAAAGTAATACTATGTATATATATATAGGTAGTAGACTTTGGGTTGACCTAGAATTAGGTTTGGTCAAGGCCCTATTGGGATTGGGCTTGCCATGGATAATTTCGATGGTTAGGGCTTCAAATAAATTAAAATAAATTTCTAGAATGTATTGGTTCAAGGGTTTGGAGCTATGGTTTCAAGGGGTTGATGTTAAATTATATATTCCCAAAAATCATGAAAAATATAATGAAGGAGAAATGGGTTTTGTTCACGTGTCGTGTCCAACGGTGGACACCTTAATACACTTTGGTATAAGAGTGCCTAACAATTGGAAAATTTCACAGAATAGATTTATTGTCCAATTAACTAAATAAATGCAAGGGGGTGTTCTAAAATCAATTAGAAGTACACAGGACTGATTTTTAAGTGGGATACAAGCATCAATTAACAGACTGGTACATCTAGGACAAGGGTGTGAATCTGTTGGAAGACAATGGCTAGCGTGGCGCTCTAATTATCGAACGACGGTAAGGTGCAACAATCAATTAGAAATCATAATTATTTAGATTAATTATCATGCAATCATTTACTCATTAATTAAGAAAAGACGAAAATACCCTTAATCCAAAAAGTGGGGGTGACACTCTCTTCTCTCTCTATATATAATAGTTTAAGTTATTTTCTTGGATTTTTCTTCAGCCGAATTTTGGAGAATTGCCATCTAGGGTTCCTTCATCTTCCAAAAGCCATTGCGCATAGCTCCGGACTCCAAACGAGGCCTAGTTTCTTGCGTTACAAAGATATTGAGGTTAGATTTCTGATTATATAATTTGTTTTACAAAATTATGAGTATTAAATTCTGGAAAATTCGTAGAGCACAACATGTTCGAAAATAGATGTGTTTCGATGTTTTCGCGATTCCGGGAGAACCAGGAATTAGAATCACGAACCGTTTAAAGTTTCGGAAATCTAATGTCGAGATCATTGACATATGTTTTTACCAGAATTAATTCGAAGTATTTATATACTTTTAATTCTGTAGAACTTCTAGGTTAAAATTTAACCATCGGTGCACGATACGAAAGTTGTATGTGCCATAATTCCCAAACAAATTTGAATTCGGATGAGCCATAAATTCTAGAATATTTTTGAAGCTGAAATATACAGGAAATCATGCATGAAAGTTGAGTTTGTGTCGGTTGACTTTTTGGTCGACAGATCGCCTCGATTTGCGTGCCATGAGCCTCGAGTTGATAAAATTTAGTTCCTTTGGATAAAATTTAAGAATTAACCTAAAAATCAGAATAATAAGATTAAAATAGGATTTTAGAGTAATTATTCCATAATTAAATAAATTAAAATAAATTATCTTTTGACATGGTAAATTGTAATACATAGGCTATTTGGACTGTGACTTGGACTCTGATTCATACCAGCAGCAGGACCCCAGACGAGTACATTCTCTGACAATTTTTATTATGTTGATTATCTCTATAACTCTTGTTGTATAGCGTACATGACTCTGACACTATTGTTTACACGAGTTGGCATCATTGCGACCTGTCACGAGGAGTCATGATTGGGATCTATCGTGCTAGCTGGGGAAAATAGGGAAATATTAGTAGCTTATGTGATCATACCCAACCTTACATGCATCATAGATCACCCACACCTCACATCGGTACAGCCTGACCTTTACATGCCTCATCGCTGTTACATATGGTTAGCCTGACTTGTTGGGGATGATCGCTAATCAATGTAATGAGTCATACAGTCCCAAGCCGATCACATGATATGCTGATGTTTTACACACTTAGTTAGATGATTCTTGACATGCACCTCTAGTATATTGATCTAGCATCTCTACATATTTTAGTTATTGTTCTTGTACACACTTACATACCAGTTCATTGTTCTTGCGTGTACTTGTATTTCTATTTCATTGCTAGATGTACATTGATGATGACATGCTCCAGTGTTCCATTTATTCTAATATTTCTATTTCCAGTATATCCATGCTCGCCAGTATTTCTTATTGCCAGTATTTCCTATCTGTCTTGTATTCTTTACACAGTATTATAGTTTTTGTCAATATATGTGGAACTGCTGTTAGAGGTGTATTTCATTCCAATTCTGACTGGATATTTTTTCCAGACTGTGACATAGAATACTTATTTCCAACATACTTGGAGATTGGATGTTATTGATTGCAAGTTAGACTATTTATTGTTGTTTAGACTTGTCTTATACTTTATTTATTTTTTTCGATATCTCATCGTGCTCTAGTTTATATGATTGAGTATTCCATATTATATTATGATATCTGTGTCTTCTTATGGAGTTGGATATTCATGTGAGAGTGATTAGCTAGTATTGTGACCTAGACAGCGTTCTACCGCCGATGCTGCGGCATAGGCTGGACGTACCCACGCTCTCATGCCCCTATACTGGGTACGGGTCGTGACACTTTACCTTCACCTGGTGATAGCCTAACCTCAAGTTTATCTTTGAAAACACCTTCGCTTCGCTCAACTGATCGAAAAGATCATCTATCCTCAGCAGCGGATATTTATTCTTGATAGTGAGGTTGTTCAGAGGTCTATAATCGATACACATGCGTACCGTGCCATCCTTCTTTGGTACGAACAATACCGGAGCTTCCCATGATAATAAACTGGATTTGATGAAACCTTTATTCTGCTGCTCCTCAACTTGCTTCTTCAGTTCTGCCAGCTCGCTGTTGTTGACTTTATAGACGTATTATGAAATAGGCTCCACTCCTGGTACCAAGTCTATAGAGAATTCAATATCTCTGTCTGGCGGCAAGCCTAGTAACTCCTCTGGAAATACATCTAGGAACTCTGCTATCAAAGGATGTGGCAACTCTTCTTCTTCCATCCTGGCTCCGCAAAAAGTACCTCTGCTTTGCTCCACTACTCCTCTGGCAACCTCAAACTATGGCTCTCCTGGTGGTCAAAATATTACTCTGCCTCCGTGATAATCTATGGTGCCTACTCAACCAGTCCATTCTGAGTACAATATTGTATTTTGAAAGTGGCATGACGAGTAAGCACACACTCAACTCTCGGCCTACCAATGATACTCTCCGATCCTTGTAATAATTATGGACTAGGATACTGCCTCCTCCAGTCGTGATCTTGCAAGTCCTATATAATGGTTCCATCTCTAAACGATGATTAAGAGCATAAGATACATACACGAAACTATAAGAAGCACCAAAATCAAATAATGCAAGTGCTGGAGTAGAATTTAGAGAAATTGGACCTGAAATCACTTCTCCAGCTGGCTCGACCTTCTCGATCGTCATGGCGTATGCTCGTCCCTGGGGTGCTCCTCTCTGCTGCTGCCGGTACTAAGAAAACCTCTACTGCTATGGTGAAAGTGGAGGTCCCCTTTGTTGGCCTCCTGGTATAGTAGGTACCCTGGTTGGTCCCCTCTGAGTGGCTGCTCCACCTTGACCTAGACGAGTCTGAATAGATGGACAGTCCCTCAGTTGATGTGCTGACGATCCACAGGACAAGCATGTACCCAACCTCTTCCTGCAGATGTCCCTCGTGTGTCCTGTCTTTCAGCAATAAGCACACTGGACAGCGGGCTGGGTCTATCTCTGAGGCTGCTACTGCTGGGTGTATCCTCGAGCTAGTGCTTGGTGCTACTGATGCTGCTGTTGGTACGGCCTCTGTTGCTGTTAAAAGTGTGGGCGCTTGGACGGTCCTGCACTACCACTTGTTCCTCCAGAAGTGTCACGTCCTCTCTTGGGCCTGAGGTCCAAGTCATCCTCAGCAATCTGGGCATTCATCAGAATTCCCTCAAATGTAGCAGTGCGATGTCCTGAAGTGCGAGACTTGATCTCTCTTGTCAACCCCTTCCTGAATTTCTGGGCTCTGTCTCCTGGGTCCCGAATCATCGATGGCACGAATCGACACATGTGTTTTAGACTCCATAAAGACTAAATCTTTCTGTTATGACAAGAGTGATTCCCTCCAACCAAGTGCGGACCAGGTGTCAAGCTGACCAAGTCACGCCCACAAAGAATGCGAACCACCCAGATCTTCAGCAACAGAAAATCATAACAAGCATCCACGTGATAGCCTGGCCTGCTTTCGGTTACAGTTATACCCTATTAAGGAGGCACATGTGGCACCCTCTAGTATCCATGCAACCCAAGATATGTGCGTCCAAGGATGACTATATATACCCGGATGGCATGCCTAAACAGGATAGAGAGAGACAAGGGTCACCCAATAGGGAGAGAGGCATACTAAGATGAGAAAAGAAAGAACATAAGCTTCCTCACTCTGCATCGGATCATCAACGGAGTAAAGGAGCTGCCATAATGCTTTTTGTCCATCGTCATACCCCAGATCAAAATATTGTACTTAGATAATTCTATTTAAGATTTTTTGTACTCTATTTTGTCCCTTAAATACAAAGTTTGTAAGAACTTATTTAATGGTGAATAGTAATGGCTGAGGTTGTCATACCCGCGTCCAGCTCTGAGCCGTCCGATACTGCCGACTGACTCCGCTGGCCGAACCCCAGGCTGTACGAGCATCGAGTAGCCTGGCATCGTTATCATATAGACATGTCCCGCCCCCGTGCGAACTCTTCCCCACTCTTGCACTCGGCCAATCATGTACCACCTCAGTAACGGATCCGCTGCCAAGATCCAACATCTCATGCCTGTGCCTCTTGCGTTGTCTATGTCTCCCCTGCAGCCTTTACTGTCGACTGTTCTTTCTGACTTGCCTTCTGGAGCCGTCACCATCTGGTGCCCGGGCAGCGTCAGCGAGTCTAGCACTCGATCGTGCTTAGCGTTATCACAATTACTCGGCCATCAATGACCAACCAAACTACCTCATTGGTAGTTCAACGCTGACCTCAGTGGCCGGGTCCGAGCTTTGGCAATACCTCAAACCCCTCAAGAAATCAACGGTTGTGACACCCTCTACATAATAAACCTTGTGAGTATACTTATCCCTCCTCTCATGTATCCATCTCCTGTCTTGAAGATTAGAACGATATCTTAGAAATTAAAGTAGTAGCTAAAGGCTAGAAGTAGTAGCTAATGAATATGCTAGGTAATATAAAATAAGAGAGAGAAGGTATTATAATAGCATCCACATTGGGAGATCCTTCAAGTGCTACATGTCACCCCCATTTTCCAAATAGGGGTAATTTAGTCATTTAGCATAGTTATTGTCACGACCCGCACCCGGATATTCGGGCACGAGTGCGTGGGTACGTCCAGCCTACGCCGCAGTGTCGGCGGTAGTACGCTGTCTAGGTCATAATCACAGGTAAATAAATCTAACTCATCCACAAAAAGTAAATAGACAAGGAAAATGACAGGGAAATAGAAATGATAAGATATCATAAACAAAATGTGATATACAAATCCATGGTTTAATACAGAATCCAGAAGATAAATCGGGGACAAACCCGATTGCTGTGCTGAAAGGAAAATACTAGCTAACTGGCTGCTACTCCTCAAGGGTAGTCTCCTGAGTAGGAACAGGCTCCTCAGAAGTATCACCTGCTATGCCATATGGGTGGGGGCAAGGTTCTCATCATCGCCTAAACAACGGATCCAGTCAGGAAAGGAGCAAAGTACACAATGCACAACAAAGATTAAACTAAATATTTATGACAAGTAGAAAAGAACTGACAGGTATCATGCTGAGGGTATGTATAAATAAATAGTAACAATAACTAAGAGTTAATTGCTGTAAGACAGGGACATGAGTAAAACAGGGATAAATGAGACAAGTAAATGAAACTGCAACAAGACAATAAACTAGGTGTGTGAACTTGTGTATTTAGAATACCTAGTTGGCATGTAGGGGTTTATAAGGCTAATCTGGCCGTCACAGACGGCTATTATTCACGAATAATCGAGATCCGGCTGATGGACAGTCGTGTACCAACAGCTATTATTCACGGAAAGGGGAAGGGTAACTACATGCCTTTCAGTATTCTCCCACCCGACACAAAAGCATGACATGAAATCCAGTATTCAAGACATAAAATCCAGATTCTAACACTACGTGTAAACATCCAATGGTACTAGTAGAGCAAGGGATTAATTATCACAATATAAAGAATAAACTTGAAGTGCAGGTACTTGCCTTTGTTTGGATCCGATTAATAGTTCTTCGGGGAAATATCCAGAGATGAGTCCAAATGCTGAAATAAACATTACCATCACGCTCAGAAGATGTCAAATAGCTAGAAATGCCTGTCCTTGGGTCCAATTTGGAGACAAGGGCAAAAACGGCAGTTTCGGGTCAAAATGGGGTCCGCCGGTGGGCCCGCTTTGCACCGAAAAACGTGTCTGGGTCAATGGTCTCCAAATTCACCAAACTTAGTGTCAACAGGTCAGGAACGCTGATACGAACCCAACGGAACTTCCAGATTTGGATTTCGATGAGCCGAACACAAAATCACCCGTCGAACGGGGCCTGTGGGGCCCACGACACGCGATTTCGTCAACGTTCTCAGAATCGAACCAAACTTGACCCACAGGACCAGCGTATCGCTACGAGTCCGATGGCGCAAGTTTCGTCTCGATCCGACGTGTGTGCACGAAGTTAGGGTGAATTGTCGAAAAGGCAGATACGGGGCGGTGTCCGCGGATACGCGTTGATTCCGGTGTGCACGCACACCCGAATCAGCTTCCACGAAAACTCACACGTCCGTATCGACGATGCGTACGTATCTGTGAAGACCGCATACGACCAAGTCGTCCCGTTTGGCGGGGCGTACTCGGTTCTGGGGTGAAACAGGGTCTGGTTTTTCCTGTTTTTGGATCGCGGTGTGCGATCACCACAGGACGCGATGCCCCGAACAGTTTGTTCGAACACCGAGAGGGTTACACAGGCTTCACAACGCAATTTGCGAAATTGAAAACAGAGCTACGAGGTGAAAGATACACGCACCTGAACTGGGTCGAAAAACCAGACAAAATCGTGTCCGACACGACACAGGACACTGTGTCCTGTGTCCCCGTGTCCGATACAGGGAATAGGAGCTAGGGTTTGGGGATTCCGGTGCTGCGGCGGCCGAAGGACCGCCGGAGAAGGCTGGGGGCAGCGGGGGAAAGCTCGGCCGGGCTGGGCGGCTCTCGGGGAGGCGGAGCTGCGGTGGAGGGCGGCCACGCCGGAGCTGCGGTGGCTGCTCCTGGCTGCTGCTGTGCTCGCTGCGGTTGCCGGCGGCGCTCGCCGGAGGAGAAGAGGAGGGGAGGAAGAGGGCGGCTGCAGCGGCGGCATCTCCGGAGGGGCTGCCGGAGAAGAAGGCTGGTGGCGGAGGCTAGGGTGGCTGGAGAGGGGGCGGACGCGGGTTTTATAGGGAAGGGAGAGGGGAGCTGGCGCCGGGCAAGGCGGAGGGGTGGCGTCGTGCGCCGGGCGATGCGGGCGGGCGGTTGCGTGGCCGAGAGAGGCGGAGCGAGGCGCGGGCTGAGCGGCGGGCGGAGCGCCGGACGACGCGGGGCGGAGGCTGGGGTCGAGTTCGTGTGGGGGTGCGGGTTGCGGATCCGGGCGGGTCGGGCTCAAACGGACCCGACCCGACCCGCTACAGTATTGGGCCGGGCTCGGAGTTGGGCCGCGTGCTCGGAGCGGTTGGGCTGGGCCGGTTTTAATAATAATAATAATAATAATAATAATAATAATAATAATAATAATTATTTGTAAATAATTAATAATTAATTAATTAATTATATAAATAGTTTTAGGCCTTTAAAAAATAGGTCCGGGGTCCGATAAATTCCAGAAAAATTACCCTAAGTCCAGTTTTCTATTTTACACCAAAAAATATTATTTTCATAATATTTTAATATCATTTATTAATAATTAAAAAATATTCAATAATTAAGAACCCAGATTTTAATTACAGGAAATTCCCAGAAAATTCCAGAAAATTGCTAAAAATCCAATTTTAATATTTTTTGAAAAATCAGGGGCTTACAATCTACCCAACTTATAAAATTTCGTCCTTGAAATTTAAAATTAAGTCATGATGTGTTAACCCTTCATGTATATCAATTGCAATCTCCTTGCGGTAAATTAAATCCAAATCATGTCCACTGCAATCCTTTCATGATTTAAGGTGACTACTTGTTTCAATCAAAATTCAACCTATGGTTATTACTTCTTACTTCCTCAAATTATCCACAAGCATATTTTTAATTTTTAGTCCATATAGTATTTTCAAGATGACCTTGCCTCACGATTCGAATTATCATAATTCCTCTAGAAGTGATTCGAGTCCAACAATATTTGTATGTTTCAGCCCTTTTAAATTTACATTCACATCCTCAATATTCCAACTAGGTAGTCCAACCATCAACTTTTAAATTCTTAATTTAAATCATCAAATTGAAAAAATAATTTAAGTGTAGTCCACCAATGTTCAAGTCTGAATTACATCCTCTAAATTCAAGTTGACGATTTTACTCTCATTATTCAAAATCATGTACCTAGGATGTAACTATTGGGTCCTCGATATCAATTCATTAATCATCTTAGTCACTCCTCTAAATTTTCAAAATTATAAAGGCTTGCTTCTTCCAATCTAACCTTACTCGGTCACAATCCAAAGGACATTCCTCTCGAGTTGACAACTGCATTGCTACCCAACTTAGAGTTTACCTATTCATCACAAAAGACCATATACTCTAAGAAAATAATCCTTAAGATGTTTACTTATGCCATTCACTCCTCGAACTTCAATGCCGATCATGATATGCCCTCAATTACGAAAGTTAATTCCTCAAGTATGTGATCGGCCTATGTGGCATATCTAGTACTACCTATGTACTAACTTATACCAGGCACGAGGTTTCGTCTTTCCGAAATAAGGGAAGACGAAGATCAATAATAAAGGGTTCAAGGGTGGGGTGATAGGAAAGAATTATCGGGGTCAAGGCATTTTAAAATATTCAGGTGGGAATTGTCAAGCGATTGTGGATTTGAATCCTATCTCGGTAATTCCTATTCACATGCTCGTATTAATACAGTTATGTAATCGATACAATATGCTCGGACATGTCTAGAGGGCAAGTATACTAGCCAACTATATATCTCAATCCACGTAAAGTAGTACGAAAGGCGAATCAAAATGCACTAAGGCTGATCAGACCGTAATGCACTGATTCTGAATAGACAATCGTATTAGTGGGTCGACCCACTAATACATATGTCATGAACAAGCTTGATAAAAAGTAAGCTTGCAAAACTAGGCTATAGAATAGCAGCATAAGTCAAGTACATCAAAATTAAGTGCGCTAGATGGTGATGAAAGGAGGTACAAATTATTTAAGTTCACAAAACAACCTACATTAAGCACAATAACAAAAGATTCTACAATCACTACAGTTATCAGAAAGCATTCCAGGTTATTAGCAAGTTTAAAGTTTACTAGGTTGGGGCTGAGGTCACGAACCAATGGGCACGAGCTAAACAATACTAGGAACGGTATCTACAAATCACTTACGCGCATTAGCTGCTCCAAGAGTTTGCGCGTTCTCCACGGTCATCGCGTAAGTTTGTCCGTGTTCTTGGAGCAGCTGCACAGTCCCTCACTTGATGTGCTGCTGATCCACAAAGTAGATAAACACCTAGCCTCTTTCTACAATCCTTCCAAATGTGACCTTGTTTTCGACAATAGCCACAAATGGGAGCTCGTTGGTTCTGTCCTTGAGTTGGATTCCTCTGTGGTCGCTTTGCAGCTCTTTCCTGCTGTGCTTGGTCTGGTGCTGACGCATACGGCCGCTTCTGGCGGGACTCGATCCTTGTGGTGCACTCCACAGGTCGCGCTACAGTAAGAACGTCCTCGTCGAAGGTAATTGCATTTGAACTGCTTAGCTTCCGTGACTCCGAGCTAATTCTGTTGATGAAGTTCTCCGCTTGGTTTTGCTGAGTTTCTTGTTGAACCTTCTGATAGGCTTGCATCATTATGTAGAATATGCGGAACATCTGCTGTTCGTCCATAGGCGGTCCCGGAGGGAAGGAAGGCATCGGTGGAATAGGCTGTGTCGAGGGTGGAACGCTATCTTGATGGATTATTGAGGCAGGCTGACTCGCTTGACTGCCTTATGATGATTGGCCTTCACCGACTGGTATCACATCGTTTCCTTGGGTAATCACAACGGTTTGTGGTGTTTCTGCATGAGTCTCGTTGCTGGCTTGTGGGTCCATCTCCCTGTATCCAAAATAACCAATAAGAGGCACACAGGAATCAAGGCAAGATGCAAGTTCATATTAGTTCAAATACGATACAGATATCAAAAAAATGATTCAAGCAAGTGGATGAGATCCTATAAACTTATCCTAGCTTTATTGCAGGCCTGTTCGGTCCCTGAGTTGAAATCGAACAATTTAGTCGTTGGACCTGCATGGGCCACCACAAAAACGTGTCACGACCCGCACCCGGATATTCGGGCACGAGTGCGTGGGTACGTCCAGCCTACGCCGCAGTGTCGGCGGTAGTACGCTGTCTAGGTCATAATCACAGGTAAATAAATCTAACTCATCCACAAAAAGTAAATAGACAAGGAAAATGACAGGAAAATAGAAATGATAAGATATCATAAACAAAATGTGATATACAAATCCATGGTTTAATACAGAATCCAGAAGATAAATCGGGGACAAACCCGATTGCTGTGCTGAAAGGAAAATACTAGCTAACTGGCTGCTACTCCTCAAGGGTAGTCTCCTGAGTAGGAACAGGCTCCTCAGAAGTATCACCTGCTACGCCATATGGGTGGGGGCAAGGTTCTCATCATCGCCTAAACAACGGATCCAGTCAGGAAAGGAGCAAAGTACACAATGCACAACAAAGATTAAACTAAATATTTATGACAAGTAGAAAAGAACTGACAGGTATCATGCTGAGGGTATGTATAAATAAATAGTAACAATAACTAAGAGTTAATTGCTGTAAGACAGGGACATAAGTAAAACAGGGATAAATGAGACAAGTAAATGAAACTGCAATAAGACAATAAACTAGGTGTGTGAACTTGTGTATTTAGAATACCTAGTTGGCATGTAGGGGTTTATAAGGCTAATCTGGCCGTCACAGATGGCTATTATTCACGAATAATCGAGATCCGGCTGATGGACAGTCGTGTACCAACATCTATTATTCACGGAAAGGGGAAGGGTAACTACATGCCTTTCAGTATTCTCCCACCCGACACAAAAGCATGACATAAAATCCAGTATTCAAGACATGAAATCCAGATTCTAACACTACGTGTAAACATCCAATGGTACTAGTAGAGCAAGGGATTAATTATCACAATATAAAGAATAAACTTGAAGTGCAGGTACTTGCCTTTGTTTGGATCCGATTAATAGTTCTTCGGGGAAATATCCAGAGATGAGTCCAAATGCTGAAATAAACATTACCATCACGCTCAGAAGATGTCAAATAGCTAGAAACGCCTGTCCTTGGGTCCAATTTGGAGACAAGGGCAAAAACGGCAGTTTCGGGTCAAAACGGGGTCCGCCGGTGGGCCCGCTTTGCACCAAAAAACGTGTCCGGGTCAATGGTCTCCAAATTCACCAAACTTAGTGTCAACAGGTCAGGAACGCTGATACGAACCCAACAGAACTTCCAGATTTGGATTCCGATGAGCCGAACACAAAATCGCCCGTCGAACGGGGCCTGTGGGGCCTACGACACGCGATTTCGTCAACGTTCTCAGAATCGAACCAAACTTGACCCACAGGACCAGCGTATCGCTACGAGTCCGATGGCGCAAGTTTCGTCTCGATCCGACGTGTGTGCACGAAGTTAGGGTGAATTGCCGAAAAGGCGGATACGGGGCGGTGTCCGCGGATACGCGTTGATTCCGGTGTGCACGCACACCCGAATCAGCTTCCACGAAAACTCACACGTCCGTATCGACGATGCGTACATATCTGTGAAGACCGCACGCGACCAAGTCGTCCCGTTTGGCGGGGCGTACTCGGTTCCGGGGTGAAACAGGGTCTGGTTTTTCCTGTTTTTGGATCGCGGTGTGCGATCACCACAGGACGCGATGCCCCGAACAGTTTGTCCGAACACCGAGAGGGTTACACAGGCTTCGCAACGCAATTTGCGGAATTGAAAACAGAGCTACGAGGTGAAAGATACACGCACCTGAACTGGGTCGAAAAACCAGACAAAATCGTGTCCGACACGACACAGGACACTGTGTCCTGTGTCCCCGTGTCCGATACAGGGAATAGGAGCTAGGGTTTGGGGATTCCGGTGCTGCGGCGGCCGGAGGACCGCCGGAGAAGGCTGGGGGCAGCGGGGGAAAGCTCGGCCGGGCTGGGCGGCTCTCGGGGAGGCGGAGCTGCGGTGGAGGGCGGCCACGCCGAAGCTGCGGTGGCTGCTCCTGGCTGTTGCTGTGCTCGCTGCGGTTGCCGGCGGCGCTCGCCGGAGGAGAAGAGGAGGGGAGGAAGAGGGCGGCTGCAGCGGCGGCATCTCCGGAGGGGCTGCCGGAGAAGAAGGCTGGTGGCGGAGGCTAGGGTGGCTGGAGAGGGGGCGGACGCGGGTTTTATAGGGAAGGGAGAGGGGAGCTGGCGCCGGGCAAGGCGGAGGGGTGGCGTCGTGCGCCGGGCGATGCGGGCGGGCGGTTGCGTGGCCGAGAGAGGCGGAGCGAGGCGCGGGCTGAGCGGCGGGCGGAGCGCCGGACGACGCGGGGCGGAGGCTGGGGTCGAGTTCGTGTGGGGGTGCGGGTTGCGGATCCGGGCGGGTCGGGCTCAAACGGACCCGACCCGACCCGCTACAGTATTGGGCCGGGCTCGGAGTTGGGCCGCGGGCTCGGAGCGGTTGGGCTGGGCCGGTTTTAACAACAATAATAATAATAATAATAATAATAATAATAATTATTTGTAAATAATTAATAATTAATTAATTAATTATATAAATAGTTTTAGGCCTTTAAAAAATAGGTCCGGGGTCCGATAAATTCCAGAAAAATTACCCTAAGTCCAGTTTTCTATTTTACACCCAAAAATATTATTTTCATAACATTTTAATATCATTTATTAACAATTAAAAATTATTCAATAATTAAGAACCCAGATTTTAATTACAGGAAATTCCCAGAAAATTCCAGAAAATTGCTAAAAATCCAATTTTAATATTTTTTGAAAAATCAGGGGCTTACAGTTATATTATTTTAGTGATTTAATAATTAATTAGTATACTATATTAATATTTGTGGTTGTGCTGTATTTTAATTATAGTTAGTGGGCTAGCAAATAGTTAGACTTGACCTATGTTAACCCAATAAGAATTGTTATGACAACTTGTAAGAAACATGGACCAAGCCCAATAGACCCATTCCCACTAATTAATTAGGAAGATTAGACTAAGTTGTATTACTGTAGAATTTTCCAAAATAGCCTCCCTAATTATTTTCTCCATAATTCATCATGTAGGGGCAAACTAGACAATTGGGGGTGACTTGAGAAAGAGGAAAATGGTCGATCACTTTACGAGAGGCCTTCTCTCTCTCCTCTTCAATTACATTTATTTTAGATTTCCAAATTCATAGATCCCTAATTCTCTTATTCCTCCATCAATTCACTATTAATTCAATTTCATTCTCCCTCAATTTTATCTAGCAAGGAGTGTTGGAGCTTGGATTTGCAAAGAGCACTAGAAAGAGGAGCTCGTAGCAAGAAGATCATGTCCGGATCGTGTCCATTAAATATTTTATTGGGAATCCATCTTCCAATAGGTACAATTCTAAAATTTACCTTCATTGTAGGTTCCAAATTATGTATTTGACCATTATGAACCCTCCCATGGCATAGGGCTACCTATAAGAAGAAGTTCTAGGCTCTTTGGTTGTGTATTATAATTTTTACATGGTAATTTGTGTCCAAATAGGGGAAATTATGAGATTGACACATCAATTGTGTGTTATGAGACTAATTTTGTCTAATTAGACTTAGATCGGGGTTGTGGAACTAGATACGTGTCTACAAATAGATACGTATAGGCCGTATCATGGTATTTTGCGATACAGAGTGATACATAGCCTATTTTGGGTATTTTGCATGATTTCTATTTAATACATGTTGTAATTAGTTCTAATAGCTATTATAATAGTGTGAGTATTATGTGTTAATATTTATTGCAGAGAATAGGAGATTTTGACATTCCATTTGGCTATGTATCATGGTATCCTAACTTTGCATTCTTAGTGTTTGTCGCATTGACCCTTGTGAATATGTGAGTATATATGCATACATATATTTTGGTATATAACTATACTATATTGTGTCAATAGGTAGTATTTTTAGTGTGGGTATGCTGGGTCTAATTTCTGTGTATGTGTCATGTATCACTTGGTGACACACAAGTGTGTGTGTAGCAGTAATATTGTATTTATGTTTGAGCAGATAATAGAGCAATAACATCAAGAGGTGGAAGGATCTGCACCTTGGTATAGATCACTGAGAAGTATAGGTAAGTAGAGCTTGGTGCTCGAGTGTAGAAGGGGGGTATTCAGGTGAGGTACAACAGTGACTGTGTAGTGTAGGTGCAGTAGGTTATGTGGGAGTGAGGTAGCCTTGTGAAGAGCAGTGAGCAGTTAGTGTGAGTGTGTGTGTGTGTGCTGGAAATAGATTTGAGTGTATCAGTCACTAACTGAAGAAGGTATCAGTTATTGATACTTGAAAATCAGTATTGATGCAGATAGTGTATGAGAGCTCGAGCAGTGATATTATACTACAGTGAAGTTGTCCTTCGAGTAGTAGAAGACTTGGAGATTGGGGTATTGGTTGAGAAGTTGATTAGGAGCTAGGTTAAAGGCAACTACAACTTGATTTAATACAGTACAGTCACTGCATTGGCAAGGTTGGCTGATGCCTGTCTCCAGGGAGTCTTGAAACTGTAGGTCCAGTTAGTAGATTAGTTAGCTTTTAGTATTATTAGTGTTAGTTAGTTTAGGTTAGTGACTGCTATTTGTCAGTGTACTTATTAGAAAATCAGTTAGCATTAGTATAGATATTAAGTTGATAATAGTTAGTAGTTTGCAGTTGTTATCAGATCAATTGGAGCTCGAGCATGGAAGGACCTGGGTGTCAGAAATCTGTGGATACACCGATGTGTATCAGTGATTGCATATGGTTATTGATGGCAGTTGGGTATCTGAGATGTTTTAGAGAAGTTTAGGGGAAGAAGTATACTGGATTTTCTGAGTATTAGTGGTGGCTGTAGCAGCAACACTTGTTGCTAGGTGTATCATGTAATACTTTACTGTTAGAGTATCAATATAGGTATTGTATTAAAGGGTAAGATCAGTCTAGATATGGACTGATTAGTAGGACTGAGTTGAGGTATCAGTCTATGATACATTGATACTTAGTATCAAGATTAGTAGAAGGTTAGTTAGTATATTAGTGAAAGCTAGTTGGTCATGCATAAGTGTCTGTTGCTTATTTATATCTGGACTAGTTAGTTAAGTTTATATATATATATATATATATATATATATATATATATATATATATATATATATATATATATATATATATATATGTATGTAGCAGTTAGTTATCTATTTGTTAGTATTCACTAAGGTACCAAGTAGAGGGTATTGGATACATTCAATAGATAACTAACTTGAATGTATCCAATACCCTCTACTTGGTACCTTAGTGAATACTAACAAATAGATAACTAACTGCTACATACATATATATATATATATATATATATATATATATATATATATATATATATATATATATATATATATATATATATATATATAAATTAGTATACACCTATGTGTTTAATAGGCATGTAGTGTTAATAGACTAGAATAGCTAAATACTCTTAGGTAATAGCTTAGAAACCTAAGTGTGACCTAGAACTCGCTAGAATAGACTTGTAATCAACCTAGAAGCTAGGAATTAACCTAGTATTGGCCTAGAGAGCATGTAGCAATGTACTTTTACTCAATTCTCCTTATAATACCATTTAATATAATATTTCCTAAATAGGATTATGTGACACCGGCTTGGGCATCGAAAGACACATTTTTCTCAGGACCAGAGGCGAGTACATCTCTCTGTTAGTTTTTATTTCATGATATTATATATCACTTGTTCTTGAATTGTTTACTTGATTCTGACACAGTGGCTACATGGACTGGTACTAAATGGATCTTGTCATTGGATGTTATCTTTTTATCCTGACATTTTCAATCAAGGGTAGTTTGGTAATTGGTACGGGTATTTTTTTATTTTAGGATTATTATATTTAATATTGTGCATATGTGATTATTTATTTATTGTATTAATTACTGATTGTTAGATGCTAGATTATTTTGGACTTGTGTAGTAGAACTAACTAGTTAGATTGATGCATGAACCCAATATTTTATTTTGGTTTAGATTGAGTCCATTAATTAGGCCCATTCATTAGGAGGATTAATTAATTAGTGAAACCATTAGACTAGAACCTTCCCTCCTTAATTAATTTCTTTATGAGATGCCCCAAGCGATAATTTGAAAATTTTATATTGCTTGGGAGAGGGGGCTAAGGCCGGCCACATCAAGAAAGGAGAGAGAGTCTCTCTCTTTTCATTTTTCATTCCAATTAGATCTAGGTTTTCCCCTTTCCAATTTCTTCATTCCTTCACCATTACCTACTTATTTTCTTCCTAAATTCTTTCTCCATTCTTCATTGGAGGCTACTATAACAAGGATCTACAAGAAAAAAGCAAGGATCTACAAGAAAGAAGCCAAGATCTACAAGGAGGAAGCTACATTCTATATTTAGAGATTTTTATTGGGAATCAATCTCCCAATAGGTACATTTTAGTTTTTCCTCTCTTAGTAGACTCTAAATATGAGATTTAACTATGAGAAACCGCCCCACATGCATAGGCTACCCATAGGAATTAGAATTAGGTTCATAGGAGGCCTATGGAGGAAGTTGTGTGTGTTTTTGTGTTAATTTTGGGGAAATTTTAAGATTGGCACATGTATTTGTCAATTAGTCAATTAGATCAATTTGATGTGTGTTTAATTATTTGTGACTAGTGTCATATCCATAATTGGGTATGTGTAGGCTGTATCTCATAAATTTGGCGATACAGGTTATTTTTGGGAGTTTTTCTCCGACACGAAAATTTGTGCATGTCACTTCTTGACATGGACACGTAGTTACTTTAATTATTATTCGTATTGTTCATAATTAGTATTCTAGACTTGCTCGTGTCCTTCGGGATACGTTTGATTGTGTGATGAGCCATATCGCAAGCGTATCATAGAATGCGTGTGATACGGGTGTGGTACACTCCACGTATTTATTTTATTGCTTCTTAAATGTATGTGACTTGTGAATATATATATGTATGATAGATTATATGATATATATATGTATATGAGTTTGTATTTATATTATATTGTATAGATGAGTATACATATAGCTATGTGTCTATGTGTATAAGTATATATATGAGATACTATATCTATATCTATGTGTGTATGTTTATATTTATCTATACGTGTATATGTGTATTTGTGTACATATATCTATATATGTATAAGAGAGAGTATATATATATATATATATATATATATATATATATATATATATATATATATATATACATATATATATATGTGTGTGTGTGTGTGTGTGTGTGTTGATACATATACATATATATGTGTATATGTGTTTGTCTGTGTGTGAGTGTGTGTCAGTGAGTGAGGGCTCGGGCTGAGGAGAGCATGTATCAACCTCACAACACAGTGGCAGCATAGTGAGGCATAACAGTTCAGTTGAAGACCAACTGCAGTCAGTGCAAGCAGTTACAGTTGCATCAGAGTAGTAGTGAAGTTCAAGTGTATAGCCATGGGAGAGCCTGCACTAAGATGCATCGAGTAGCATTTATAGCAAGGATCGGGAACCCTATAGCAACTGTGCAGTAGAACTGAAGGAAGACCAATGAGTAGCTCGTGCACTGAAGAACATGCTGCAGTAAGAACCCAACATTGTGCATTGTAGCTATTGTACAACAAAGCCAACTGAGAGCCAACTGTAGTGAGCCACTGAGCAGTATGCTCAGCATAGGGAGCCCGGTGCAGTATCAACATAAATCCAGCAATGAGCAGCAACTCTGAGGCATGTAGCAAGCCTTGGCAGCAGCACGGTTGCAGCTCTGTGTGCATAACAATGGGGGAATGGCAGCAACACAGTACAGCTCTATGTGCACAGCAAGACGGAGCATGCAGCGGACAATGTGTAACCTCCACTGTACATCGATGCATAGCAGTTTCTGTGAGCACAATAGAAGGGGATGCAACCTCGAACACAATCATGCAGTATACAACTTCAGCAACCCAGCATAGTTTTAGCAACAACACAATATCAGCAGAAAGGGAGTTTCAGTGTATCAGTTAGGTAGGTCAGTTAGTGAGGCTAGTGGATTAAGGTAGTTTAGCATGGGTGGTTCGGTTAGCTAGGTGAGTTTAGTTGGTTAGTAGCTATTGGGTAGTGGTTAGTAGACATAGTAGTTAGCTAGATAGTTAGTTAGATATGTATATTAGTATATGTATGTTATGTTGATGGTTAGTTAGATTTGGGTAATAGTTAGCTAAGTAACTATAGGTATCTATGTAAGTGTATGTATTGTATTGATAAGTTAGTATATATATGTAATATATGTTAGTAGTTAATAGTATTTAGTAGTTAGCTATGATTAGCATAATAGTTTAGTATTGGGTATTAGCTATATGTATTAAGATTTGAATTACCTTAGGATACCAAGGTAATGCCAAGGTAATGGATCGATACTCAAGGTATTGGGTTTGAGTATAGAGATAGCTGTGTGGTAGTGTGATACACATTGGTACAAGGCCAAGGTATCCTATTTGCATTAGTTAGCTAAGGTATTATATGTATTGACTTGTATATGTATATAAATTACTATTTTTATACATTAAAATTTGCGTATCCTATGATACGACATTTTATATGTGCCCTAGTATCTTAGATTAGCTAAGGTATTATATGTATCGACATTTTATATGTATTGACATTTTATATGACTTGTATATCTGATACAATGGTTCAACAGACCAGAATATAAATGACTGAAATAAATAAATACTGAGCATGAAACATGGATGCTCAGGAAAAGTCTTCGGCTAACACCTCATCCTCGGATGGCAGTACAACTCCTGGATCAGCTCCTGCTGCGGTCCCGTATACCTCGGGATAGATTTCGTCCTCATATCCTGGGAATATAATCCATATCCAGGTCCTCAGGGGACATAGCAAGGTACAGAAAATATAAAAGCTAAAATATAAGCAGTGCAGCAAATAATGAGATAAATAGCGTAAGTATGCAATCATCTGTGTGAAATGCAAGAGAGAACATCAATAGTGCTCAGGCTGAAACAACTACAAGCTCCGTGTAGGGGAGCCGGTAGCAGTGATATTATGAGGTGGTCTAGCTCAGCGGGAGACTGAGTAGCCGGCATAATATAGTCAACCTGTAGCCTGGGGGTCTCTCCGGCAATAGATGGAACAATAAGGGAATACTAAATAACCAGCTAAGTGATATGCAAGATGAGAGCAGCACTAGAACTCAGGCTGAAGCTACTACAAGCTCTGTGTCGGGGAGCCGGTAGCAGCAGTAATAATGAGTAATGGGCCAAGCTCGGGCTTCAGAGTCTTGTGCCTCATAATAATAGGGGTTTATATATATATGATCAGCCTGTAGCCTGTGTGTCTCTTCCCACCCAATGTAACCACATGTCTCATGTCCATAACGTCTCATGTACATGCCACGCACGATCATAGCTAAATACAACAAGTCATAAAGTATCTAAGAATATAGTATCTCTGTCAAGTCCTGTATCCTATACAGAATCACCACGAATATCTCGGGAAATCCTGTCTCATGAACAGTGTCAAGTGTCCTGGGTTAAAGTGTACTTGGTAAGACAAGTAAGAGAAGATAAAGTGTCGCGAATATCCATCTCTAGATGACAATACACAACACCGCGTACGGTGTTGGCACCCGACTAATGATCGGACGCTAAGTACGTCACACGGTCCTAGGTTAAGCATGCACAGCAATATAATAAAGCAAGGAAAATATGTAACAATACTGCAGAGTTTGGCAAGGTACACTTGCCTGGGGTTTGAATACCAACAGTTGTCCCTGTATCAGTGGATCCTGTAGGTACTACTCCAAAAGCTGTAATACACATCACCAACAGTCTCAGAAGATATCAAATAGCTAAAAATGCCTGTCCTTAAGTCTAATTTGGACATAAGGGCAAAAAGGACATTTCTGGGCCAAAACAGGGTCCATATG
Source organism: Iris macrosiphon (assembly GCA_036927795.1). Taxonomy (NCBI): domain Eukaryota; kingdom Viridiplantae; phylum Streptophyta; class Magnoliopsida; order Asparagales; family Iridaceae; genus Iris; species Iris macrosiphon. Next base: position 71,061,088 of record JAYESA010000017.1, on the reverse strand, counting down.
TGGGCCACTTTGCACCGAAAAGCGTGTCAGGGTCAAAGGTCTCCAAATTCCTCAAACTCAGTGTTTGCAAGTCAGGAACGAGGATACGAACCCAATGGAACTTCCAGAATTAGATTCCGATGAGCCGATCACAAAATCGCCCGTCAAGTGGAGCCTGTGGGGCCCACGATACGCGATTTTGTCAACGTTCTCAGAATCGGACCAAACTTGGGTCACAGGACCAGCGTATTGCTATGAGTTCGATGGCATAAGTTTTGTCTCGATTCGACGTGTGTAAACAAAGTTATAGTGTGTTCCAGAAAGGACGAATACGGGGCGTTGTCGGCGGATGCGCGTTGATTCCGGTGTGCACGCACATCCAAATCAACTTCTGCGAAATTCCACACGTCCGTATCAACAATGCGCACATTTCAGTAAAGACCACGTGCGACCAAGTCGTCCCGTTTGGCGGGGAGCACTCAGTTCTGTGGTGAACCAGGGCGTGGGTTTTCCTGTTTTTGGATCGCGGTTTGCGATCACCACAGGACGCGATGCACCGAGCGGGTTGCACGGGCACCGAGAGGGTTATACAGTCTACGCATTGCAACTGACGGAATCGAAAACTGAGTTACGAGGTGAGAGAAAATGCAACCTGAACAGGGCCCCGTGAATCTGTTTTTCACGTGTCCGTGCGTCAACTTCGTGTCCAGCGTCCTCTGTTGGATCCTACTGCTCGCGTCCAGATCGAGGGTTCGTGTGTTCGCTGCTAGTGCTGTGTCCGGGGCTGGGTGGACTCGCCGGCGGAGGCAGGGTCGTCGAAGGCTGGGCGGAAGGGATGACCGGAGTCGGGTCGGCGTCGGTGGGTCTCGGGCGACGGAGGGATGGAGAAGAGGGAGAGTTCGAGGGGTGATGGGGAGTGGCGGCATGGAGTCGTAAGGTCGGCGGCTCGTTTAGGGTTCCGGCAGCGGGGGAGAACAGGGTAGAGGAGACTGTTGCATAGGGCAGCGGAGATGGGGGAATCCGGGTGGAGGAGTTAGGGCTTAGGGTCGGCTGCTAGGGCTGAGCAGCGGAGGAATGAGAGTCGACGGTGGGGTTGGACGGAGAGTTCGGGTCGGCGGCGGGTCGCTGGGGTGATGACGGAGTCAAGCAGAGGGACTGCGTCCCGTCGGCGGAGATGAGGGAAAGAGGGGGGCTGCGGCCTGGACGTCGAGGCGGAGGCTTTATAGGCTACAGTAAAACCCGTCAGTTAGGGTTTACAATTTGTTTGCGGATCCGGGTCGGGTTTGGCTTGAATCCGACCCGACCCAATATGCTGATCGGCTTGGTTCAATCTGCGGTTCGGTTCAGCCAGATTTGGTTCGGTTTGGTTCGGCTTATAAAACCAATAGTTTTTAGGGCTTTAAACGCGTTTCCGGAGTCCAATAAATTCACAGAAAAATACCCCATGTTCGGTTTTCCATTTTACACCATAATAATATTTTAACATTAATTAATTGCATTTAAAAATTCTTTGATCATAATTACCTTGGTTCTTCATCCAAAAAATACCAAAAATTGGGGAAAAATTATATTAAAATTATTCTGAAAAATCAGGGTGTTTACAATCTACCCCCCTTAAGAGGATTGCGTCCTCGCAATCAAAGAATAACTACTAAAGGAAGAACTATGGAAATTATAAGAATGCTTAGTTTATAACTGCATCCGCGAATAAATGAGGATAACGCTGGCGCATACTATCCTCTCGTTTCCAGGTCGATTCGCCAGGAGAATGATGTTTCCAAGCTACACGAACCAGTCTAATTGTCTGTCCCCGCAATGTCTTCTCACTGACGTCGAGGATGCCAACTGGTTGTTCTTCATATCTCAAGCTAGAGCCCACTGCGATCTCTGAATGATCGACTACGTGACTTGAGTCGGTCACATACCTTCTTAGCTGTGAGACATGGAATACGTCATGCACTCCCTCTAAGGATGGTGGTAATGCAAGACGATAAGCCACCTCACCAATGCGCTCTAGAATATCAAATGGCCCGATATACCGTGGGCTCAACTTGCCTCTGCTCCCAAATTTGATAGTACCTCGAGTGGGCAAAATCCTTAAGAATATGTGCTCTCCTTCTTTGAACTCTAGGGGACGTCTGTGCGTATCAGCCCAATGCTTCTGTCTGTCCTGAGCTGCTCGAAGATGATTCTGAATCTGTTTTACCTTCTCCATTGTCTGCATTACCAATTCTGGACCCAGTATTTGATGTTCACCAACATCACTCCAACATACTGGCGATCTGCACTTTCTACCGTACAATGTCTCGAATGGTGCCATCTGAATGCTGGCCTGATAACTGTTGTTGTAGGAGAACTCCACTAAGTGCAAATGATCTTTCCAAGATCCTCCAAAGTCTAGCATACACGATCGCAACATATCCTCCAAGATCTGAATCTTTGCCAGAAATGAGATATAAATCTCGAATCTCGATCCGATACAATACTAACCGGCACTCCATGTAATCTTATAATTTGTCGCATATACATGTCGGCTAGTACCTCTGTGGACTGTCCAACTCTAAATAGCAAGAAATGTGCCGATTTAGTGAGTTCGATCCACGACAACCCATACTGTATCTCTTCCGCTGGGGCTCCTTGGAAATCCTGTGACAAAATCCATCGTGATATGTTCCCACTTCCATTCTGGTATAGGAAGCGGCTGTAACATACCTGCAGTCCTCTGATGCTCGGCCTTTACTTGCTGACAGACTAAACATTTAGCCACAAATCTTGCAATCTCCCTTTTCATTCCATGCCACCAATAATACTGCCTCAAGTCTCGATACATCTTGGTTCCTCCTGGGTGAACAGAGTACATAGAGCTATGTGCTTCCGTTATTAACTCCTGTCTTAGTTCTCCATTTGGAATATACAGGCGATTCCCAAACCTTAATGTCCCATCTTCATGTATGTGAAGTCCTGTCTGCATGCTTGCTTCTGTCCTCTCTTTCAGTCTTCGAAATCTAGCGTCGGTGGGCAATGCCTCTTTAATTCTTTCCACCAGTGAAGACTTAATTTCAAGATTAGCCAGCATGCCATTCTGTCCTGGTAAAATAACCTCTATCTGAAGCTCTTGTAGATCTCTCAATAACTCGGGCTGCATCATCAAGAAATAAGCTGTAGGCTTCCTGCTGAGTGCGTCTGCTATGACATTTGCCTTTCCCGGATGATACTGCAGATCTATGTCAAAATCTACCATCAATTCAAGCCAACGTCTCTGCCTCATGTTAAGCTCCTTCTGAGTATATACATACTTCAGACTCTTGTGATATGTAAAGATGTCTACCTTCTCCCCATAAAGGTAGTGCCTCCAAATCTTCAATGCAAATATAACTGCTGCTAACTCCAGATCATGTGTTGGGTAGTTCTTCTCGTGGACCTTCAACTGTCTCAACGCATAAGCAATGACTTTGCCATGTTGTATCAAAACACATCCTAGTCCACTCTCTGATGCATCACTGTAAACAACAAAACCTCCTGACCCCGAAGAAAGAGTCAAGACATGTGCTGTTGTTAATCTTCTCTTCAATTCTTCGAAGGGCTTCTGGCAGTCTTCTGTCCATATAAACTCCTGGTCTTTACGTGTCAGCTTCGTCATCGGTTCTACAATCCTCGAGAAATTTTCTATAAACCTTCGGTAATATCCCGCAAGTCCGAGAAAACTTCTCACCTCTGCAACTGATGTGGGTGTAGGCCAAGTCTCTATTGCCGCAACTTTCTCCGGATCAACTAAAAGTCCTTCTCCTGATATGATATGTCCCAAGAATGGCACTTTATCCATACAAAACTCACACTTACCGAGTTTGGCATATAACTTCTCCTGTCTCAAGGTCTCTAGCATAATTCTGAGATGCTCCTCGTGCTCTTCGTGGCCCTTGGAATATATTAGAATGTCATCAATAAATAAAACCACAAATTTATCCAAGAACTGATGAAAGACTCTGTTCATCAAACTCATAAACACTGTTGGCACGTTGGTTAAACCAAACGGTATTACCAAGAACTCATAATGTCCATACTTGGTCCCGAAAGCTTTCTTCGGTATATTCTCCTTCCTTACTTTAATCTGATGGTAGCCGGATCTAAGGTCAATCTTCGAGAATACCCTAGCACCACTCAATTGATCGAATAGATCATCAATGCGTGGTAAGGGATACCTGTTCTTGATGGTCACAGCATTTAGTGCCCGGTAGTCAATGCATAACCGTACTGTTCCATCTTTCTTCGGTACAAATAATATGGGTGCTCCCCAAGGTGAAACACTGGGCCGAATGAAACCCTTCTCCAGAAGATCATCAAACTGTTCTTTCAACTCCACTAACTCCTTAGGTGCTAGCCGATATACTGATGAAGTGATAGGCTCTGCTCCTGGAGTTAAGTCTATTGTGAATTCTATTTCCCGATCAGGTGGTAAACCTGGAAGATCATCAGGAAATACATCCACAAATTCTGATATGACTCTTGGGTAACCTGTCTCCTCTTCTACAGATAGTACCCTAAGAGTAGGCTGAACTCCTTGCTCTACTGCTCCTCGAAGAAACTCAAATTCTGGATGTCCAGGCGGTCTAAATATAACCCGCCCAAGTCGGCAATCAAGAGTAGCATGGTACTGACTTAACCAGTCCATACCAAGTACAACATCATAATCCGGCATGGAAAAGATCAAAAATTGAGCTCGTATTTCTCTTCCACAGACTACTACAGAACATGATCTACAGACGTCACTAACCAGAATAATTCTACCTCCTGTAAGAATTCTCTTTATCTTCGGAAGGGGTGCGGTAGCTACTCTATGGGTGGCTACAAAGCTAGCTGCTATAAATGAATACAATGCTCCAGAATCAAATAAAGCTACAGCTGGTAATGAAGCTACTAAAATGGTACCTGCGATAACTTTGCCTGCAGTAGCCTCCTCCTCAACGGCCAATGTAAATGCCTGGCCTCGTCCCTGAGCTTGGCCTCTCTGCTGCTGAGCCTGCTGAAATAGAGCTTCCTGTGGTGCCAGTGGTGGTCTCTGCTGATTTCCTCCTGGAACTGGTGGTCTGACTCCTCCAACTCCTGTTTGCGGTGCTCCTACTGCTGGATAAGCTGGTCGTGGTGCAGGTAAAGCTAGTCTCGGTGCTCCCTCTCTGCGCTCGTTGCAGTCTCTGGTTTGATACTAGTTTGATCCGCAAGCCAGGCATAGTCCTAACTTGCATCTGTATTCTCTCTCGATGTGACCTACCTTGCCGCAGTGGTGACAAGCAGGGAGAGATATGGCCCTGTGTGCTGCTCTATCTGGCATACTCCTCTGGGATCGCTTTGTAGAATCCCCATGTGCTGTCCTGGATGGTGCTGATGTGATTGGCCTCTTCAGATTTGACTCTCTTTTAGTGACGTGCTCCATGCGTCGTGTTGCTGCAAGGACGTCTGTATAAGATGTAGGTGCGACCGATCCAATCAATCTCTGGAGCTCGAACTTCAGTCCGTCAAAGAACTTCTCAGCTTTCTCTTCCTCTATCGCAATCAAGGTTGGGACAAAGCGACTGAGGTGAATAAATTCTGCGTTGTATTCTTCCACTGTCATATTGCCTTGGATAAGGCGGTTGAACTTGTCTCTGAGCTCTGACCGTGCTACTGTTGGAATATACATCTCTCAGAAGAGTCTGGAGAACTCTTCCCAAGTGACTCGGTCCTGTCCGAGCCTCCTCTCCTCTGCTAACCACCAGTGATGTGCATTTTCAGTTAACTGTATTCTGATTGCAGTCATCCACTTCTCGCTCGGAAGTTCAGCTGCTTCCAACTGATGCTGTATGTTTGTGAGCCATTCATGAACTTCTGTTGGCCCCTCTTTACCAGAGAATGTATGAGGCTTGAGTTAACGAAAATTGGTGATAGATCCCGTCACTGATCGCCTCGTCGGTGGATTTGCCTGCTCTAATACGGATACCAGGCTGGTTCTCAGATACTCTGTCTCATGACGATGTGCCTCTTGCTGAATCTGTTGTTGGGATTGCATCATGGCATACATAATCTGGAATATCTGTTGCCCGTCCATGGCTTGTCCTGGCAGGAAAACTGGCATCTGTGGAGTAAACTGTGGTGGAGGTGGGATGTCATCTCTCCGAAACCTTGGATTAGGCTGACCGGTTTGATCGCTCTACGATGCTTGTCCTCCGTTGCCTGGTGTCACTCCGTCTATATAAGTAACCACATCGTCATGTGGCGTATCCAAGGGAATCTCATCTCCATTCCTGGGATCCATTACTCTGTAACCAAAAGATAAACTGTAAGAACGCTCAGAGGAATCAATACAGGATGCAAATCAAGTAACAATTCGAGTTCGATATAGAGTTCAAAAATGGTTCAAACAATGGATGAGATCCTATAATTTATCCTATCCTTAGGGCAGGCTTGTTCAGTCCCTAAGTTGAAACCGAACAATTTTGTCGTAGACCTGCATGGGCCACCACAAAAACCATGTCACGCCCCAGTCCCAAAATATCGAGGGACCAGATACGTGGCAATGGCCAGCAGTACGCACCGATGGACAAACCCAATTTAATGGATCCATCAGGGCATACTTAAGCTGTAAAATCAAGTCTACGACAACATGGCACAACTAATCTCATCCACACAACATATAAAATATGATCCACAGAATAAATAAGGAATGTAAATCATCAGCTAGTCTCAACAAAGTGCTTCGGGGAATAACCCGATAAATATCTGATACAATGGTTCAACAGACCAGAATATAAATGACTGAAATAAATAAATACTGAGCATTAAATATGGATGCTCAGGAAAAGTCTTCGGCTAACACCTCGTCCTCGGATGGCGGTACAACTCCTGGATCAGCTCCTACTGCGGTCCCGTATACCTCTGGATAGATTTCGTCCTCAAATCCTGGGGACATAATCCATATCCAGGTCCTCAGGGGACATAACAAGGTACAAAAAATATACAAGCCAAAATATAAGCAGTGCAGCAAATAATGAGATAAATAGGGTAAGCATGTAATCATCTGTGTGAAATGCAAGAGAGAACATCAATAGTGCTCAGGCTGAAACAACAAGCTCCGTGTAGGGGAGCCGATAGCAGTGATATCATGAGGTGGTCTAGCTCAGCGGGAGACTGAGTAGCCGGCATAATATAGTCAACCTGTAGCCTGGGGGTCTCTCCAGCAATAGATGGAACAATAAGGGAACACTAAATAACCAGCTAAGTGATATGCAAGATGAGAGCAACACTAGAACTCAGGCTGAAGCTACTACAAGCTCTGTGTCGGGGAGCCGGTAGCAGCAGTAATAATGAGTAATGGGCCAAGCTCGGGCTTCAAAGTCTTGTGCCTCACAATAATAGGGGTTTATATATATGATCAGCCTGTAGCCTGTGTGTCTCTTCCCACCCAATGTAACCACACGTCTCATGTCCATAATGTCTCATGTACATGCCACGCACGATCATAGCTAAATGCAACAAGTCATAAAGTATCTAAGAATATAGTATCTCTGTCAAGTCCTGTATCCTATACAGAATCACCACGAATATCTCGAGAAATCCTGTCTCATGAACAGTGTCAAGTGTCCTGGGTCAAAGTGTACTTGGTAAGACAAGTACGAGAAGATAAAGTGTCGCGAATATCCATCTCTAGATGACAATACACAACACCGCGTACGGTGTTGGCACCCGACTAATGATCGGACGCTAAGTACGTCACACGGTCCTAGGTTAAGCATGCACAGCAATATAATGAAGCAAGGAAAATATGTACCAATATTGCAGAGTTTGGCAAGGTACACTTGCCTGGGGTTTGAATGCCAACAATTATCCCTGTATCAGTGGATCCTGTAGGTACTACTCCAAAAGTTGTAATACACATCACCAACAGTCTCAGAAGATATCAAATAGCTAGAAATGCCTGTCCTTAAGTCTAATTTGGACACAAGGGCAAAAAGGACATTTCTGGGCCAAAGCGGGGTCCATATGTGGGCCACTTTGCACCAAAAAGTGTGTCAGGGTCAAAGGTCTCCAAATTCCTCAAACTCAGTGTCTACAAATCAGGAACGAGGATACGAACCCAACGGAACTTCCAGAATTGGATTCCGATGAGCCGATCACAAAATCGCCCGTCAAGTGGAGCCTGTGGGGCCCACGATACGCGATTTTATTAATGTTCTCAGAATCGGACCAAACATGGGTCACAGGACCAGCGTATTGCTATGAGTCCGATGGCATAAGTTTTGTCTCGATCCGACGTGCGTACACAAAGTTACAGTGTGTTCCAGAAAGGACGAATACGGGGCGTTGTCGGCGGATACGCGTTGATTCCGGTGTGCACGCACATCCAAATCAACTTCTGCAAAATCCCACACGTTTGTATCAACGACGTGCACATTTCGGTAAAGACCGCGTGTGACCCAGTCGTCCCGTTTGGCGGGGCGCACTCAGTTCTGGGGTGAACCAGGGCGTAGGTTTTCCTGTTTTTGGATCGCAGTTTGCGATCACCACAGGACACGATGCACCGAGCGGGTTGCCCGGGCACCGAGAGGGTTATACAGTCTACGCATTTCAACTGACGGAATCGAAAACGGAGTTACGAGGTGAGAGAAAACGCTACCTGAACAGGGCCCCGTGAATCTGTTTTTTACGTGTCCGTACGTCAACTTCGTGTCCAGCGTCCTCTGTTGGATCCTGCTGCTCGCGTCCAGATCGAGGGCTCGTGTGTTCGCTGCCAGGGCTATGTCCTGGGCTGGGTGGACTCACCAGCGGAGGCAGGGTCGTCGAAGGCTGGGCGGAGGGGATGACCGGAGTCGGGTCAGCGTCGGTGGGTCTCGGGCGGCGGAGGGATGGAGAAGAGGAAGAGTTCGAGGGGTGATGGGGAGCAGCGGCGTGGAGTCGTAAGGTCGGCGGCTCATCTAGGGTTCCGGCAGCGAAGGACAACAGGGTGGAGGAGACTGTTGCATAGGGCGACGGAGATGGGGGAATCCGGGTGGAGGAGTTAGGGCTTAGGGTCGGCTGCTAGGGCTGAGCAGCGGAGGAATGAGAGTCGGCGGTGGGGTTGGACGGAGAGTTCGGGTCAGCGGCGGGTCGCTGGGGTGATGACGGAGTCGAGCAGAGGGGCTGCGTTCTGTCGACGGAGATGAGGGAAAGAGGGGGCTGCGGCCTGGACGTCGAGGCGGAGGCTTTATAGGCTACAGTAAAACCGGTCAGTTAGGGTTTACAATTTATTTGCGAATCCGGGTCGGGTTTGGCTCGAATCCGACCGGACCCGACCCAATATGCCGATCGGCTTGGTTCAATCTGCGGTTTGGTTCAGCCAGATTTGGTTCGGCTTATAAAACCAATAATTTTTAGGGCTTTAAACGCGTTCCCGGAGTCCAGTAAATTCACAGAAAAATACCCCATGTCCGATTTTCCATTTTACACCATAAAATATTATTTCCATAATATTTTAACATCAATTAACTACATTTAAAAATCCTTTGATCATAATTACCTTGGTTCTTCATCCAGAAAAATACCAAAAATTGGGGAAAAATTATATTAAAATTATTCTGAAAAATCAGGGTATTTACATCACCTACCGTGTTCAGCAGGTACTCTTGTACATATATTTTATCGTGTACATTGGGTATTGATTTATATTTTGTGTTTACACACTGCTCGTGTTCAGTATGCTTATTCGTGTACACACACTGCTCGTGTTCAGTGTGATTATATTCGTATATACCCACTGCTCGTGTTCAATGGTCATATTCGTGTTCGTAACGTGTCGTGATTGGATCTATTGGTATTAGTTGGGGATGGGAGAGTAGGAGTTGATTATGTGATCAAAGCCCCATTGTTATTCGTGTACATACTGATTACATACCACACTTGTAATCTACTTACCTTATTTATCATGTTCAACCTAAATCGATCACATAATAAACTTGTATTCTGAGGCTCATTAGTTAGTTTTCAGTTTATTTTCTCATATTGCAGATATTCATATTGTTGTTCTCTATTCCAGTATATTACCTGTTTCCTCTTGTTCACTTCATTTAGATGTTTAGTTATCTTCTATTTTATTTCTATTATCTATTTTATATGCTCGATTATGTTATTGAAACTGCTTTCAGAGGTATGCACTTTGCTCCAATCCTGACTGGATATATTTTTCCAGTTGATTGGCTCATAAATTAGTGTCCTATATTTTATGGATCACAGAAGGGACTACCTTTAGAGGATACTCCTGTTGAACAAGAGGACTTAGTTGCAGAGCCCGATGAGGTTTAGTTTATATGTTTTGTTGGATTTGTATTAGACTATTGTTGAGATTCATGGTTTGTATATTAATTCAGACTTATGGATTGTATCTTGTTCTTTCCTTCGCTATTCCATTCGTGCTTTATCTTCATTAGTTTGCATTATGATTGAGTTTAGTTACATTATGAGATACCATATTGTTCCTCCATTTGGAGTTGAGATGATTGACATGTACTATATATATTATTGAGATGTTAGTTATTTAGAGTTGACCCAGTATCACTACCACATCCTAAAATAGGAGTATTTTTTGTCTTTTTACTTATTATAACTATTGTGTATATTTATTTTTAAATAATTGCATGATATGTGTGTGTGTGTATATATATATATATATATATATATATATATATATATATATATATATATATATATATATATATATATATATATATATATATATATATATATATATATATATATATATATATATATATATATATATATATATATATAGTGTTCTTTAATGCATGAGTTAGTAGACTAGACCTAGAAGCCCACTAGATAAACCGCTGACCAAATTATAGGATTATGGGTTTTAATTAGCATTTTGGGGAATTAAATATTGGAGATTATATTTATTATTGTGATTTTATTTAATTGTTGTGCCTTACCGTTGCTTCGATATTGGAAGCGCTACACTAGCTTTTGTCTTCCAACAAATTTTACACCCTTGTCCTATAATTGTGTTCTACCTAATTTTAATCCCATGCACTTCCAATTAATTTAAGAACACCATTTACATTAATTTTAATTAAATGGGTGTAAGGACCCAACTTAACCCAAAACTAGACCCAACATCAAACCAAATCCCCACTCACACCCTCAAGACTCATAATAAATACCACACACCCTTCTTAGCCATTACATCACACCAAACATGGTATTTTCCCTCATTAAATCCTAAACCCCATATTTTGTGCAATTTTCTAATTTTTGGGGGCTTTTATGCAAAAGTGCAATAAGGTGTCACTGTTTGATAATAAACGAAAGAAATGAAACTAGGTTTGTACGAAACCCTTTCTTTAGTTTACAAACAAGAAAAAAGTACAATTAATCCTATATGAGGATGTTAAGTACAAAATTTAATTCTGGGTAAATATTGCTATAGGAGTCTGATCTGCAGTCGATCACTTTGTCCCTTGGACCACACGATGACGAAGAAGTGCTGTAGAAGAAGGAGAAGCTTCAAAAATCGCAAGAGGGATTGGATGCTCGATGTCAAAGTCGTCAATCACTCCCCTCTGTCTGTGCTCTAGGATCTTCTCTCTCAAAAATAAAATTCGATCCCCCGACCTCTGTTAATAGAGGTCTCTATTTATAGAGCCCAATTGCCGTAACCGTCCAGTCGGCGTAGAAGCCGAACCGTGGAGAGTGGGGTGCTCTTTATGAGGCGGTTATGATAACTGCTACCCACGTCTGAATGATCTCTCGACTCTGCATGTGACACATGTCCCATTATGAGATAACGCGTATAACTGCTGCGAAGATCACGGCATGCAAGCCACGTGGGTAACTGCCCCTCGCGTAGAGATGATTGGTGTAGAGGCCAATTAGGCGTAGAAGCCGAATAGCTGTCAGGTTGTCGTAGAAGCCAAATAGCTGTCCTATTGGTGTAGAAGCCAAATAGCTGTCAGATTGGCGTAGAAGCCAAATAGCTGTCCTGTTGGCGTAGAAGCCAAATAGCTGTCAGGTTGGCGTAGAAGCCAAATAGCTGTCCTGTTGGCGTAGAAGCCAAATAGCTGAGTAAAGCTTGATGTTGACTGGGGTCTTGAGCGTATTCCGGGCAAAATAAGCTTATCACGCACCTTTGCAAACATGGCCTAAGTTGGCGTATTTCGAGGAGATAACATACACCGTACTCCTATAGCTGAAAATAGCCTGATGGAGTATTTCGAGGAGATAGCATACGACATATTCCTATAGCTGAAAATAGCCTGATGGCGTAATATGCAGGGATGGTGATGCGGACGTATTAGCCCTAATTATAGCTCACCCAGTTATTGGAAATAGAACAAAATCTCGTGCATTAAATGCAGAGATCTGCCCCCATCTCGCGCATTAACTGCAGAGACGTGCCTCGGGTTCTGTACGAAGAGCAGCTTTTGACGTAGTGGTCAGCTTTGTCTCATCCTGAGCGTAAAAGCTCATGTCTGCCTGTGTAAAATAGGCAGCGTATTACTTGAATGTGTAAACGACGTCTTATATCAAGGCTTTGTCACTAAACGACAGTCTGGGGTTCTGTGCCGAATCATTATTACAACCGTCGTCTGGATAGTCATACAATACTCTTTGTCAGGAGTCAGGTTCATTGTACTGTCTGACAGGTTCATTCGAGGAATACGAAGAGTTCCTCGTACATTTTCCCGCTGCATTAAAAGCGGATAGGTTTTACGTCGGAGTGGCGATGTAGTAACCTTTTTACGCTGAAACAGTCTGGAAATACTGCATTACGCTGGTTGTTCTGGAGCTATATTTTACGCTGAAATAGCGTTAAAGCTCTGCTGTATGCCCATGGCTCTGAAGTCATGTCTTACGCCACCCAGTGCAGGAGCTCTGTTTTACGCGGCTGCCTGCATGTTGAGGGTTTTACGCATATAATTCCTCAGCGTATTTTTCATGCTTCTACAAGACTCCCTTCAAAGTTTTCAAATTCCTTGTAATTTGAAATACTTTAAATGAAGCATGAAACGGTCAAATTTGACTCGTTCCACGAGGCTGATTTCTCGGCAAATATTTAAGAATTTGTTGGGATTCGGTGTGATCTCCTCTGCCTATATAAAGGCGACTGAGTTAACCTCTTTTTTCCCATATTTTCTTCACCACACAAAGATGGTTGCCAATGTTCGTCGGGTCGACTTGAGGAAGAAGAAGATCATGCTCTTCCAGCATGTAAGGAGCCGTAAAAAGAGGCATCTTCGAGCAAATATCCTCTACAACGATGGATCATGGAAGGATATCATAGCTTCCTTTGCTCGGGATGATCAGCAATTTCATATGGCGATTTGTCCAGGAGAGAGGAAGGGTCTTATTCGACCACACAGCTTGCAAGCTATATTTTCTTCCATCATAGCGGTGGATGAGGGTAGGCAGTCTGGCCCTGTCTTCCAGTATTGAGTTGGGTCTGAACCCCAAACTCAATTCTAGGGCATGCCTGCCATAGTGTATGGAGGATGGGCTTGAATAATTTATACAGGTCCAGTTGTGTATCTTCCCGCCATTTACCATTTTCTTGTTCATCGGCTGCAGAAGCCGATGAAGTGCCGTAGAAGAAGAAAAAGATCTCTACCAATATGATGACCTGGCGTAGCAGATTCTTGGTATGATCTATAAATGAGAAACCCTTTATAGAGAAATGATTTTCATCATATGTAATCATGAAGATGAAAAACCCTTTGTAAACTGGATTTCCATCATATATAATCATGATTAATAAAATTGTCTTCTTTTACGCATCTGATAATTTGCCAATTTTGCTGTGATGAAGTCTGAATATGTGTAGCTTCGGCACGCCTGTATATCTTTACTCCGACTCTGATAAAAAGAGTATCTGATCTCGTCCCGTCTTTTACGCGTAGCTGAAGACGCATAGAAAGCTTCTTGGCATTAAGTTGAATATCCAAACTGTCATGTTATTTTGAACGAGGAGTCGCGTAGAATTCTGAACTGTCACTTCTCTGATACGAAGAATTTGTTGTTCAGACCGTCACCTTCAAGAATGTTTTCCCGAAAATCCCTTAAAAAGGGCGAGAAATGGCCGTCAAACAGGCCATACTTGAACTTGTGTAAAAGATTGGACTTAGGATGAACTTCCAATCGACCCAAGAAGGAGAGCCATCTCCGATGCTAAACTTTGTGTGTTTTGGGCACTTAGAATATTTTGTAGCCAAGAAGGAACATTTCTGCGTAAATCCTTGCAGTTGTCCATCTGTAGCTGTTGAGCGTAGAATCGTAGATTTGTAGCTTCTTGAGCATAAAATCGTAGGTTTGTAGCCTCTCGAGCGTAAAAGCTGCTGAGCATAAAAGCATCCGGGCGTAAAACCATAGAAAAGACTTTCGAGCGTGAAGTCATAGATTTGTAGCCTCTGAGCATAAAACCATAGGTTTGTAGCCTCTCGAGCGTAAATGCTGCTAAGCATAAAAGCATCCGGGCGTAAAATCATAGATTTATAGCCTCTGAGCGTAAAATCGTAGACTTGTAGCCTCTTGAGCGTAAAAGATCCTGAGCGTAAAATTATAGATCTGTTCTGCGCGTAGAATCTATATGCACTGACTGTCCGTCTTCTTTTCAAATGATAGGCTGACGTGGCATCAAATCATAGCCGAATATTAAATATCGGATTTGGTTAGGAATTCGAAGAGTTATCTGAACTCTATAAATATTCCAAGGCCTTCAGAGAGAAACTTTTTATCTGCCTTCGTAAAACCCTAGCTTTCCAAGAACCTTTTTTTTGTCTCTTTCTCGAGAACTCAGAATCGCCATGGCCCCTAAGCAAGCTTCCACTGCTAAGGGAAAGAAGGTTGCCTCTTCTTCTCGCTTCTCTGCTCAAGCACGAGCAACTCCCATTGGGCTAAGCGAGCCTCGATCGGAACGCGACGCCCCTCCGTCGAGCCGTGCTCCGGATGTTATAGGTAAAGTTTTTGGGAGGAGAAAAACAAAACCCTTCGCACACGTTGTACGTGAACGCGCAAGGTCATCTTATGTGCTGAGAGCCTCTTCGAGGATGATGCACAAAGATGTTTTATCATTACGCCCACATTCCTAATGTGTCAGCGTAAGAACTCCATATTTTTGCAGTCTGGCATAAAAACACGGACTGTCAAAATTTGGCGTATACTACAAACTTTGAGTTTTGCGCGCTGGATAAAAATTTTGGCGTAAAAAACTCAAATTTGGGCAGTCTGGCGTAAAAGCACAGACTATTAAATTTTGGCGTATACTGCCAACCTTGAATTTTACGCCTCGAAAATAGATTCCGGCGTAAAAATTCAAGTTGTTGCAGTCTTGGCATAAAAGCACAGACTGATGATCTTTGGAGCAAACTGCAAGAGTGTAATGTATGGTGTAGAAACTGACTTATTCTCTTGCGTTTTGTAGTGGACTTGCAGATCCATCCATTAGCTGAGGTAATGGGCTCCGCTGCCGGGATGCTGAACTCAAACTATTTGGAGGACTTGTCCCATGTAACATTCTCCATATCTGGAGACAACTATCCTGAAGGAAGGAGAATCCTGATCTCGTCCCATGGAGAACGCATGCTGTTGAACATGATCAGTGGGGAGCCCTTGATATACATCGACGGGACGGAGTATAAGAAACCGGGTTTCTTATTTGGGGATGTTATTGACAAGCAATCCCAGACCAAGCCCAAGAGGGGGGATTGGGTGTTCACTGCTGAGGGCACGGTGATGTATCTGCCAAAGATGCCCAGGGATTACCCTATCTCGACCTTTTTCCATGCCACGTATCCTAGGAAGATGACGTGGGTGCTGACTTCCGATCTTCACGGCCGACCGGGAAAGATTTTATACAACAAGGGGGGCGACCGGGGGGTCTATATGAGCCGTCCTTCGGGCCCTGTTATGCCCTTTAGGGGATTACTGCCGGGTAGTGTCCCGAGTGAGGACAGTTCGCTGGTCCAGCCGGTCCAGATATCGACCTTCTGTAATGACTTCATGGGGCAGGGAGGAATGTACCCCAGAGTCAACCCTCGGACCAGTGGATGGCTTAGCCCCGGGAATCTTTGATGGGCTAGTTTGACTGCCTGGGCCCTGAAGCACTTCCAGGTAGAGCTGGAAAGTATTGGCTTGTTCGCGGCCGTGAGTGCCACAAGTATTGGGTTGCCTGTCAACCCTAACTTGTTCTTGGCCTTGATGGAGCGATACAATTCGCTCACCGGGACTTTTGACACTCCACTGGGGGAGTTAGGCTTAGCCCTTCACGAGATGGCAGAGATTTCGAAGCTGCCAATGGGGGACACTCCTTATGAAGAGTATGTCCCTACAAACAGGGAATTGAAGGATACACACCCTCGGGCAGTGGTAGTGTATCAGGAGCTGATGAGCCACTACCTTGCCTGCACCACTTTTTACAAGGAGCCGTCTGATTTGGCTCACGTCAACAAGTGGGCAACCTACCTCTTCTTCCACCAGGCCAGAGATGCTAAGCCAGACAAAGTTGTGGATAGCAGAGATAAGCCCTTGAATCTTCTGAGCGTGCTTAATGCTCAAACGGTTGATGATCTTATCGACGATGCCGGGGCTCCGGATTATGTTCTCGATGAAGAGGTCGGAGGTTATCCTGCAGGCACAAAAGCCTATATTTATATGAGGCATTGTCGTAAGCCTCTATCAAGGAAAGCTCAATTGGCTGGATTCCTCTCCATCTGGCTATGCCGCTGGGTAGTGCCTGACATCGCATCTGTAGATCGCATCTATCGCAACACCTTATGGCCTGCAGTACGTTTGGTATTTGGAGCAAGACTAGGCCTACTTCCTGCTATGGTATATAGAATATAAGCAGGTTTGAGGGCCCTTACTGATGGGCTTCTCGCTGATGAGACACAGCGTGAAAGCTTTTCCAGGGTGGAATTACCATTCCTATACTTGATGGGATGATTAATTCTTCATAATGCGCGGGTGATGTCTCCCGATTCCGCCAGTAGTTCAGGGAATAACTTCTTGTTGAATTACAAGAATTCCTCTTGGAACGTGCTGACCGTCACAGATTGCCAGCGGAAACGTAGCCAACAGCTGGAAGATCTTCTGTATCGTTCCCCCTGTACACATTAATCAACAGGGGAGGAAACTCAAGGATGAAGGTCATGGGAGAACTATTCTTTATCCTGAAGCCTTTTACTGGTTGGTCTGCATTAGACCTTCCCACTTGCTATACAGAAGCGACGATTATTGCTTCTTGGAGCCCTATCTGCCCAGTTGGTTCGCCAGGCAGTTTGGGTATGACCAATTGCATGTGGGAAATGCCATTACCAGCTTCAAGTCCAGAGGTGGACTTATTGATGGAGCCAGAGGGTGGCGGTACTTCATCATGGGCTGCACTGGTGCAACTTTTGTGGTTCCTGTGACTTCTCTTTTCATGGAGCTGCGCATGTGTCACGCCCCAGTCCCAAATACGTAGGACTAGGAACGCGTAAGCATGCCAGCCGCATGGATATGGCAACTCCAATATATGGAAACCATACCCATACGTACGCTGTAATATGAATATAAACTCACATATGGTATATATAATGTCACAAGTCACAGATATGCTAATCTCATCCACACAACAAGTCATAGAAAAGAAATACTAAGCTAGAATAAGGAGTCTGAAATATCCAGAAAATAATAGTCGGGTGGAGACAAATCCACTACCAATGACTATAACCAAAACTAAAATGAAAGAGGAGTATAAAGTCTCCAATATAAAATAATATGAAGACAGAAGTGCATCAGCAAAAGGAATCCATCGCTAGATCATCAACGATGCTCAGAAGGTAAGACCTCCTCGACAGAAAAGAACGCGTCAGGTCCAGGCCCGTACTCATGTAAATACTCAAGAGCAGATACACCTGGCAGAGGACCAGGTCCTCAGAGGGACGTAACAAGATACAGAAAATACGAGCCAACTTGAATACAGTAAACATGCATATAATTTGAAAATAAATAAGTACGCTGTACAAGACCATCTATATGAATGCAAATGAGGATAACTTTTTGACATATGGGCAAGGGTAGGCTACTCGATCAACCTCACAACTCACACACACGTCAATGGACATCAGAAATTGACATACCGCGGGGGTAGCGACCAGCGAGACTCCAGAAATTGACATACTGCGGGGGTAGCGACCAGTGCGACACACGCCCGTAGTGCGAGCTATATACTACGGTTTACCAGAGTGGTTAAAAGCCCATACGCCTAATAATTGTCCTCTATGATACTAAGTGTCAAGTGTGTGTCAACATATCTAATATATAGTAACGACTGAAAGGAAACTACACATGCAAGAACTATACAGAAATAAAATAAATAGACAGAAATATAAATAGCATACAAAGTACTGTAAACAATTTGGCAAGGTATCTTGCCTGGTAAGAAAGCTGCAAGGTGTACTGTCCAGATGTCAACGCACAGGATCAAAAGCTATGGCCACAGAACAAATATATTCGGATGCTGAAATAAACATCACCAACGTTCCCAGAATGAGCAAAATAGCTAAAAAGCACATCCCTTTTGTCCAATTTGGACACAGGGGCAAAACGGTAATTTCGGGCAAAAGTGGGGTCCACGTGTGGCCTACTTTGTACCGAAAAGCGTGCCGAGGGTAACAGTCTCTAAATGGGACAAACTATGGGTCAAATAACTCTAAATGTCAATACGAACCCAACGGTATGTCCAAATATGGATTCCGATGGGCCGAACTCAATTTTGTCCAAAAAGTCAACTGTGGGGCCCGCCAATTGGCGATCTGGTCAACCGTCTCAGAAATGCATGAAAATTGGGTCACAGGACCAGCGCATTACTACGAGTCCAGTGGCGCAAGTTTCGTCGCAATCTAACAAGCGTGCACAAAATACGCTCGAGTTCCACAAAAGTTGCGACACGTTGTGTGTCCGCGGATACGGTCTGATTCCGGCGCGCACACGCGTCCGAATCAGTCCCCACAAATTTTTACGTGTCCGGTTATGCTGCATGCACCGTTTGGTACACTTGGCACACGGCGGGACGGTCCCGTTTGGCGGGGCGCGCTCCGTTTTCCAACTTTTGGAAAACCGAAAAAAGTGGGTGCGCGCAGTTTTGTGACGAATATAATTATGTCCACAGCGACTAATAGCATAGGATTATTTACAGAAAATAAACTAGGTCATGTATTCTATAGGTATCAAAAAGAATCATTGAATTCGGATCTCTGTGGTGAGAGATACGAACTCGGCAATATGGGTGGTCATTCTGGAATTCTGCGATTTCAGAATTCTGTCTGCTCGCCCCGACTTGGGCGCTATTTTTCACCTAGGGGCACACGTTTTCCGAGGTTGGCTATAAAACAAATATTGGAGAGGGTTAAGGGATGATCATACCTATGAAGACGGAACAGCGTTTGGTTGAGCGAGTCGACGGGAAATCACGCCGGAGCGAAGGTGCTTCGAGTGGGAATCCGCAGGGCGCGAGGTCGGCGTCGACGGGATGGTTGGATGGCTTGGCGGGGCTTCTCTGGCTGCGGTGACGGCTCTAGATGGGAAGAGGAGGTCTGGAAATTTAGGTTAGAATTTTTGGGATATAACTATATATATATATATATATATATATATATATATATATATATATATATATATATATATATATATATATATATATATTATTGGGAAAGAGAGAGAGTTGGATGGTGCGGGTTTGGAGCTGCAGCCAAGAGGGGAGGGGGTCTGGAAACATATAGGCTAAGTGGGCGGGGCTTCTCTGGGAAGCAAGCCTAAAACTGAAGGAATTAGCAAATTCCCACGTTGCTACTTGCTTTGAAGTAGCAGCATAGATAGCATTATTATTATATTATTATTAGTATTTTATTACTTAAGCTTATTTAATTAATCTTTTACTTTCTTATCTTTTCTTTTCTAAATATATATACATATATATATATTTGTATATACATATATATTATATATATACTCATAAGAAAATTTATAGATTAGGGTAATGCACATCGTTAGGCTAGAAACTACTCAAGGGGTCTCCTACATAGAATAAATTTCGAAAAATTCCTGATGGTCCCATAAGTCATCTAAGTGTCCGAACACCTAAACTAAAAATTATTAAAAAATCTATTTCTCTTATTTAGCACATAATTACCATAATTAATTTATTAATTAATAAAAATAATAAATAAATTTTTTTTTAAAATAGAGGTTTTACATTCTACCCAACTTACAAAAATTTCGTCCTCGAAATTGACACTAACCCATTTTCATAATGATAACTATAGCTACTACACTACATTGGTATCTAGTAGGACTCCTAAAACTTATGGTCTGCCATTCTAACACTTTCTCATCTATTGTCCATACACTATTCTATCATCCTCTAACTTGTCTACACTACCCAACTTACAAGAATTCTACTAGTGGTCACCTTCTTTGAAGCTATTGTCTAGATTGTAAGGCAATTATATTTATTGGGTCGAGAATCTTGGGATACTTGTCTGGAATCTCATAACTATGACTTTTTCCCATAACCGTCAAGTATCATAGTCTAATACTGCCTCGCCACCTGGCCAGTATGGCTGCAAGTAATTCGACTACTCTACTATAATCGTCTGGCGGCAACTGTCGCTACCTTGCCAGCGATTTATCATAGTCATCAGTTCGTAACAAGTGCCTTCAACTCTTTCCTAGGCATAGTCTAGGTTTTAGGAAAACACTTAAGGTCTTGACTAACTATTAGGGGTATGATCTGCCTCAAATGATCTAACAATTTCTACTAGGCTACATGGTGCTCCTTAAGGGTTAAACTAATAAAGAATACATATATTGCTATAGTGCATATATATATTAAGAACTCATCCTTAGTTATCAAGCATTACTATACATTTATGTTTAACTAACAAAATAGGGGTGAGGTTGATATGAATCAAACAATTCATAATGGCACGAAAGATATGACTATGATAGGAAGAGTTAAGCACGAGATAAGGAACGAATATAAAATGAGGAGATGAGTCACCCAAGAGGGCGAGATAAAAATAGGGGAGAATACTACTACTGCTACTTACGTCATCCATTAGCATCGCGTGTATGCCATCTGGATAGAATAGAAATATCCTCATAACTGCTAGACCACCATATATATAATTCTACATCTATTTGTGCATCTAAGATCTTGTGTCACAATGGGATTATGAGTATGCAAAGACAATTATAACTAAAGGGTCGTACCTGTATCTACGGCTTCCTGTGTCTGCTCTCCCATACTTGTCATAATGAGTGCTTGGCCTTGTCCTTGGTTATTCAACTGAGGTCTAGTCCCCTCCATTTGTGCAGACTGTAGAAGCAGTGGGGGGTCCCTTTGGTCTTCTATACTTGAGGGTGTATGCGGTGTTCCTGATTCTACTGCCATAGACCTCTGGTTCTGCTGAGGGCATCTTCGGGTTTGATGGTGACTTGATCCACATATCATGCACAGCCCTAATCGACGATGACAGTCTCTATGAATATGACCTACCTTACCACAAAAGTGACAAGTACGGGGGTCCTTGGTTGGATATGGTGCAGCACTATCTGATTGCTGGCGTATCAAAGGGTGTCGAATGGGTCCTCCTTGCTGTATCCATACTGGTCCTTGGTGACTTCTCTGTTGAATTCCGTTTCCTTTGCTGATGGCCTCCTGGATCCTGGCCTCTGTCAATAGCTCGGCATAAAAGATCCGGGACTGGGAGCTAGTGTAGTGCTGGAGCTCCTGAGTCAGCCCGCGGTAAAACCTCTTAGCCTTCTCCAAGTCATTAGGTATTAGGACTGTGCCATACTTACTGAGACGACTAAATTCTGCATCATACTCATCAACCGTCTTGTCCCTTGCTCTAGGTGGAGGAACTGATCGTACAATGCGTCCCTTACAGTATCCGGGAAGTACTTCCTCTCAAAGCATTCCAAGAATTGTTCCCAAGTCTGACGCGTACCCAACTGGCGCTCCATTGATTCCCACCAGTGATGCGCATTGCCTTCTAACAGAGTCCTCACGCCTATCATCCATAGGTCAGTAGGTAGTTGTGATGCCTCTAACAACTTCTTGGTATTGGCAATCCAGTTCGTGGTCTCCTCTGGACTCTCATTGCCATTATATGGCTTAGGGCCCATCTGCACAAAGTCCTTGACTGAACCAACCCGAGCTTGTGGTACTGAAACTAGTGCCTGGGTTGGTGCAGGGGCTAGTGCAGCCATTCTCTCAAGCGCTGCCAGAAATTCTAGCCTTTGCTCTGCTGCTTGTTGCCTCTACTCTGCTGCTTGTTGCCTCTGTTCTTGTATTATCATCTGAAAGAATTGGAACAGCTGTGTCTGGCCATCCTGCGGTGCTAGTGGAGCTGGAAATGTCCCATTAGGTATCGTGGAAGGAGTTGATGGAATTTGATTGTTAGTCAGTCCATCCGGTCCGGGAAGAAGAGGTATCGTTGAGGTCACTCCTAGTGGTTGGTCGTCGTCCCCTGGAGACGTGTTGTCCCCGGTGGCGGCATGCCCGTTATTCAAATTCATCTCTCTGCAAGAGATGGACGAAGGATTAAGAAGAGTACATGAATCAAGCAGGATGCAAGAACTTAAGTAGGACATGTTGGAAGGAAGGTAAGTTATAGTCAAGTGTGGATGAGATCTAAAATTCTAATCCTAGGTGCAGGCCCGTTCGGTACAGTGACGTAACCGAAACGGCTAACTCGACCTGCATGGGCCACCACAAAAACATGTCACGCCCCAGTCCCAAATACGTAGGACTAGGAATGCGTAAGCATGCCAGCCGCATGGATATGGCAACTCCAATATATGGAAACCATACCCATACGTACGCTGTAATATGAATATAAACTCACATGTGGTATATATAATGTCACAAGTCACAGATATGCTAATCTCATCCACACAACAAGTCATAGAAAAGAAATACTAAGCTAGAATAAGGAGTCTGAAATATCCAGAAAATAATAGTCGGGTGGAGACAAATCCACTACCAATGACTATAACCAAAACTAAAATGAGAGAGGAGTATAAAGTCTCCAATATAAAATAATATGAAGACAGAAGTGCATCAGCGAAAGGAATCCATCGCTAGATCATCAACGATGCTCAGAAGGTAAGACCTCCTCGACAGAAAAGAACGCGTCAGGTCCAGGCCCGTACTCCTGTAAATACTCAAGAGCAGATACACCAGGCAGAGGACCAGGTCCTCAGAGGGACGTAACAAGATACAGAAAATACGAGCCAACTTGAATACAGTAAACATGCATATAATTTGAAAATAAATAAGTACGCTGTACAAGACCATCTATATGAATGCAAATGAGGACAACTTTTTGACATATGGACAAGGGTAGGCTACTCGATCTACCTCACAACTCACACACACGTCAATGGACATCAGAAATCGACATACCGCGGGGGTAGCGACCAGCAAGACTCCAGAAATCGACATACCGTGGGGGTAGCGACCAGCACGACACACGCCCGTAGTGCAAGCTATATACTACGGTTTACCAGAGTGGTTAAAAGCCCATACGCCTAATAATTGTCCTCTATGATACTAAGTGTCAAGTGTGTGTCAACATATCTAATATATAGTAACGACTGAAAGGAAACTACACATGCAAGAACTATACAGAAATGAAATAAATAGACAGAAATATAAATAGCATGCAAAGTACTGTAAACAATTTGGCAAGGTATCTTGCCTGGTAAGAAAGCTGCAAGGTGTACTGTCCAGATGTCAACGCACAGGATCAAAAGCTATGGCCACAGAACAAATGTATCCGGATACTGAAATAAACATCACCAACGTTCCCAGAATAAGCAAAATAGCTAAAAAGCACATCCCTTTTGTCCAATTTGGACACAGGGGCAAAACGGTAATTTCGGGCAAAAGTGGGGTCCACGTGTGGCCCACTTTGCACCGAAAAGCGTGCCGAGGGTAACAGTCTCTAAATGGGACAAACTATGGGTCAAACAACTCTAAATGTCAATATGAACCCAACGGTATGTCCAAATGTGGATTCCGATGGGCCGAACTCAATTTTGTCCAAAAAGTCAACTGTGGGGCCCGCCAATTGGCGATCTGGTCAACCGTCTCAGAAATGCGTAAAAATTGGGTCACAGGACCAGCGTGTTACCACGAGTCCAGTGACGCAAGTTTCGTCGCAATCTAACAAGCGTGCACAAAATACGCTCGAGTTCCACAAAAGTTGCGACACGGTGTGTGTCCGCGGATACGGTCTGATTCCGGCGCGCACACGCGTCCGAATCAGTCCTCACAAATTTTTACGTGTCCGGTTATGCTGCATGCACTGTTCGGTACACTTGGCACATGGCGGGGCGGTCCCGTTTGGCGGGGCGCGATCCGTTTTCCAACTTTTGGAAAACCGGAAAAAGTGGGTGCTCACAGTTTTGTGACGAATATAATTATGTCCACAGCGACTAATAGCATAGGATTATTTTACAGAAAATAAACTAGGTCATGTATTCTACAGGTATCAAAAAAAATCATCGAATTCGGATCTCTGTGGTGGGAGATACGAACTCGGCAATATGGGTGGTCATTCTAGAATTCTGCGATTTCAGAATTCTGTCTGCTCGCCCCGACTTGGGCGCTATTTTTCACCTAGGGGCACACGTTTTCCGAGGTTGGCTATAAAACAAATATTGGAGAGGGTTAAGGGATGATCATAACTATGAAGACGGAACAGCGTTTGGTTGAGCGAGTCGACGGAAAATCACGCCGGAGCGAAGGTGCTTCGAGTGGGAATCCGTAGGGCGCGAGGTCGGCGTCGACGGGATGGTTGGATGGCTTGGCGGGGCTTCTCTGGCTGCGGTGACGGCTCTAGATGGGAAGAGGAGGTCTGGGAATTTAGGTTAGGATTTTTGGGATATAACTATATATATATATATATATATATATATATATATATATATATATATATATATATATATATATATATATATATATATATATATTATTGGGAAAGAGAGAGAGTTGGATGGTGCGGGTTTGGAGCTGCAGCCAAGAGGGGAGGGGGTCTGGAAACATATAGGCTAAGTGGGCGGGGCTTCTCTGGGAAGCAAGCCTAAAACTGAAGGAATTAGCAAATTCCCACGTTGCTACTTGCTGTGAAGTAGCAGCATAGATAGCATTATTATTATATTATTATTAGTATTTTATTACTTAAGCTTATTTAATTAATCTTTTACTTTCTTATCTTTTCTTTTCTAAATATATATACATATATATATATATATATTTGTATATACATATATATTATATATATACTCATAAGAAAATTTATAGATTAGGGTAATGCACATCGTTAGGCTAGAAACTACTCAAGGGGTCTCCTACATAGAATAAATTTCGAAAAATTCCTGATGGTCCCATAAGTCATCTAAGTGTCCGAACACCTAAACTAAAAATTAGTAAAAAATCTATTTCTCTTATTTAGCACATAATTACCATAATTAATTTATTAATTAATAAAAATAATAAATAATTTTTTTTTTAAAATAGGGGTTTTACAGCATGCTTCACTCGTATGCGCAGTTCTATGCGTCCATCAATACCTTCCATCGCAATTTTGATATGCATGGAAGTTTTCGGATGCCCTTCCATAGGTCCAGTGGAAGGGTGGATGTTCCGTCTGTTTTCTCGGATGAGAATGAAGACACCTCCGGGGTAGATGAATTTTTGACGACAATACTGAGAGGCGTACTAGCTCCGCCTGCAGAGCCTCTCGTTATCCCCCAGAAACAGAAGGCTTCAACTCCGAAAGAGCCTTCCCCTCGCAAGAAAAGGATTGCCAAAGGTCCGAAAAGGGCTTCCACCAGGGAGGTTCTCGTTTCCTCTATTGGGGATGATTCTTTAATCAGAGGTCCTTCGCCTTTTAGAGAGGGAACCTCCATAGTCCCGGCAGGCAGTGTCGGAGATTCTTTGCTCGAGATCGCTGCTGCCACTACTGCTTCTGGTAGTGCTACGAGATCGCCTACAAGGCCGAGCATTTTAAGGATACCTTTAACCAGACAAATAATGGGAGTAACCCCTACTTCGTTTGTAAGTATTTCCAGTGAGATTCCGCCCGATGAGCCTCGAGTGGATCTTGGTTAAGACTTGGAAGACTACCCACCAGTGTCAGTTGGTGCACCCTCTTTCCTAAGTATGACAGCTTGCTTAGCATCATTAAGATATGATTTAGCTGTACTGGCTGCGGACGCGACATATACACCATCAGCTATGGGTAACTGTTGTCTTTACGCCTCTTTTAGAAAAATTAACATCAGGTTGATATTAACTTTCTCTTGTCTTCTTTTCAGGGGAAGACATCTTAGGGAGGGCGGAATTGACGCAACCTTTGACTTTGTTATGGACTCAACATATGAAGTGGCGGTGTCCGACGTTGAGGGAGCAAGCTTTGATGCTGCTGATGCAACATTATCGGATGTTGTTCCGCCAGTACCAGTGTAAATAATATCGGAGGAGGATGAGCCGATTGTCTCGACTGTGCCTCCTTTGTCGAGCATGCCAGCAACTTCGACCGTTGTTGGTACTTCTTCTTTTGTTGCGCCATCTGTTGAAGCGACGATTGTGGCAACATCTTCTGCAGTCATTCCTGGCGGGATTTTTATCGATATCGCAGCCACTCCCAGTGTCCATTCGAATTTCGCCATACTAGTTGAGCAATATACTAGTATTTTCTACATCACTTTAAAAATGCTGATATCAATGGTGCTAGAGAAGAATCTAGGCTTCAAGGCTCTGAAGACGTCCTCCAACCTTAGTACAGCGCAGATTAGATATTTCAGTGATGTTGAAAGGGCTAATGCGCTAGAGCAAATGGTTAATGGTTTAGAACAACCCATTAACAAGTATTTACAACTATCTCGAGGCAACCTTGATGAGATGATTCAGGCCGAGTATGACTCCTTGACTGCTAAGCTGGCTGAACAGATGGAGTCTTTGACCAATTCCCTCGAGACACAACATCGAGAGATGGATGCAGGGAAAGCCGTCTTGGAGGAGGTTATTACTCTTCAAACAAAGTGCAAGGCCGAACATGAGGGAAATGAAGCGAGGTCCGCAAACTGGAAACCAAACTCGCTCAGGCAAAGAAGTGGACTCTCCAGTCATCGGCAGGTCTAGATGTGGTGAAGGACAGACTGGATACAGCTCAGCAGAACTTGGCACGTGCAGGTGTCACCTGTGCCGGTTTTGTTCAGGCTCGGTCTGAACTATCTGCCTTGAACAGTGAGGAGGCAAGGTTGGAGCGGGCTCGCGCTAACGTCTTGAACTCCAGGAATAAGAGGATGGCCGCTCTGGCACAACAGATTCGTGATTTGACTGCTCCTCCCCGATGATGTACTTTTTTTGCTTTTATATGTAACTTGCTCTTTCTGGAGATAATAAAGAGACTTTATCTGACTTTGGTGGACCCATCATTTTCGAACATAGATGATAGGCTTGGGTGAAAGTGATATCAGAGGTAATATGGACGTGATATACTTTTGGTAAGCTTCAGCTGGACATATCTATTCAGAGGTTATATGGACATGATAGAATATGATCCAACTAAATTTATATACAAAACACTATCAGAGGTAATATAGACGTGATAGGTTTTAAAGTTTCAAATTAGTTATACATATCTATTCAAAGGTCATAAGAACATGATAGAATATGATCCAACTAGTCTTTGTACGTAGTATCGTCAGAATGAGATCTTCATCATACTCCGCTTAAACAAGAAAGATTAAGCATAGTACTTCTTCAGGAATTTGCCATTGATAGGAGCCATTAACAAGTCTCCATTAGGCTTGGCTAATCTGTAAGCGTCATTTGAGAACGTCGTCTCGATCACATAAGGGCCTTCCCATTTGGGCTAAAATTTACCCTTACTCTTGTTAGTAATGATCATTGGCCTTTTCACAGCTAAAACTAGCTCGCCAACTTTGAACACTCTTTCCTTCACTTTTTGATTAAAAGCTTTAGAAATACGTGCCTGGTAGAACGTAATGCGTTGTTGAGCTTGAAGGCGTTTCTCGTCTAATCCTTCTAGCTCTTGAAGCCTTAATAGGTCATTCTTTTTTTGAGTCAACTCATTAGCCACTGCTATTCTGAGTGAGGGAATTTGAACTTCAATGGGGAGAACTGCTTCACTCCCGTAAAACAATGAGAATGGGGTACAACCTGTTGGTGCTCGTACCGTTGTGCGGTATGCCCAGAGGCATTCTCTGAGCTTCTCATTCCAATCTCTTTTGTTCGAAGAAATAAACTTCTTTAAGAGTTTAATGATGGTTTTGTTGAAAGCTTTTGCCAAACCATTAGTAGCAGGATTATATGCCGTAGAGGCCGTATTTTGTATCCGATTCTTATCGCAAAATTGGTGAAACACTTGGTTGATAAATTGAGGCCCGTTGTCATAGATTATCCTTCGGGGTATCCCAAAATGATAAATGATATGATGCTTGATAAATCTGATCATGTTGGATGTCTTTACCTCAGCAAGAGGGATCGCCTCTGCCCATTTGGAGAAATAATCGGTGATAGCCAGTATGAACCGATATCCCCTAGAAGATGACGGGTGAATAGGACCAATGATGTCCATGCCCCATGCTTCGAAGGGCCATGATGCAATAGTAGGATGTAGATACTCAGAAGGCTGATGTATAAAATCTGCATGAACCTGACAGGCTTTGCATTATCTTGCATATTTTACTGCATCTGTAATTATGGTAGGCCAGTAATAGCCCATCCTCCTGATACGATCCTGTAACTTAGGACCTGGTTGATGTGCTCCACATACGCCATCGTGAGCTTCACGGATAACCCATTTTGCATCATCATCAGAGAGGCATCGTAACAGTAGTCCATTATAAGTTCGACGATATAGACTTTGTGAAGAAGCATCAAAATAGAAGCGTAGTGATCGTCTTTTAACCGATACTGCTTCTTTAGGATCTTCTGGTAAGATTCCGTATGCTGCGAAGTCTATGAAGAGACTTATCCAGTCTCTCTTAGGAGGAACCGTATTTACGGCGTAGCTGCGTTCCATGTGAAAATTATTTTTCACACAAAACAAATCTCTGTTAAGAAGGATAACCGAGTTCTGCCTTCTTATAGGAATAGCCAGATCTGCAGCTAAACTGGCCAGAGCGTCAGCTTCCAAATTTTGAGATCGAGGCACATGCTCTAAGAAGAATCCTTTAAAAGATATGGCTATCTCGATCGTTGCTTGGTGATAAGAAATAAGGTCTGGATTGCGGACTTCATATACTCCTCTGACCTTATTGACGATCAGTTGGGAATCACCAAAAGCTTCCAGATATTCGACCTCCAATTCTTTAGCGACTTGAAGCCCGATTAGTAGAGCATTATACTCTGCCACATTATTAGAGCAGGGCTCACTGAGAGAATATGCTCGGTAGATGACGAGTTTATCAGGAGTTACCAGAACAATTCCTACTCCTGAAACTATATTTCCCTTGGGACCAGTTCGAGAGGCCCCGTCAAAGAATAGCTGTCATATATCATCTTCCATTGCAGAGTTACATTCTGTAACTTCGTCGAAAATATCCTCGTATAGTTTGGAGGTTTCCGGAATTGGATGGGCATCTAAGAAATCAGCCAAGGCTTGACCTTTCATGGACTTCTGAGGGACGTACACCATATCATACGGTGTTAATAACATCGTCCAAGTCGTGAGTCGGGAATTAAGAACACTTGGCTTACTCATCAATACCCGAAGAGGATTGATTCTGGAGATGATATGAATAGTTTGGCCTGTGACGTAATATCGCGTCTTCTGAATAGCAAACATTAGGGCCAAGCATTCTTTTTCTACTGGATTGTACCGGTGTTCAGCTCTGATCATCATCCTGCTTAAATAGTAGATAGCCTGTTCATGACCTTCATCGTTCTTCTGTGCGAGGAGAGCTCCCAAAGAATGATCCTTTGCTCGAACATACAGCAAAAATGGTCTTCCTATGACGAAATACACCAAAACTGGAGGATTAGTAAGGTAGCGTTTGATATCGTCAAATGCTTGCTGACAAACTTCGTCCCATACAAAAGACACACCTTTCTTCATTAGGCGAGAAAAGGCTGACATCTTCCAGAGAGGTTGGATATGAATCTCCTGATATAGGCTAGACGACCTTGAAATCCCCCGAGTTCTCTCAGATTACGGGGAGGTCGCATCTTTAGGATAGCATTTACTTTATCAGGATCGACTTGAATGCCTTTGGCGGTAATGATAAATCCTAGGAATTTGTCGCTGGATATACCGAGAAAGAACTTTGTGGGGTTCATTTTGAGTTGATGTTGGCGCATCAATTCGAACACCGTCTTCAAGTCTTGGATATGAGTACACTTGAGGCAGCTTTTGACAGCGATGTCGTCTACGTAACACTTTACTGTTTTGCGTAGATGCTCATGAAATATGTTACTCATGACTCGCTGATATGTAGCCTCGGCATTCTTTAATCCAAAGGGCATGACTGTGTAGAAATATACCCCCAGTGGTGTACGGAAGGCAGTATGCTTCTCGTCTTCAGGATGTATTTTGATCTCGTTGTATCCTGAGAATCTGTCCATAAAAGACATGCATTCAAAACCACAGGTATTGTCGATCATGACGTCTGTGATGGGAAGAGAGAACTCATCCTTGGGGCAGGCCGCATTGAGATCTCGGAAGTCGATAAAAATGCGAACTTTCCTGCTTTTCTTTATGACTGGGACTACATTGGCGACCCAATCAGGATGCTGCTCTTCACGGATGAAACCGCAAGCTACCAATTTCTTGATTTCAGCTTCAATGGCATCCATCATATCCGGGCGGAACCGGCGTTGGTGCTGCTTTACAGGTTTTGAATTGGGCAATATATTGAGTTTATGGGTAGCCACTTTTGGATCAAGACCTGGCATATCCTCATAATTCTATGCAAAGACGTCGATATATTCTTTTATCAGCTGAATCATCTCTTCCCTTTCTGCTAGGGAAAGATTGTTACTGATAAATATCAGTTTTGGTAAAATTTTATCCCCAACATCGATTTGGATAACTTTATCTTCAGTGGGCGGTTCTCTTTGCTCGAACCGGAGTTCCATTGTGTATCCATTTGTTGTGCCCAAGAGCCATTTTTAAACGGTTCAGATTCTTGTTCTTCTGTTTCGAAAGAATCTGTCAATACCATATTTGCTGACAATACTCATTCGAGATCAGCATGTAAGTCGGAGGACGACGAACCATCCTGAGAAGAGGAAATGGTATCCTCATTTGACTCAGAAGTTGCAAGAGACGTGGTATACCCCAACCCGAAGTACATTCGTTGATAGTAGGGATCACCATACAGTGGCATTCGTCTGCCTTTCCCGTAGTTGAGACCTGGCTCTAATTTCAGGTCATAACCCATATTTTGCATGATTTTCAAAGCTTGTGGGCTGTATCTGTGGACCTATATTTAACCAGCATCGTCATCGGGAGAATCTTCTTGTATAATCGGTCGATTTCGTATGTGGCCGAAGAGTATTGGATGCTGATCTTTACGAGTAGGTGGGACAATAAAGAGAGAATCTTTATGTGGTCTATATGTCAAGATAACATTAGATGTTGATGCCACTTCCCACATATACGGTTGATAGAAGTCTATAGCTTTCAAGAATTTTTGTGCTATAGGCTCTATATCGTTATGGAGGGATGATTCCTGATTAGGAAATTGGGCATCAATATACTGGAAAAGAGGTTCTTTATTATCATCAGAAACCATGTTCTCGGTTGTATTTACATCAATTGGCTGTTTGTTGCGCCGAAGGTTGATGACTAAGGGTGGAGGCTTCTGATTCAGAGTGATCACTAGGGGATCACCTCCTCCTCCTGATTTGGTTTTGTCCAAGTGGATAGCCATGGGTTCCATGACTTTAGGACAGGTAGTCCGTCCTTTCACCTGGATTGACAGAGGTTGCTCCATAGACGGTTCTCCTGGCTCCTGGTGGGATTCCTTTTTCGTCTAGCCCGACACCTCCTTCATGTAGTCTTGGGTGTACAACATGGCATCGGAGTAGTAGGACTCAACTCCTTTGAAAGGGTTAAGATCAGCAAACTCTGTCTTCACTGTCCCTTGGGAGTCTACGTATTTGAAGCATTGATGTAAAGTAGAAGGAATAATATTGTGATCGTGGATCCATGGTCTGCCTAACAGAATATTGTAAGATACCTCTAAATCAATGACGTAGCATGTAGCCACTGATCTAAGGTCACCAATTTGGATCCTCAGACGAATCTTTCCCAATGGTTTGCTCTTCCTGACATTGAAACCCACGATTGTAGTGGTAGTGTAAGCCAGTTCGCTTGTATGGATCCTCAATGGTCTTAGCAGACTATGAGGGATAATGCTGATAGACGATCCTGGATCTATATGAATCCGGTCTGCCTCCATGGAGCCGACATATCCGGTGTAATAAAGAGGCATGTCATGTCTATTATGTTTCAATAGCATGTCCTCTTGAGTGAAGGTGATGTTAGGGACTGCTTCCATCACACTGTGGCAATGAGGACATGCCACGGGCTCTTTATTGGGAAACTTGAGCTAAGTTAAGCATGTATCTGCCTGCATTAGCGCTTCACTCAAGGCCTGACGAGTGTCTTTTGATAGCCTGAGTAGCTCAAAGATGGACAGCCTGGCTGGAGTATTAGCTAATTGGGCTAGGATATCGAAGTTATAAGACTTCTCCAAAACTTTGTTTTGAATGTTCTTCAAAGGTTTGTCGAAACAAACTTCTTTCTATTTGCCCTTGTCCGCCGAAGTCGGTCTAGAAGGACCTGCCTCCAGTATGACAGGTTCAGGTTCTGGAAGTTTAGCAGCTGAAGCGTCTGCCGTTGCTTCTTCTTGATTTCCTCCATAGTCCTTGAGGTAGGCTTTCCCTGACCGAGTTCCAGTAGCCAAAGCCTCTTCTTCTGATGTCGGAGGTATTGCAACCATATGACATGGTTTGTATCTGGAGTTCTTTTTAGACTTAGCCTTAGCAGCTTGAGTTTCTTTCTCAATCTCTGATACCAGATCAGGATGAACCCACATAATCTCCCCACGCTTAGTAGTTAAGGGTACTAGGTCATGATTTTGACCCCTGGTCGGAGGGAGATTAACAATGTTCATCATCGCCCGTGGAATAGGTACTACACCATCCAGGACTTCTTGAGGAGGCAGATTGCCAAATTGGAGAGATATCATGTTGGCAGTGATCATCTTCTCGCTGTTACGCAGAGTGATGGCCTTGGCATCGATCAACTCCTGGATTTTCCTTTTTAGTATATAACACGCCTTTGTAGGGTGATGTATATACCTATGGAAAATGCAGTACTTAGGGTTGTTGGTACTGCCGACTTCATTAGGCATTTTTACCTCAGGGAGGGTGAGCTTGCTACTTTTGACTAGACAGTCGAAGATACTCGGAATGTCATCATCATCAAAAGAATATTCTTCTATGGGTCTAGAAGTCCCAGATTTCGTCTACGTAGTTGTCGGGGTAGATTGCCTGGACGTGTTAATCTCCAGAGCTTCCTTTTCTTTGGAACCACGGGGATGGTCGCTATTGGAGGATGACCTCTTCCCTTTGTCAGAGGTAGAGATAATAATTCCATTGTCACGCGCTTTCCGACTGTTGTCTTCAGCGGCAACCGCTGAGATGATGAACGAGGGCCAATCATGGAACTGATATGGTCCCGTAAATAGTGAGATCAATGGGAGAAGGTTCTTCCGGCAAATGTCCACCAAGGCAGAATCTGGAACTCCGAGAGACATCTGCAAAGTGGCTTGACAAAAACGTTCAATAAAAGTACGAACGTTCTCCTTCTCCTTCTGCTTCACTTTGATGAGCGATGACATAGACATGTCCATTCCTCCCTCGTAGAATCGAGCGAAGAAAAGAGTCTTGAAGTCTTCGAAGAAAGTAATGCAATTGTCCGCCAAGCTACGGTACCCTTGATAGGCTACGCCAGATAGACAGCCATTGAATACTCGAGTGAGAAGGGCGTCATTCCCTTGCAACAATACCGTCATCATACTTGTCGTGCCCCGATCCCGCAGGGGCCGATCCCGTAAGGGCCTATCGTCCTCGCTTGGTCCCTACGAAACCATTCGTCCTCGCTTGGTCCCTACGGAACCGTTCGTCCTCGCTTGGGCGCGATGCCGTGCAAGCCTAAGTTGCGCTTGCACCAGGCAATGTACCTGCACAAGACAAGTTAGACAAAATATACATATATAGGCACAGAGTAAAACGCAGAGAACCAAAGTTGAACACATTTGATAGCACACAAAATACTTTCTTTTATTGAATACTGAAGATTTGGATTACAAAGTGTTTGCTTGGCTGAGTTACAAAATATGCCTTAGAAGGCTTACAACTCTTTTCACATTCCCAAAACTAGCCACAACGCCCATTACATTATGCCCTTGTAGTAGGACCAAAATAGCCAAAACATCTAGCAGAAGGAGAGTAGCCCACTGGAGAGGTAAGCAGCGAAGGAAGCAGCACGAACACAGTCCTAAGGAAGGGTGCGCACACGCTGATTCAGGTTCAGGATGCTTGCCAGACTCTCGCTCCCAGCACCTGGATATTTGTCCACAAACGTGGGTCAGTACTACCATATGTACTGGTGAGCGACCGTGGCCAAACTCACCTTAGAAATCCACACTAAGTAAGCATATGAAGCTAGCATTATTTAGTGGTCTTTCTGGTTGTCTAGTTTCTTTTTAACAATTCATGCTAGGAAACATAGACAATATAAAGCAAGTGCATATGATATTTCTTACCCACGGTCGAGCGGTTATCCCTGCAGCAGACACATAAGTTAGCCACAATTTGCATATGAATAACTTATGAATCGAAAATAGGCATCAATGTGTTAGGTATGCAAGAAGGTAAACCTAGCATGCACCCTAACTATATGATGGTCCCCTCTACGGGATTAGTAGTTGGGACGTACAAGCCCATCCTACTAATGGACGAGTCTACCCTCCCGTAAGTAAGGACGTTCACGCCTCAGGGTATCTAGATCTCTTTCCGGCCGAACGATCCCCAGTGCCCCAGGGACCGCCCGAGAGATAATCCTTGTGCACAAGTTGTCCTGACCAAATGCATGAATGCAAGCCCTATCAGAAAATATGCTATCATGCAACTGATGAACAATGCACACATAAGTCTATCTCTTCTTTTCTCTTTTCTCTTTTCTAGATCAAGTCCAGAGTTTTCCAGCTATAATACTCGAGGCACAGCATACAAGGGACAATAAGCAACTAGTAAGGTAGCAGTTCAATACACGAAGCATGCAATACTTTTCTTTTATCTTTAGCTTATCTTTTTAGTGAGGCAACATAATTTCAAGTGAACTAGAGATTCTTTATTAGGCATGCAGACTTAAAGGATTTATCGAAGGGCCTAAGCCACTCACCTAATGAACCGAACGAGGGGATGGGGAAGCCTAAGCGACGTTCACTTCTTGGTTATGCGTCCTGAAAATGTAACAATACTTGGTTAGCATACTTCAATCTTTTTCCCTTACGATTCGAAAGAACGCGCAAGCGAGAAAGCGAAATCATGAAAACCAAGTCATCGAAAGTAACTCAAAACACAAAGCAACACAAAACCAAGAAGCAAAGCAACCAACAAAACTCTTGGACTTATTTCAATAGAAGCCGTTCGATTAATTCGAAGGGTTCATTGCACTTCGTCCGTGTTGATTCGGTAAGGTTTCCCCGAGACTCGATTCTCAACCGAGTCGAAGCAGCGTAGTGTTCCATAAGTAACCGTTTGGAGCGGGACGTTACATACTACCCCACTGAGAAGAAGTTTCGTCCACGAAACTTAAGAGATCAAGGAGGCAAAGATCAAGCATCAAGAGTTCAAAGGAATAAGACTCACCAACATCGTGTCCGCTCTCATCACGCTCAATATTCAACTGATACACTCTAGGCCTTCTTATCTGATCAGTTGGTTCCAGAGCAGGACCCGGAGGGGTCTGAGTCTCAACCCGAGCAGTCTTGTTGTTTCCATCCGGGTATGGCGGCGGAACCCTCTTGTTTTGGCAGTTTACTGCCTGATGCCCTATTTCCCCGCAGTTATAACACTCATTATTTGCACCACGACAAATATCTACGGTATGGCCTGGTTTGTGGCAGTAAATGCATATAGGACCTGGGCGCCGCTCGCCCGTTGTTTTCTTTTCTCCATTATGGTATCTTTTAGCAGGAGGGTTTCGAGGAGCCGGTGCCCTTTCTGGAGCATTTTGCGGAGTGAACTGCTCATTCTGCACGGCTGCCTCAAAGGCTTGTATATAGGTTTTGCACTCCCGGTTCATAACATCTTTTCTTAGATTATCGTTTAAGCCTTTTATGAACCGATGTTTGCGGGCTCCCTCATCGGGAATCATCGAGCTAGCGAACTTAGCAAGTTTAGAGAATTCTGACTCGTAATCTTCGACAGACATGCTCCCTTGCTTAAGCTCGGTAAACTCGTCTTCTTTTCTCTGCCTGACAGCTGGTGGGAGGCAATGTGCAAGGAATGCTTCCTTGAACATTCCCCAAGTAATCCTACCATCCTGATGTTTGGTGGCGAGGTCTGCTTTCTTGACTTCCCACCAGTCGTGTGCTCGTAACCGCAACTGCATATCTGCGCATGCCACCCTCTTGTTCGCAGGTATTGAGGCAAAGCTAAACAAGCTCTCCATCTTTGCGACCCAGTCCATCACCTTATCAGGCGTGGTCCTGCCTTCAAACTCCGGAGGGTTCAACTTCAGGAACTCAGCGCCTTTAAAGGTAGACTTTCCGGCCGCGCGAGGAGGCTCGTTTGTTTCTGCTAATCCTGCACCTTGAGGCATGGTTGGGGCAGTCACAGGTGTTGCGGCGGTGCCAGATGCACCACTGTTCGCTGCTAGTGTTGTCACTATCTACGTCAGGGAGTCAAGCTGCTTTTGTTGTGCCAAGGCTCTAGCATCAGCTCGTTGCTGCTGAGCCTCAAATCGTTCTTGTTGCGCAGCATGACGATCGTTTTGATTCTGTAATATTGCAATCAATCTATCCATTTGATCATCGCTCACGCTAGCTGCGCGCGATGACTCAGGGTTACCAGCACCTGTTCTTGTCATCTTTGCTGCAAAAGAGAGTAGCTTGCATTAGTCTCATAACGTATTATAGACTTATTGCATGGGACGTTGGGTTTTCATACTCTTAGGGACCTTTCTCACTCGATTTACTTCTTATAGATTCGAAATCAATTTTCAAAATTTGGGACTTTTGAAATCGCTTGAAAACTTATATCCTTTTCGAAGACGATGTTTGAAGAGGCCAAGGACGTAAAGCCATGCTCTGATACCACCTGTCGCGCCCCAATCCCGCAGGGGCCGATCCCGTAAGGGCCTATCGTCCTCGCTTGGTCCCTACGGAACCATTCGTCCTCGCTTGGTCCCTACGGAATCGTTCGTCCTCGCTTGGGCGCGATGCCGTGCAAGCCTAAGTTGCGCTTGCACCAGGCAACGTACCTGCACAAGACAAGTTAGACAAAATATACATATATAGGCACAGAGTAAAACGCAGAGAACCAAAGTTGAACACATTTGATAGCACACAAAATACTTTCTTTTATTGAATACTGAAGATTTGGATTACAAAGTGTTTGCTTGGCTGAGTTATAAAATATGCCTTAGAAGGCTTACAACTCTTTTCACATTCCCAAAATTAGCCACAACGCCCATTACGTTATGCCCTTGTAGTAGGACCAAAATAGCCAAAATATCTAGCAGAAGGAGAGTAGCCCACTGGAGAGGTAAGCAGCGAAGGAAGCAGCACGAACACAGTCCTAAGGAAGGGTGCGCACACGCTGATTCAGGTTCAGGATGCTTGCCAGACTCTCGCTCCCAGCACCTGGATATTTGCCCACAAATGTGGGTCAGTACTACCATATGTACTGGTGAGCGACCGTGGCCAAACTCACCTTAGAAATCCACACTAAGTAAGCATATGAAGCTAGCATTATTTAGTGGTCTTTCTGGTTGTCTAGTTTCTTTTTAACAATTCATGCTAGGAAACATAGACAATATAAAGCAAGTGCATATGATATTTCTTACCCACGGTCGAGCGGTTATCCCTGCAGCAGACACACAAGTTAGCCACAATTTGCATATGAATAACTTATGAATCGAAAATAGGCATCAATGTGTTAGGTATGCAAGAAGGTAAACCTAGCATGCGCCCTAACTATATGATGGTCCCCTCCACGGGATTAGTAGTTGGGACGTACAAGCCCATCCTACTAATGGACGAGTCTACCCTCCCGTAAGTAAGGACGTTCACGCCTCAGGGTATCTAGATCTCTTTCCGGCCGAACGATCCCCAGTGCCCCAGGGACCGCCCGAGAGATAATCCTTGTGCACAAGTTGTCCTGACCAAATACATGAATGCAAGCCCTATCAGAAAATATGCTATCATGCAACTGATGAACAATGCACACATAAGTCTATCTCTTCTTTTCTCTTTTCTCTTTTCTCTTTTCTAGATCAAGTCCAGAGTTTTCCAGCTATAATACTCGAGGCACAGCATACAAGGGACAATAAGCAACTAGTAAGGTAGCAGTTCAATACACGAAGCATGCAATACTTTTCTTTTATCTTTAGCTTATCTTTTTAGTGAGGCAACATAATTTCAAGTGAACTAGAGATTCTTTATTAGGCATGCAGACTTAAAGGATTCATCGAAGGGCCTAAGCCACTCACCTAATGAACCGAACGAGGGGATGGGGAAGCCTAAGCGACGTTCACTCCTTGGTTATGCGTCCTGAAAATGCAATAATACTTGGTTAGCATACTTCAATCTCTTTCCCTTACGATTCGAAAGAACACGCAAGCGAGAAAGCGAAATCATGAAAACCAAGTCATCGAAAGCAACTCAAAACACAAAGCAACACAAAACCAAGAAGCAAAGCAACCAACAAAACTCTTGGACTTATTTCAATAGAAGCCGTTCGATTAATTCAAAGGGTTCATTGCACTTCGTCCGTGTTGATTCGGTAAGGTTTCCCCGAGACTCGATTCTCAACCGAGTCGAAGCAGCGTAGTGTTCCATAAGTAACCGTTTGGAGCGGGGCGTTACAATACTGAAGTAGTTCATGTATTGACTTTGTGACATCTTTCCCTCGAACAAAACCATAGCCTGTGGTTTGTACTTTGGAGGAAAAGGGATCTCGTCCTAGATGGCTGGGTAAGGCTGGTTGATGCCCAACTTCTTGAGTTGATCCTTGTGCTTCAAGGTATCAAATTGGGCTTTTAATTCCCATACTGCTTGTATCGGATCTTCAGCTGGGAAAGGGACCACAGAGGGGTGAGAGATCGGCTGTATGGTGACCCTAATAGGAGGTAATACGTTTTCTGGGTTGAGAGGTTGAGGAGCAGCCGATTCTTGATCTTGAATAGGCTCATGACTTGATGGTATATCTACCCCCACCCGTAGTTGAGTCGGAGGAACAAGAGCAGCTGTGTGTTGAGTTACCAATATTTGGTGCTTACTCTGCATCATGGTATGCATCTCTTTGAGTGATGCTTCCAAAACAGTGATGCGTTGTTCCATACTTCCTGATGGAGAAGATTCTTCATGTTCATCTCCGATGGCATAAACTCCCATTTCTCTAGGTGCTACTGAGGGATCAGTATAGACTTCTGTGGAGATTGAGTCTATGCTGTCAGTATCACCTTCAGGAAACTGGTGACCCCCAGTGTCGGAATCGGAAGAATATGAAGCCGATTGTCGCGACCTCGAGCCAGTATTTCGAAAAATACCTGCTTCAATATTCTCGAGGAGTTTGTCGAATCTCCTTTGGCTCAGAGTTCTAGAGGGATGACGTCTTGAACTTGACCTTCCTCTAGGAATATGTGCCATGTTTACCGATGCGAATGTCGGTTCTTCTTCCTGTAAGGACAAAGAGTAGTTCAATCGGTCAAAAACTGACAGTTTTGCTTTAGAACAGCATTAATTAACTACAACTTTGTGACTATTACAACAGTGCTCCCTAGGAGGTGTAATAGACATATCAGAAGATCCCTTGTCTTTGCATTTTTGGATCAAGAAATCGCAAAAAATCAGGGGTATTAACAGAAGAAGAAGAAGAAGGCTTATTCTGCCTTTTTATATTAGTCGGAACTCGGATATTGGGAACCCCAACCCTATCTCTGCCGTAGGAATACAATAGTTCAGCCATGTGAGTAGCACATGATCCATGAGGAGCATATCTATCCACAAACTGGGTCTTCTTTACGTCGAGAGGCTTGTCCTGGTGTAATCTGGAACTCTGCTCAGGTTGGCGTAAAACTGAGGAAGTCCTCAAACGGCCATCAATGTTCCGCATAATATGAAGAGCAGGCAGATTTTTCTCTTGATGGCGTAAAAGCCGAGAGGTCAGGAAATCTGCCACTTGTTTTCCCTTGCGGAGATTGCAGGGACCCTCTGCCCCCTTATAGGTAGGAGAGGTATTTTTATGCACGGGGCACTTTTGAAAATTCTGACTCGGCGCTGAGGCCATGCCAAAAATTATGTCAGCCACGTCAGCGACGGGAGACAAAGTTTTACGCACAGGGCGCGTTTGAAATTTCTGACTTGGCTCTGAGGCCTTGCCAGAAATTATGTCAGCCACGTCAGCGACGGGAGACGAGTTTTTACGCGTAGGGCACGTTGTATACTTCTGGATTGGCGCTGAGGCATCGCCAGAAGCTTTGTCTGCCACGTCACAGACGGGAGACGGGTTTTTACGCACAGAGCGTGTAGGTTGGGATGCCACAACCTTGTTGATCGAAGAGAGAGAGCCTGCAGGAAGAGTAGAGGATGTCCGGGGCATCCATACTTTATGCAACTTCCTGCTGTCCTGAACAGATGGGGAATGAGAGCTACCCCCTGTACGAAGCATGTCTTCATAAGCAGATTGGTCAAATTGGACGACCAGAGTCTTCTTCGTTGATCCGACGGATACAACATCGTGTTGAGCAATGGCTTTCTCATCGGAAGAGAAAGTAGTCCCCAACAGAGTCGCCATCTTGTGTTTGATAATAAACGAAAGAAATAAAACTAGGTTTGTACGAAACCCTTTCTTTGGTTTACAAACAAGAAAAAGAAGTACAATCAATCCTATACGAGGATGTTAAGTACAAAAATTTAATTCTGGGTAAATATTGCTATAGGAGTCTGATCTGCGGTCGATCACTTTGTCCCTTGGGAGTCTACGTTTTTGAAGCATTGATGTAGAGTAGAAGGAACAATATTGTGATCGTGGATCCATGGTCTGCCTAACAGAATGTTGTAAGATACCTCTAAATCAATGACGTAGCATATAGCCACTGATCTAAGGTCACCAATTTGGATCCTCAGACGAAT
The DNA here is from genome assembly GCA_036927795.1 of Iris macrosiphon. Taxonomy (NCBI): domain Eukaryota; kingdom Viridiplantae; phylum Streptophyta; class Magnoliopsida; order Asparagales; family Iridaceae; genus Iris; species Iris macrosiphon. The sequence goes on along the minus strand of JAYESA010000017.1, from coordinate 71,019,640 downwards.
CTTACCCAATGGCTTGTTCTTCCTGGCATTGAAATCCACGATTGTAGTGGTAGTATAAGCTAGTTCGCTTGTAGGGATCCTCAATGGTCTTAGCAGACTATGAGGGATAATGCTGATCGACGATCCAAGATCTATATGAATCCGGTCTACCTCCATGGAACCGACATATCCGGTGTAATAAAGAGGCTTGTCATGTCTATTATGTTTTAATAGCATGTCCTCTTGAGTGAAGGTGATGTTAGGGACTGCTTCCATCACACTGTGGCATTGAGGACATGCCACGAGCTCTTTATCGGCAGATTTGAGCTGAGTCAAGCATGTATCTGCCTGCATTAGCGCTTCACTCAAGGCCTGACGAGTGTCTTTTGATAGCCTGAGTAGCTCAAAGATGGACAGCCTGGCTAGAGTATTAGCCAATTGGGCCAGGATGTCGAAGTTATAAGGCTTCTCCAAATCTTTGTTTTGAATGTTCTTCAAAGGTTTGTCGAAACGAACTTCTTTCTTTTTGCCCTTGTCCGCCAAAGTCGGTCTAGAAGGACCTGCCTCCAGTATGACAGGTTCAGGTTCTGGAAGTTTGGCAGCTGAAGCGTCTGCCATTGCTTCTTCTTGATTTTCTCCATAGTCCTTGAGGTAGGCTTTCCCTGACCGGGTTCCAGTAGCCAAAGCCTCTTCTTCTGATGTCGGAGGTATTGCAACCATATGGCATGGTTTGCATCTGGAGTTCTTTTTAGACTTAGCCTTAGCAGCTTGAGTTTCTTTCTTAATCTCTGACACCAGATCAGGATGAACCCACATAATCTCCCCACGCTTAGTAGTTAAGGGTACTAGGTCATGATTTTGACCCCTGGTTGGAGGGAGATTAACAATGTTCATCATTGCCCATGGGATAGGTACTACACCATCCGGGACTTCTTGTGGAGGCAGATTGCCAAATTAGAGAGATATCATGTTGGCAGTGACCGTCTTCTCGCTGTTATGCAGAGTGATGGCCTTGGCATCGATCAACTCTTGGATTTTTCTTTTTAGTATATAACATGTCTTTGTAGGGTGATGTATATACCTATGGAAAATATAGTACTTAGGGTTGTTGGTACTGCCGACTTTATTAGGCCTTTTCACCTCAGGGAGGGTGAGCTTGCCACTTTTGACTAGACAGTCGAAGATACTCGGAATGTCATCATCATCAAAAACATATTCTTCTATGGGTCTAGAAGTCCCAGGTTTCGTCTGCGTAGTTGCCGGGGTAGATTGACTGGACGTGTTAATCGCCAGAGCTTTCTTTCCTTTGGAACCACGAGGATGGTCGCTATTGGAGGATGACCTTTTCCCTTTGTCAGAGGTAGAGATCATAATTCCATTGTCACGCGCTTTTCGACTGTTATCTTCAGCGACAACCGCTGAGATGATGAACGAGGGCCAATTATGGAACTGATATGGTCCCATAAATACTGAGATCAATAGGAGAAGGTTCTTTCGGCAAATGTACACCAAGGTGGAATCTGGAACTCCGGGAGGCATCTGCAAAGTGGCTTGACAAAAACGTTCAATAAAAGTATGAACGTTCTCCTTCTCCTTCAGCTTCACTTCGATGAGCGATGACATAGACATGTCCATTCCTTCCTCGTAGAACCGAGCGAAGAAAAGAGTCTTGAAGTCTTCGAAGGAAGTAATGCAATTGTCCGCCAAACTACGGTACCATTGATAGGCTACGCCAGATAGACAGCCCTTGAATACTCGAGTGAGAAGGGCGTCATTCCCTTGCAACAATACCGTCATCATACTGAAGTAGTTCATGTATTGACTTGGTAACGTCTTTTCCTCAAACAAAACCATAGCCTGTGGTTTGTACTTTGGAGGGAAAGGGATCTTGTCCCAGATGGCTGGGTAAGGCTGGTTGATGCCCAACTTCTTGAGTTGATCCTTGTGCTTCAAGGTATCAAATTGGGATTTTAATTCCCGCACTGCTTGCATCGGATCTTCAGCTGGGAAAGAGACTGCAGAGGGGTGAGAGATCGGCTGTATGGTGACCCCAACAGGAGGTAATATGTTTTCTTGGTTGAGAGGTTGAGGAGCAGCCGATTCTTGATCTTGAATAGGCTCCTGACTTGATGGTATATCTACCCCCACCCGTAGTTGAATTGGAGGAACATGAGCAGCTGTGTGTTGAGTTACCAACATTTGGTGCATACTCTGCATCATGGTATGCATCTCTTTGAGTGATGCTTCCAAAGCAGTAATGTGTTGTTCTATACTTCATGATGGGGAAGCTTCTTCATGTTCATCTCCGATGGCATAAACTCCTATTTCTCTAGGTGCTACTGAGGGATCAGTATAGACTTCTGTAGAGATTGAGTCTATGCTGTCCGTATCACCTTCATAAAACTGGCGACCCCTAGTGTCAGAATCGGAAGAATATGAAGCCGATTGTCGCAACCTCGAGCGAGTATTTCGAAAAACACCTGCTTCAATATTCTCAAGGAGTCTGTCGAATCTTCTTTGGCTCAGAGTTCTAGAGGGGTGACGTCTTGAACTTGACCTTCCTCTAGGAATGTGCGATGCCATGTTTACCGATGCGAAGGTCGGTTCTTCTTCCTGTAAGGACAAAGAGTAGTTCAACCGGTCAAAAACTGACTGTTTTGCCTTAGTACAACAGTAATTAACTACAACTTTATGACTATTACAACAGTGCTACCTAGGAGGTATAATAGACATATCAGAAGATCCCTTGTCTTTGCATTTCTGGATAAAGAAATCGCGCAAATCAGGGGGATTAACAGAGGAAGAAGAAGGCTTATTCTGCCTTTTTTAAATTAGTCGGAACGAGGAGATTGGGGATCCCAACCCTCTCTCTGCCATACGAATACAATAGTTCAGCCATGTGAGTAGCACATGATCCATGAGGAGCGTATCTATCCACAAACTGGGCCTTCTTTACGCCGAGGGGCTTCTCCTAGCGTAATTTGGAATTTTGCTCAGGTTGGCATAAAATATGAGAAGTCCTCAAACGACCATCAGCATTCCGTGTAATCTGAAGAGCAGGCAACTTCTTTTCTTGATGGCGTAAAGGCCGAGAGGTCGAGAAATCTGCCACTTGTTTTCCCTTGCGGAGATTGCAGGGACCCTCTGCCTCCTTATGAGCGGGAGAGGTATTTTTAAGCGCAGAGCCCATTTGAAATTTCTGACTTGGCGCTAAGGCCTTGTCAGAAACTACGTCTGCCCCGCCAGCGACGGAAGACAAAGTTTTACGTGCGGGGCGCAGAGTAGACTTCTGGATTGGCGCTAAGGCATTGCCAGAAATTACGTCTTCCCTGTCAGCAATGGGAGACAAAGTTTTACGTGCGGGGCACGTTTGAATTTTTTGTCTTGGCGCTAAGGCCTTGCCAAAAATTACGTCTGCCCCGTCAGCGATGAGAGACGAAGTTTTACGTGCGCGGCGTAGAGTAGACTTCTCGATTGGCGCTAAGGCATTGCCAGAAGCTTTGTCTGCCACGTTACAGACGGGAGACAGATTTTTACGCACAGAGCGCATAGGTTGGGATGCCACAACCTTGTTGATCGGAGAGAGAGAGCCTGCAGGAAGGGTAGAGGATGTCCGGAGCATCCATACTTTATGCAACTTCCTGCTATCCTGAACAGATAGGGAATGGGAGATACCCCCTGCGCGGAGCATGTCTTCATAAGCAGATTGGTCAAACTGGACGACCAGAGTCTTCTTCGTTGATCCGACGGATACAACATCGTGTTGAGCAATAACTTTTTCATCAGAAGAGAAAGTAGTCCCCCAGCAGAGTCGCCATCTTATGTTTGATAATAAACGAAAGAAATGAAACTAGGTTTGTACGAAACCCTTTATTTGGTTTACAAACAAGAAAAAGAAGTACAATTAATCCTATATGAGGATGTTAAGTACAAAATTTAATTCTGGGTAAATATTGCTATAGGAGTCTGATCTGCAGTCGATCACTTTGTCCATTGGACCACACGATGACGAAAAAGTGCTGTAGAAGAAGGAGAAGCTTCAAAAATCGTAAGAGGGATTGGATGCTCGATGTCAAAGTCGTCAATCACTCCCCTCTGTCTGTGCTCTAGGATCTTCTCTCTCAAAAATAAAATCCGATCCCCCGACCTCTGTTAATAGAGGTCTCTATTTATAGAGCCCAATTGCCGTAACCGTCCAGTCGACGTAGAAGCCGAACCGTGGAGAGTGGGGCGCTCTTTACGAGGCGGTTATGATAACTGCTACCCACGTCTGAATGATCTCTCGACTCTGTATGTGACGCGTGTCCCATTATGAGATAACGCATATAACTGCTGCGAAGATCACGACATACAAGCCACGTGGGTAACTGCCCCTCGCGTAGAGATGATTGGCGTAGAGGCCAATTAGGCGTAGAAGCCGAATAGCTGTCAGGTTGTCGTAGAAGCCAAATAGCTGTCCTGTTGGTGTAGAAGCTAAATAGCTGTCAGATTGGTGTAGAAGCCAAATAGCTGTCAGGTTGGTGTAGAAGCCAAATAGCTGTCCTGTTGGCATAGAAGCCAAATAGCTGCGTAAAGCTTGATGTTGACTGGGGTCTTGAGCGTATTCTGGGCAAAATAGCCTTATCACGCACCTTTGCAAACATGGCCTGAGTTGGCATATTTCGAGGAGATAGCATACAACGTACTCCTATAGCTGAAAATAGCCTGATGGCATATTTTGAGGAGATAGCATACGGCGTACTCCTATAGCTGAAAATAGCCTGATGGCGTAATGTACAGGGATGGTGATGTGGACGTATTAGCCCTAATTATAGCTCACCCAGTCATTGGAAATAGAACAAAATCTCGTGCATTAAATGCAGAGATCTGCCCCCATCTCGCATATTAACTGTAGAGACGTGCCTCGGGTTCTGTACGAAGAGCAGCTTTTGACGTGGTGGTCAGCTTTGTCTCATCCTGAGCGTAAAAGCTCATGTCTGCCTGTGTAAAATAGGCAGCGTATTACTTGAATGCATAAACGACGTCTTATATCAAGGCTTTGTCACTAAACGACAGTCTGGGGCTCTGTGCGAAACATCATTATAGCCGTCGTCTGGATAGTCGTACAGTACTCTTTAGCAGGAGTCAGGTTCATTGTACTGTCTGACAGGTTCATTCGAGGAATACGAAGAGTTCCTCGTACATTTTTCCGCTGCATTAAAAGCGGATAGGTTTTACGCCGGAGTAGCGATGTAGTAACCTTTTTACGCCAAAATAGTCTTGAAATACTGTATTATGCGGGTTATTCTGGAGCTATATTTTAAGCTGAAATAGCGTTAAAGCTCTGCTGTACGCCCATGGCTCTGAAGTTATGTCTTACGCCACCCAGTGCAGGAGCTCTGTTTTACGTGGCTGCCTGCATGTTGAGGGTTTTACGCGTATAATTCCTCAGCGTATTTTTTATGCTTCTACAGTCACCATCCTATTGGTCAAGGCCAATGAAGAAACAACTCCCTCCCTCTTTGACTGGTCCAACTCTCTCTCCCCCTTTTGTTTGTGAACTTTCCTTCATGATTAATCATGGCCCTTCATTCAAAATGGAGCATTATCCTCACCATACACACTTTTCTATATAATCCTTCATCTTAACTCCTTCCCAATGAGCCAACCCCATCCAAGGAACACATGGCCGACCCTAATCCCTAGGCTAGCATCACCATCTTCTCTTTCCTACATTCAAACTTTACCTCCCCATTATTTTTTATCATCTTCAACCTACATCAAACCTCAAACCAAACCCTAAACTATATTTACATCACCATCACCTTCATCCTCCGGCCTCACCCGCCTGAGTACAGATGACCCGCCGGAGACCCGACCGCTTGAGTACCTCCTTCCCCAGCGGCCATCATCTCCCCCACGACCTCAGTCCCCGCGGAGCACCACCGCTTCGACCTCCCTCACCCTGACTTTCTCATGCTGAACCACCCACATCCATATCCTCCCCATTCTCCATCATCTTCTTCGGCAATAATCCCTGTGCCGACTTCCCGAGCCACTCCAGCCCGCCTGAGCTCCTCCACTCCACAGCGTCCCTGCCTCACGGAAGTCGACTTCACCATCGTTTTCGTGCACTATTCAACGGTACAACCGAGCTACTACACCGTGCGTGGCCTCTCAAGAGCGGCGTCCATTCTGATCTTGAGCCGAGATCATCTCGAATAACATCGGCGATTGCTGGAGTACAAACGCCATCGACAAGCTCCACCGGTGTCTAGCTCGGCCGAGTACCGCGATTCTTTTTGACTGAGTTCATCCATGGCGCCCCCTCCGCCAAGCACGGTGATCGATCGTGTCATCGACATTCACTTTGACGACGACAAGCATCATCTTCTCTGGAAGATCTCGGCCATGCCACAACGATCATCGACAGCTGAAGATTGCCTCACCTGAGCAGCAGCCGACCTGCACACCGCTCCACCGTGACAGCCACCGCGGCCGAACCCCGCTGTCCACAACCCCTCGTTTCCGTTCACCCTGACTTCCCCATCATCGTTGACCTTCATCATCATCATCATCAACATCATTACCATCATCATCATCATTATAATCATCACCACCCTCGTCGGAGCCCGAGCACCCTCTCCAGTCAGCGTCACCCTCCTCGATCACGTGCACCCCAAGGTTTAAACCTGTCCCCTCTTCTTTCATAATGTGTTGTTGCGTAACACTGTGTAGTCATGAACCCTAGTGCCTAGCGTGTATGCGTGCACGTTTAATAGTAATTAGTATTAATGGTAATTATGTTTCATAGTTAATTGAATAATAATTAGGTTTAATATTTCTTTATAGGATTTGGTTATTAGTAGTGGGTGTCACATATTTCTATATGTTGTGTAGACCTAGGTGTATTAATATAATATAATTATTAGTAGTGGGTATCACATATTTTTATATGTTGTGTAGACCTAGGTGTATTAATATAATATAATTATAAGTAGTGGGTAATATTATATAATATACTAAGGTATATATATTTATATATTAAACGTATTTTGGTAACTCACTGCCTTATGTGTACCCTCACCTACTAGCTAGACCATGTGTTAGTGCTACACGAGATTTGGAGATTTGGACATTGTGTTAAGTTAGTTGTTTGTCTTGCTATGCACAACATTCGAGGATATTTACACCGTGCATTTAGACATGCACACTTGACCCTGCTAGTTGACTAGTTATCACCCTTGCTCAGTTTTTGAGTTCAGTATAATTTTGTTTGTGTGTGTGCTAGAGTAACGACTGATGCTATGTTATTATATTATATATATATATATATATATATATATTTATTTATATATATATATATATATATATATATATATATATATATGACCAATGGATTATTCTGCGAGACTTCGGGAGCAGGCTATTGGTATTGCCCGCTCCGGACCACAGGCGAGTACATTCTCTGACAGTTTTTATTATGTTGATCATCTCTATGATTCTAGTTGTATAGCGTACTTGATTCTGACACTATGGATACACAGGTTAGCATCATCGATACCTGTCATGAGGAGTCATAATTGGGATCCATCGTGCTAGCTAGGGATGGAGAAATATTAGTAGATTATGTGATCATACCCCACTCTACATGCATCATAGCTCACCCTATACCTCACGTCGGGTGCAGTCTGACCATTACATGCCTCATAGCCTGTTATATATGATTAGCCTGACTATTGCTTGCATCATAGCTAACCGGATGGTTAGCCTGACCTTACATGAATTATAGCTAATCATATGTAACAAGCCTGATCTGTCCCAAGCCGATCACATGATAGACTGATATTTCACACACTTAGCTAGATATTTATTCCTGTATTTCTAGTTCATTGTTCTAGCATTCACTTGTATTTATGTTCATTGCTAGTTATACTATTAATGATGATATATTCTCCAGTATTTCTTATTTCCAATATTTATTATCTCCACTATTCTTATTTCTAGTATTTATATCCATATTGTATTCTTTACACTGTATTATAGTTTTTGTCAATATACATGGAACTGCTGTTAGTGTCTGTACTCCGCTCCATCCTGATTGGAAATATTTTTCCAGACTACGACTTAGAGGACTGGTGTCCGATATATTATGGACCACAGGGAGAGTAGCTGCATCCTTGGACCTTATAGCCCAGGTGTGATTCTGAGAGGTCTAGCCGGGATCACTAGTTATTCAGTTAGTTTCTTTTAGCAGTTTATGGTACCAGACTTGTTTCCGACATACTTGGAGATTTGGATGTTATTGTTTGCAGGTTAGACTATTTATGTTATTTAGACTTGTATTGTACTTCATTTATTTTCTTCGATATATTATCGTGCTTTAGTTCTGTCATTGAGTATTTTTTATATTATATTGTGATATCTGTGTCTCCTTATGGAGTTGGATATTCGTGTGAGATTGATTAGATAGTATTGTGACCTAGACAGTATTCTACCACCGATATTGCAGTGTAGGCTAAACGTACCCACATACTCGTGCCCCAAATTTCAGGTGTGGGTCATGACACCCAGACAACGTTCTACCACCGATTCTGTGGCGTAGGCTAGACGTACCTACGTAATCGTACCCGAATATCTGGGTGCGGGTCATGACACATTTTTAGTGGTGGTCCATGCAGGTCTAGATTCGCAATTAGTGCGATATCGTAGTAGTGCTCGTCTAGAGTACTGCTACGAGCCTTTTTTAGAAAATAGGATTTAGGCTGAGAGTTTACTCAATCATAACTAGGAAACAATTCCAATATCAGTTTTGCTATCCTTATATATTGAATATTTGCTTTACTTTGAATAACTTTTGTCCTTCTTTGATGATATCGTATCATACTCAATATTGATTCCTTATTTCAATCTATCTTCAGGATGCAGCCGAAGATGCGTTCCCAGCGCCCAGGTGCCGCGTTGGCACGGTCAGTCACTTCATTACCTTTGAGGGAAGCACCCTCAAATGATGTTCCAGTACCTACCTTTGGAAGGTCAGCTTCACCAGTTCAGGTAGGCGTATCTACAGCAGCTTTCTGAGGGCTCCACCTCCGGTACAGTGGACAACACAAACAGTTCCAAGGGATCTTTTACCCCCACCACCCACAGTTGATCAGATACAGATATTCGTGCTCTTTCAGTAGATGATGGAGGCGCAGCAGCGTCAGTCAGAGGTCTTGAGACAAAGCGTGGAGAATGCTTACCAGATCGTGCTTACAACAGTTAAGAGAGATACCGCAGTCCAGCCACAGATGACGCCACCTTAGTTTATCCTGCAGCAGCAGAGGCCATGGACCATCATAGACTTCAAGAGGATGGGCCCTAAGGAATTTAGAGGCACAGAAGGGATCCTTTATGCTGATGATTGGATCAAAGACATCGAGCGGAACCTGCGATTGACACAAATTCCAAAGAGGTTGCAGATAGAGGCAGCGGGGTGCATGATGTTCGATATTATTTTAACCCGGTTCAAGACGGACCCCAGGATCTCAGTACATGACTTACTTGGAAAGCTTTCAAAGATCTCTTCAAGGAGAAGTTATTTCCAAATGTGGCTCTGACATCTCTAGAGAGTCAATCCAATACCTTGTTCAGGAAGGTATGTCGGTGGATGAGTACACGGTGGAGTATTGCAGACTAGATAAGTTTGTAGAGGGGCAGAACCCCAGTAGGAAAGCCCAAAAGTTTAGGAAGGGCCTAAACTAGGAGGTCAAATCCCACACAAATAGAGATCCCACCGCTACTTTCCAGGAGATTCTGAGACAGATACAATGGGCAGAGAATGATCTAGAGCTTGAATCTAAGAGGCTGAGGGATACAGGAGGATCCAGTACCAACATGGGTCCAATGAAGAGGCCTCATTTTTAGCAGCAGCACTAGAGGCATTTCCAGCATCCGAGGCAGCAGTATCATGGGCCAACTAGAGCACCGGCACAACATATGCACCAGATCTAGAGGACAGCTGTTTCTTGCACTTTTTGTAAGAAGCAAGGATATGTATGTGATGCATACATGATAAGATTGGGCCAATGCTTATTCTGCGGATCAGGAGACCATCAGTTGAGGGCTTGTCCTAAAATCCTAACTCGTCTAGCTCAGGACGGAGGTCAAGCACAGAGAGCACCCACGATATCACCAACGGAATAGTAGAGAGGACCTCTACCACTATAACAACAGCAGTTTGCTCAGTACCAGCAGCAACAGAAAGGTACCCAGCGGCTGGGGCGAGCTTTTGCCTTGACTGTCGAGAAGGAGGAGCCAGTCGGTGATATTATCTCAAGTTTAGTTTATCTTAATTCTTTTCCAGCTTATGCTTTATTTGATTTTGGTGCTTTACATAGTTTTGTAACTATATTTTTTGTTCTGATACATCATCTTGAGTCTGAACCGTTAGCAAGGACTTGCAAGATCATGACTAGGGGTGGCATTATCCTGGTCAGTAATGTTTGCAAGGACCAAAAAGTTTTTTTGGGAGGCCGAGAGTTGGGTGTATGTCTACTCATAATGCTACTTCCGAGTTATGACATAGTACTCAGGATAGATTGGTTAAGTAGGCATCATGCTAGTATCGATTGTCGTGGAGGCAGAGTTTTATTCCAGGCACCGGGAGAGCCAGAGTTTGAGTTCGTCAGAGGAGCAGCAGAGCAGAGTGAAGGAGACTTCTATGGAGCTTTGGAAGAAGAGCAGGAGCTGCCACATCCATTGATTGCAGAGTATATTGATGTCTTTTCGAAGGAGTTGTCGAGGTTGCCACCAGACAGGGATATGGAGTTCTCTATAGATTTGGTGCCAGGCGTAGAGCCAATATTACAGTATATCTATAGAGTAAACAACATCGAACTGGCAGAGTTGAAGAAGAAGGTGGATGAGTTGCAAGATAAGGGTTTCATCCGCTCCAGTTTATCACCATGGGGTGCTCCTGTACTTTTTGTTCCAAAGAAAGATGGGTCAGTACGCATGTGTATCGACTACGGGGCATTCAACAACCTCACTATCAAGAACGAATAGCCGTTATCGCGGATTGACAACTTGTTTGACCAGTTGAGTGGAGCAAAGATATTCTCAAAGATAGACTTGATGTTAGGTACCACCAGGTAAAAGTGAAGAAGAAAGATATTCTGAAGACAGCTTTTAAGACTCGGTATGGGCAGTTTGAGTTCTTGGTGATGCCGTTTGGTTGACCAATATCCCGGCGGTATTTATGAACCGGATGAATAAGGTATTTTATAAGTACTTGGATCAGTTTGTGGTAGTATTCATTAATGATATACTGATTTATTCGAAGACCTCGGAGGAGCATGAGAAGCACTTGGGGATAGTTCTGGAGACTCTCAGGAAGGAAAAGCTATACGACAAGCTTTTGAAGTGTGAGTTCTTCCTTGATAAGGTTGAATTTCTCGGGTATGTGATTATAGGAGACGGGATCTCAGTAGACCCGAAGAAGATATTAGCAGTTGAGTCGTGGTCTACCCCGAGTTCAGTAACGGAGATCAAGAGTTTTCTTGGATTGGCAGGCTATTATCGGAGATTTGTTTAGGATTTTTCCAGGATTGCGGAGCCGATGACTAGACTAACCAGGAAGGATGTGGAGTTCATCTGGACTGAGGATTGTCAGACAGTATTTGAGGAGCTGAAGAAGAGGTTGACTACAACTCCAATATTGACATTGCCATCAGGACCAGGAGGATTTTCTATATACAGTGATGTATCAGGTAAGGGTTTGGGTTATGTATTACAGCAGAACGAGAAGGTGATTGCCTATGCTTCCAGGCAATTACGCCCTCATGAGAAGAATTACCCTACCTATGACTTGGAGTTGGCAGCAGTTATTTTTGCTCTTAAACTGTGAAAACACTACTTGTATGGAGAGAGAGTAGAGATCTTTACAGATCATAAGAGCTTGAAGTATGTATTTACATAAAAAGAGCTCAATATGAGGCATCGGTGATGGTTGGAGTTGATAAAGGACTTTAATATTTCTTTGCAGTACCATCTAAGGAAGGCCAACATAGTTGCAGATGCCTTGAGCAGCTTTCTAGTGGCTATGTACTTGACAAGGGACAGACATTTATTGGCCGATCTTGATAGTTTGGGCATTGAGGTATTAGTTCCTGGAGTTGCAGCACAGATGTAGGGACTTTAGGTACAATCAAAGTTGATAGGCCGGATCAGAGCCACACAGTTCGAGGATGAGTCTCTGAGGAGCATCAGAGCACAGGTCCAGATAGGGTTGGCAGAAGACTTCAGTATTGTAGATGATGGATCATTGCGGCACGGTACCAGATTATATGTGCCGAGTAGAGCATTGCACGAAGAGATTCTTCAGGAGGCACATCGGTCTCAGTACTCTATACATCCAGGTGCCAACAAGATGTATAGGGACATAAGAGAGTATGTTTGGTGGTATGGTATGAAGCAGGAGGTAGCTAGCTTCGTATCTAGATATTTGGTTTGCCAGCAGGTAAAGACGGAGAGACAAAGGCCAGGTGGATTGCTTCAGCCTTTACCCATTCCAGAGTAGAAGTGGGAGCATGTGACCATGGATTTTGTTTCAGGACTTTCGCGTTCTCTAGGAGGTAAAGATGTAATTTTGGTCATCGTAGATAGGTTGACCAAATTAGTCAACTTTCTGCCATTTAAAGTGGGTAAATCTACGGAGAAGCTTGTGAAGATGTATATGCGTCAGATAGTTAGATTATATGGTATTCCTATGAGCATAGTCTCAGATTAGGATAGTCACTTCATATCCCACTTCTGAAGGAGTTTGCAGGCTAGCTTGGGCACTCAGCTCAAGTTCAGTACTGCATATCACCCTCAAACAGACGAACAGTCGGAAAGGACTATTCAGACTCTCGAGGACATGCTACGCACTTGTGTTTTGGATTTTAGAGGTTCTTGGGAGGATCATCTTCACTTGGTAGAGTTTTCTTATAATAATAGCTACCAGGCCAGTATCGAGATGTCACCATTTGAGGCATTGTATAGACGAAGATGTCATACTCCATTATCATGGGATGATATTGGTGAAAGAGCTTTATTGGGACCAGAGATGGTAGTGGATTCAGCTGAAAAGGTGAAGCTTATCAGGGATAGACTTTAAGTGGTGTAGGACTGACATCGGTATTGGGCCGATAGCCACCGGAGACCATTGGAGTTTAAGGTATAAATTTTGTTTTGTACTGCTTGTGATCATTTGTTTTGTTAGAGTGCTAAGGTTGTGTTTCATGCTTGGTTGGTGGTCTAATTTTCTTGAGGATTTATTTGACACGTGGTACGATTCATTTCGGTGGAGACGGAAAGCTTAGTCCGCGATTCATCGGACCTTTCAGTATTCTTGAGAGGGTCGGTGCAGTTGCATACATAAAAGACTTACCACCTACATTGGAGGTAATGCACAACATGTTTTATGTATCGCAGCTGAGACAGTACATGACAGATCCTATCCATGTGTTGGATCACTCGGAGATAGAGGTGGGCCCTAATCTTAGCTATCCAGAGCAGCCAATGAAGATTCTGGATTGGAGAGAGAAGGTGATAAGGAACTAGATGATTTCTTTGGTATGCATCGCGTGGAGGCATCACTCGCCAGAAGAGAGTACCTAGGATCGAGATGGCAAGATGCTTGAGCGATATCCATATCTGTTTGAGCCGTGACGTATAATTCTTTCTTATATTGTATTGTTTGGTTTTGGTAGTTAGTTTCTTTCTTAATTTTGAGGACAAAATTTTTCTAAGGTGGGTAGGATTGTCACCCTCATATTTTCAATCAAGGGTAGTTTGGTAATTGGCACAAGTATTTTTTATTTTAGGATTATTATATTTAATATTATGCATGTGTGATTATTTATTTATTGTATTAATTATTGATTGTTAGATGCTAGATTATTTTAAACTTGTGTAATGGACCTAACTAGTTAGATTAGATGCATGAACCCAATATTTTATTTTTGTTTAGATTGAGCCCATTAATTAGGCCCATTCATTAGGAGGATTAATTAATTAGTGAAACTATTAGACTAGAACCTTTCTTCCTTAATTAATTTCTTCATGAGAGACCCCAAGAGTTAATTTGGACATTTCACATTGCTTGAGAGAGGGATTTAGGATCGACCACACCATGGGAGGAGAGAGAGTCTCTCTCTTTTTATTTTTTATTTCAATTAAATCGAGATTTTCTCCCTTTCCAATTTCTTCATTCCTTCACCATTCCCTACTCATTTTCTTCCTAAATTCTTTTCCTATTCTTCATTAGAGGCTATTACAACAAGGATCTATAAGAAAAAAGCAATGATCTACAAGAAAGAAGCCAAGATCTACAAGGAGGAGGCTACATTCTACATTTAGGAATTTTCATTAGGAATCCATCTTCCAATAGGTATATTTTAGTTTTTTCTCTCTTAGTAGACTCTAAATCTAAGATTTAACCATAAAAAACTACCCCGCATGCATAGGCTACCTATTAAAATTGGAATTAGGTTCATAGGAGGCCTATGGAGAAAGTTATGTGTGTTTTTGTGTCAATTTTAGGAGAATTCTGAGATTGGCACATGTTGTGTTTGTCAATTGGTCAATTAGATCAATTTGACGTGTGTTTGATTGATTGTGACTAGTGTCATGTCTTCAATTGGGTACGTGTAGGCCGTATCTCGTCAATTTGGCGATACAGGTTATTTTTGGGGATTTTTCTCTGACACGGGGATTTGTGCATGTCACTTCTTGACACGGACATGCAGTTGCTTTAATTATTATTCTTATTATTCATAATTAGTATTCTATACTTTCTTATGTCCTTTGGGATACGTTTGGTTGTGTGGTAGAGCCGTATTGTAAGCGTATCATAGAATGAGTGTGATACGGGTGCGGTGCACTCCACGTATTTGTTTTATTGCTCCTTAAATGTATATGACTTGTGTGTGTGTATATATATATATATATATATATATATATATATATATATATATATATATATATATATATATATATATATATGTATGTATATGAGTATATATTTATATTATATTGTATAGATGAGTATACATATAACTATGTGTATATGTGTATAAGTATATATATGAGATACTATATCTATATTTATGTGTGTATGTTTATATCTATCTATACGTGTATATGTGTGTTTGTGTATATATATCTATATATGTATAAGAGAGAGTGTATATATATATATATATAGATTGATATACTTATTGATATATATGTGTTGATACATATATAGGTGTATATGTGTTTGTGTGTGTGTAAGTATGTGTCAGTGAGTGAGGGCTCAAGCTGAGGAGAGCATGCATCATCCTCACAGTACACAGGCAGCATAGTGAGGCATAGCAGTTCAGCTGAAAACCAACTGCAGTCAGTGCAAGCAGTTACAGTTGCATCAGTGCAGCAATGAAGTTCAAGTGCACAGCCATGGGAGAGCCTATGCTGAGATGCATCGAGTATCATTCACAGCAAGGGTCGGGCACCCTGTAGCAACTGTGCAATAGAACTGAAGGGATACCAATGAGCATCTCGTACACTGAAGAATATGTTGCAGTGAGAACCCATCATTGTGCAGTGCAACTATTACACAGGAAAGCCAACTGAGAGCTAACTGCAGTGATATTAGTATATGCATGTTATGTTGATGGTTAGTTAAATTTGGGTGATAGTTAGCTAAGTAACTATAGGTATCTATGTAAGTCTATGTATTGTATTGATAAGTTATTATATATGTAATATATGTTAGTAGTTAATAGTATTTAGTAGTTAGCTATGATTAGCATAATAGTTTAGTATTGGATATTAGCTATATGTACTATGATTCGAATTACCTTGGGATACTAAGGTAATGTTAAGGTAATGGGTCGATACTCAAGGTATTGGGTTTGAGTATCGAGATAGGAGTGTGATAGTGTGATACACATTGGTGCAAGGCCAAGGTGTCCTATTTGTATTAGTTAGCTAAGGTATTATATGTGTTGACTTGTATATGTACATAAATTACTATTTTCATATATTAAAACTTGCGTATCCTATGATACGGCATTTTGTATGTGTCTTAGTATCTTAGATTATATAGTGTGGCTTAGTTTCATAGTATGTGGACCTAGTACCCTAGAGTTGGACTCATACAACCTAAAAATAGTCGGTTTGACTTAGAAATAGCTTTATGACCTAGAATTATATCAGTTTAATTTATTTTCATTCCAGAACCTTATATTGATGCAACATACCATATATAGGTCTATGTGACACCATCTTGGTCATCGAGAGACACACCTTGCTCAGGCCTTCGGGTGAATAAATTTCTCTGTTAGTTTTTAATTCATAATAGTGTATATATTCATGTTCTAGAACTGTATACTTGATTCTGACATAGTGATTTCACGGACTTGTACTACATGGATCCCGTCAGGAGATGTTATCCCCTACCGTGTTCAGCAGGTACTCCTGTACATGTATTCCATCCTGTACATTGGGTATTGATTCATGTTTACACACTGCTCGTATTTAGTGTGCTTATTCCTGCACACACACTGCTCATGTTCAGTGTGATTATATTCATGTATACTCACTGCTCAATGTTCAGTGGTCATATTCTTATTCGTAATGTGTCATGATTGGATCCATTGCTATTAGTTGGGGATGGAAGAGTAGGAGTTGATTATGTGATCAAAGTCCTATTGTTATTCGTGTACATACCGATTACATACCACACTTGTAATCGACTTACCTTATTGATCATGTTCAACCTAAACCGATCACATAATGAACTTGTATTTTGAGACACATTAGTTAGTTTTTATTTTATTTTCTCATATTGCAGATATTCATATTATTATTCTCTATTCCAGTATATTACCTATTTTCTCTTGTTCACTTTATTCAGATGTTTAGTTATCTTGTATTTTATTTCTATTATCTGTTTTATATGCTCCATTATGTTATTAAAACTGTTTTCAGAGGTATATACTTTGCTCCAATTCTGACTGGATATTTTTTCAGATGATTGGCTCATAGATCAGTGTCCTATATTCTATGGACCACAAGAGGGACTACCTTTAGAGGATATTCCTGTAGACCGGGAGGACTTAGTTTTAGAGCCCGAGGAGGTTTAGTTTATATGTTTTGTTGGATTTGTATTAGACTATTGTTGAGATTCATGGTTTGTATGTTATTTCAGACTTGTGGATTGTATCTTGTTCTTTCCTTCGCTATTCCATTTGTGCTTTATCTTCCTTAGTTTGTATTGTGATTGAGTTTAGTTACATTGTGAGATACCATATTATTCCTTTATTTAGAGTTGAGATGATTGACATGTACTATATATATTATTGAGATGTTAGTTAGTTAGAGTTAACCCAGACAGCGTTCTACCGTCGATTTTGTGGCGCAGGCTGGACGTACCCACGTACTCGTGTCCGAATATCCGGGTACGGGTCGTAAGATATCTCATACCGTATTTAGCGGGTATTCCTTCACATGTATTTTATCATATGTATCGGGTATTAATTATCGTGTACTTTATGTTTACATACTGCTTGTGTTCAGTGTGCTTATATTCGTGTTCGTAATGTGTCATGATTGGATCTATAAGTTTTGGTTGGGGATGGGGGAGTAGGAGTTGGTTATATGATCAAGCCCAGTGTATTCGTATACATGTTGATTACATATCATACGTATAATCGAGTTACCATATTATATTCGGGTTCAACCCAAACCAATCACATAATAAACTTGTAATCTATGGCCCAT
Source organism: Iris macrosiphon (assembly GCA_036927795.1). Classification (NCBI taxonomy): domain Eukaryota; kingdom Viridiplantae; phylum Streptophyta; class Magnoliopsida; order Asparagales; family Iridaceae; genus Iris; species Iris macrosiphon. Next base: position 71,001,892 of record JAYESA010000017.1, on the reverse strand, counting down.
TAGCTAGTTTATCTATTTTTTTATCACTTGTAGCTATTCATATTGTCTGTTCTTTACTTTTTAGTACTTTACCTGTTCACTCTAGTTCATTATCATTTTTTTGCTAGTTATCTTATATTCTTTTTTATTGCTTGTTATATATTCACTACCATATATTTGCAACTGCTTTCAAAGGTAAGTACGTCGCTGTAATCCCGATTGGATATTTTTTTCAGATGATTGGCTTGAGGAGCAGTGTCCCACTTATTACGGGCCACAAGACGGTGAGCCATTAGAGGATTCTTTTCTAGAGCAGGAGAACCTAGTGCTAGTGACCGAGGAGGCCTAATTATATTTTTGGACATTGTATTAATCTCATTCTAGGCTCATGACATGTATATATATTTTGGGAGTGGCTATGTGTAGACTTATGGATTTGGACTTGTGGATGTATTATGACTCTTATTTTCTCTCTTTTATTCCATATCGTGCTTTCATCCTCCTTAGTTTTATATTGTGTTTGAGTATTGTTTACCATTATCATATACCATATTGTTCCTCCTTTTGGAGTTAAGGTAGCATGACATATACCTTTTATATATTATGTGAAATATATAGTTAGTTACATTGACCCAGACAACGTTCTACCGCTGATGTTGCATCGTAGGCTGGGGGTTGTTCACTATTCGTGCCCTTATTCCGGGTGCGGGTCGTGACATTATATTTTGACTTTAGTCAAATTTTATAGTAATTGAAGGCTGTAGTGTACACTTATGCATACTTAAAAATTGGTATAAAGCTACGAGACACTCCAGATTTGGAGCATGTCCTAGATCCTTTATATTAATTGATGGTCCCACCAAAAGTAACCAAACAAGAAAGACAAATAAAGAGGGAAAAAAGAGAAAAAAATTACCCAATAGGAAAGGAAAATAAAGAGGAAAGAGAGAAAAAAAAGAGGAGATTGATTTGGAGTTTTTATTTGGAGTGTATCATTGTATGCCAATATTATTGGTACACTCCAAAAGTAATAATTTACATAATTTTTAATAATTTAGAGTATGTGCTGGAGTGTCACCACTGTGAATGCTCTAAGTAGTGTTATAAATATGGTTATTATAAATCTTATTTTAAGAATCATTAATAATTCTACCTGGACCATTAATGTAAAAATATGTTAATATATACTTATATGTACATTCTGTAAGGAGTTTTTCCACAACCATTAATGTGTGGCATAGCAAGTATGCACTCGTTTGTTAAGAAAGAAACAATAAGAAGAAATAATATAATAACAGTAACAAAACTTGTAATAGAAAATAAAATAAAATTCTATAAAGGAACTTAAGTCAGAATCTTTATAACACCAAACTGTGTGGTAAGCTCATTTTAGATAGAATCAAAACCTATTTTTGGAATATAAACATATTTTGCTAACTTAGCCATACAGGTTTAAGATATAAAGAATGTAGACCTATGCTAAAGAATAATAATTTAATATAGATATACCTACCATTAATAAAATACATAAGTCACTGAATAAGTATAATAGGTAAGTATAACCAATAGACTAAATATAGCAAAATAAATGTTTAGAATTTATATGTGAATAAAGATAGTCTTAACAAGTAATCTATTTGAATTGTCTAGGCTTGATCAACCTGAGACATCTTGAAGTTTTTGCAACTTTGGACCTGAGGCGAGTACATTCTTGTTTGTTTCCAGTATTGTTAGTTACTATTTTTGCATGATTAATAATGTTATACCTGATGTTTGACACGCTCGTTACACAGATTAGTATGCTGGATTCTTGTTGTGAAATATGTGGCATTTCTGGATTATTGTTATTCCTTCGTGTCTAGACTTTGAATCCATGTTGTACTAGTCGGAAGGGGAAATACTTAGTTAACATGTGAACATACCCAGAACTATCCTATGGTCTTACTAGAATAATAGCAGCCGCACAACAAACGTGTAGGGTACCAGATTTATTCCATAGCCGTTCACATGTCGACGCGGTATTTCAAATCACGTAGAATAGTTATTCCTATTTTTACTTGTCGTCGTATGCCATATTTACCTATGATTACCTATTTCACTCTATTTGCCATACTCTGATTCCAATTTATATTCTGATTTCAGTTTTACTTGGTTATCTTATATTCCATGACTTTTTTCTACTTTTATAGTCGCTATCATATATGTGGAACTGCATGCAATGAATTATACTCGTTCTATTCTGACTGGATAAATATTTTTAGTTGACTTGCTACCTTGCTCTTGGACATTTATTGGAGATAGTGATGCTTTTGGAGGCCAATATTAGAATTTAGATAGTTTAGTGGTTTGTTAAATTTGATGTTTAGCGGGTTTGTTCCCAAGTTATGATTTAATTATAAATTGAGAATATTGTAAAACTATGTAAATATTGTGAATGAGCAATAGATGAGAATTATGATTAAATATTATCTATTTGGATTGATGGACCATTGTTATCATAGACAGTATACTACCGACGATGCTGTATCGTAGGCTGGGCTTGGCCACGTACTCGTATCCCAAAAGTGGGAGCGGGTCATGACACCTATGGTTTTACGTAGTTTGGATTTAGATAAATATCCATTCTGACTAAAGGGAGAAGATGAAAAAGTTCTTGGTCCTAAAGTATCATATTTAAGTGCAATTGGAGCACTGTTATATATAGCACAATAAACAAGACCAGACATTGCATTCTTTGTCAATTTATTGTCTAGATATAGTTCTGTACCTACACTTAGACAATGGAACGGAGTTAAACACACATTGAAATATCTTTGTAGAACAATTAATATGGGATTATTTCATTCCTGTAATTCTACTAACCATTCTCGTCTAGTTGGTTATGCAGACTCATGTTATCTTTCTAACCCTCATAAGAGTTACTCCCAAACATGTTATTTGTTTATTAATAACCATGCAACTATATCTTGGTGATCAACAAAGCAAGGTTCAATAACAACTTCCTTTAACCATACAAAATTAATTGTCCTACTTGAAGCAACAAGAGAAAGTGTGTGGTTGAGATCGATCATTTATCATATAAGAGTAAATTTTCAACTACCCATAGTTACATATAAGCCAAAAATATTCGAAGGCAATACTGCTTGCATTGCCCAAATAAAAGAGGGATTTATCTAAGGAGATTGAACCAAACACCTTCCAACAAAGTTATTTTATGCACATGAGCTACAAAGGACAAAAGTAATTGAAGTCAAACAAGTAAGATCAAATAAATTTTTAGCCGATTTGTTCACCAAGGCACTACCAAAGACCATATTTCATAAGTTGGTATACGAAATAGGTACGCGATGACTTAATCATCCGACCATCTAGCTATTACAGATCCATTATATCGAGGGAGAGTATGGCCTGTAAAGAATATTTTTAAGTTTTGCGTATTGTACTAATTAAGTTGTTTTTTCCACTAGCTTTTCTTATTAAGGTTTTAATAAGGCAATAAATGCGCATACACCACCGACTAATTAATGGGAGACATCCAAGGAGGATGTTGTAAATATAGATTGTCTACCATTATTATTTGGTATCTATAACTTATGTCTTTTGGTTATCCATAACCTATATCTTTTGGTTATCCATAACCTATGTCTTTTGGTATTTCTCTTTTTAATTGTCATCATGATGTTAACCTCCATTGTAAGCCTATATAAGGGGTTCTTCTCAAGTTGATTGAGATATGTGAATGAAGAAACATTTTTTTTCCATATTTCTCTAGTTTATAATATATGGAACTTATATAGAAATTTATTTACTTTTTTGTCCTTCAATTAGGGGACAAATATGTTTAGTTAAAAAATAAAAAGTAAAAAGTGAAAAGTATAAGAGTATATTATAACAGTTGTTAATTATTTTAAAATTATTCAGTCCAAACATATTAATTAATGGGTATTTATAAGGGCACTACACAATTTACTCGGGGCTAGCCCAATGAAAAATTAGGAAAAATTACAAGTTTGCCATCATGAAAGTTACTCGGGGCTAGCCCACTGTTATAATCAGGACTGTCAAAATTCTGACAGTCCTACCACATGGAAGGACTGTCAAAATATCGACAGTCCTAAAAGTAGAAAGGTCTGTCACAAATTTGACAGTCCTAACCTAGTTAGGACTGTAAAAAATATGACAGTCCTTCCTACTTTTAGGACTGTCGATATTTTGACAGTCCATTTTCTAAAATTACAAGTTTGCCACACTTGGGGCTGCCCCACACCAAAGTATAAAAGTGGAATGGGTTTCTATTTTTGGCATTCCACCTAGACTTAAGAAACCCTCATTCCACCAAGGCCAAACCTAAATTTGGAAATAGGTATTTGTGGTTGGAGGAGTATTTAACTTTGGTGATACTCCAAGAAAAATACTTATAACGGTATGTCTTCGACAAGCTACGTTGAATAAGTTTTGCAATAGTGCGAAAAAGATTTAGTTTCTTTTGATTAATGTAGGAACAATGCATGAAAAAATGTTCGATGACGAAGTCGGATCGTCCAATTCATTAATTATGCACTCCGGACGTTCCGAAGAACAAGTTGGTTGTTCCGAAGCACGTACGGTACGTAAAACGACAACCCTAATTTGACAGTCACGAGTTAGGACTGTAAATATTAGACAGTCCTATATAAATATAGGACTGTCAAATATTACACAGTCCTATATAAATATAGGACTGTCATAAATTCGACAGTCCTACTTAAAAGTTGGACTGTCATAATTATGACAGTCCTATATAAAAATTGGACTGTCAAAATAGTGACAGTCCTTGATATTTATATGAAGTTATTAATTTATATATTTTTTTATATTGGTTATAGGAACCTTGTTCAGAGATTGTGGTACATCCTGCCGTTGGTGTTGATGTGGATGATATTTTCACAACGGATATTGAATTTGCAAGCCATGAAGAAGCAATAGAGTGGTGCAGAGAAGTTGGGAGACGACATAACGTAGTTATTGTCATTGCAAGATCCATCCGATCTCGGCCGGGCCGAAAAGTTCTTGAGCTTGGATGCGAAAGAGGAGGTGTGTTTAGGGATCATAAAAAAAAGGGTGTTGTTGAAAAAGAAATCCCTAAGAAAATTATTGGGACGAGAAAATGTGGTTGTCCATTGAAGGTGTTGATTGTAAAAGTTGAAGATGAGAAGTGGATAATCGAAGTTAAGAATGGAAGACACAATCATCCTATTCCAGGGACGCTTACGGGTCATGCCTACGCAGCACGGTTGAAGGAGGATGAGAAAAAGTTGGTTGAAGAACTGTTCCTTTCAGGAGTTGCACCGAAACAAATTTTTTCTGCTGTGCGACAAAAACAAGATGGGAACAAGTCTACCATGAGGACGATCTATAATAGTTTGGCCAGAGCGAAATGCAATAGTATGAAAGGAAGAATGGCGATGCAGCAACTATTGAAGTTGCTTGGCGAGCATCACTACGTGGAGTACCATAGAAGACATCCACAAACTGATGAACTCCTTTCATTGTTTTGGGCTCATCCTGATTGCACACATATGGCTCGGTCCTTCGCAGACGTGTTGGTCCTTGATTGTACATATAAGACCAACAAGTTCAAGATGCCTCTTTTGCATGTTGTCGGGTTTACCTCTACGGGAAAAACATTTGCAGTCGCTTTTTGTTTTATGAAGAGTGAGACAGTAGAGGATTACACATGGGCGTTGAGGAAACTACAATCCCTTTACACAGGTTACAAAGAGCCGTCTGTTTTTGTTACTGACAGAGAGTATGCGTTGATAAATGCTATAGATATTGTATTTCCTCATGTGCATAGACTACTATGCACTTGGCATATAAATAGGAATATCCATGCTCAATGCAAGAAAAAATTTGAAACTGTGGACGGTAAAATAGACATGCTTCGCTTCGAAGAATTCTACAGTGATTGGAGTCTTGTATGGCGAGCAAGTACTACAAAAAGTTACGAGGCAGCATGGTACATGTTCCAACAAAAGTGGGAGCCAAGCAACCCGACATGCATATCTTATATCAAAGATACTTGGCTAGGACCACATAAAGAGCAATTCGTGTTAGCATGGACCAACATGGTGAAGCATTATGGCACGATCACTACGAACCGGGTCGAAGGGGCACACTCATGTTTAAAAAGATATCTACGCTCATCGGTCGGTAATTTTGTCTCTGTTTGGCAATCGATTCATTTGATGACTATTGCCACGGTGAACGATATTGTAGCATCATTTGAGATGAGCCTCAATATTGCGAAGCATGAATACAAGCAAGAAAACCTCTTGGATGGTTTAACCCATGTGGTATCTCACAAGGCCTTGGGGTTATTGTTTGAGGAGATTCGTAGGTCGAAGTCGGTGGGTTATGATCCCGAGGCTTGCGGTTGTTCATATCGATATTCACTGGGACTTCCGTGTGCACATGAAATCAACGAATACCGTCGTGAATCTATACTTATTCCAATAGACGGTGTTGATCAACGTTGGCGACAGCTGTCGATAATGCCGGCGGTGGAAGTGCAAGATGATTTCTTTGCGTTGCCCCAAGTTAAACTACTTCACGCAAGGTGGTGTGGCGCAACGGAACCGGAGAGAAGATCCATTGAGTTTAAAATCCAAGAGATTGCAGTCCCGGCAACTACTCGATTGCAAGAGCCAGCCGTTGTTCGAACTCCTAAGGGAAGACCAGACTCAAGAAAGAGTAGAGCAAAAAAGAAAGAGGAGGAGTCAACTAAAAGATATCCATCCTTATTTGAACTTGTCGAACGCAGTTTGGAGGCGAAGTCCATTGTTCGAACTCCTAAGCTAACTATTCGAAGGGGGAAGAAACAGAAAACGATAGATGCAGTGACGGCGGAGGGTGTTCAAAACTTTTCTGTTTCTTATAGTCTATACATTGAAAAATTCCTACCTGAGATACGGAACTTCATTTGGACTATTGATGATGTTCCTGCGGATGGCCACTGTGGATACCATGCACTAGCAAGACAACTAGGCTATTCAGTGGAAGCAGGATGGCGACAGGTTAGGGCAGAGCTGTACGAGGAGTTGGAGTCGCGACTAGCCTTCTATAGCCAGATACTTGGCGAAGAAATTATTGGAGATTTGTTGGCAGGCATCCCTTGTACGGAAACAGTTACCGGACCAGAGCATTACATGGATGTCCCGCCTGCTGCTTACGTCTTCTCTAATAGGTATAAGTTACCTATTGTAATTATCTCACAGGGTATTAACAATACTTTCTTTCCAATGTGTGCCCCCCCGGCCGAACACCGAGTATCCACTCTATGTTGCATTGGGCTTGTCGGACAACACTTCGTCATCCCAAGGTTGATCGCTCATTCTCCTATTCCGCCACCTTCTACGCTTTGGTATAAACACGCACCTGAGAAAGCGATCGCATGGACGATACCCTACATGGATGCAATGGTTCAGGCTCGTCCGCTGCAGGGTTGGAAAGTGGTCGTATATCCATGCCTACACGTTACCGGAAATATATTAGTCCAAAAATAAACAACACAATTTCAATTTATGTAAACAAGTTGACAAAGATATATCTATACATGGAGTAGAGTCTGGCATCCGGAAATAGTCTTCGAACCCACACGGGATGCCGTACCAAGCTCGCGGTAAAGGTATGCCAGTATACCGCTTCCCCAAGAAATTTGCTCCACCGTATCAATGTTGTCCAAATTGATGAGATATTTCGCATTTATGGACGTTCCAGACTTATCGGTAATGCCGACAGCCCCTAAGATGAACTGAATATATCCGCGGGCCACATTTTCGCTATTATCAATTTCTGGGACCGTCTCAGCGAATATCTCCTCCAAATATTTTAGAGGAAGTCCGTAGGACTTCTTGAATTCTCGAATACTAGTAAAACTAGTGGCATCAACTCCCAGACACCCTGATACATAATCCACCATATAGTCGTAATAGTTGATGCTCGAATCATCAAAAGTATGATCCTGCATGGGACGACCATCAACCCTAAGTCCCAATATATGATGGACGTCATCAAGGGTAATCGTCAACTCCCCATTGGGTAGATGGAAAGTGTTGGTCTCTGGATGCCACCGTTCTACAAATGCTGAAATCAGTGCATTATCCACCGTCGTATATGAGTAGCTACCCAAATATTGCAGACCGGTGGGACTGATTTTTGACTTCACATCATCTCCCAGTAATTCATACCGCCATGTATTGCATTTTTTGCCATGGTTTATTACCGTCAACATACGAACACTCTCCTGAAAAGTCAACAATTGGATGAAATTAAACCACTATGTAAAATCAACTTTGAACTTACAACTATATATAAATGTATCATAACGTAATGTACTTACCGGATTGTTCCATATTTGGTATGCAATATGGTTTTCGATCGACGGTAACATAGAGCAACCGTTTGGACGAGTGTCGCCTGGACTATCTGCCTGCTCAGAAGGTCCCGAACCATCAGTAGGCCGGTTTCCGAGAGTTCGTGGAAGACTCTCGACAGGACTATCTGCAGGCTGAGAAGGTCCTGAACCATCAGTAGGCCGATTTGGAACATTTGGCATGTCCTCATCGGAGGAGGAAGAAGAGCCGGAAGAACTAGGAGGAGCACGTCTCTTTGTGGCAATCTTCTTCGTCAATGGACGTCTCCTCACTTCAGGGCGTGCCTCGGCCTCGCGGATAGTCACGCCTTGCGAAACTGTGCGTTCCTTACGCATCGACGCAGTAGGGCGTCTTCTCATTTCTTCATCCACAGTGTCCTTTCCAGGGGCATGACTATAAGATACAGACAAAAATTAATTTCTATTTTAACATAATAAGTGAATTTTTTCCCACGACTGTAGCCATTTATACAGTCCTGTAAGTATACAGGACTGCAGTTTTCTCAACAGTCCTAATCTTTTAGGACTGTAGAATTTCCTACAGTCCCATATATAGTTAGGACTGTAGGAAATTCGACAGTCCTATATATATATAGGACTGTCGAATTTCCTACAGTCCTAAATGTATATGGGACTGTAGGAAATTCTACAGTCCCGCTCGATACTGCTCGACAATGTCGAGCAGTCTCGACATTGTACGCCCTAAAATCATGTTCCAAACGACTTCTATGTCTAAACTACATCCTAGACTCCGCCAAGGACTAGTATGCCCTCATTTGAAAGAAAATAACTCAAAATTTTCAACATGAAAGATGATTTCTTATAATTTTTGGACAAATTTTCAAATACAATAGCACAAGGAGAATGATGATTTCTACCTTGCTTCTTTCGAGACTTTGGGAGCCATCGACAACGAGGAGTAGGACAGCGGAGTAAGGCCGCCGGGAGGGGGTCGGCTGAGGAGGGAAAGCTCCGGTCGGCTGAGGGGGGAAGCTAGGTTTGAGAAGAATGTTTTTTTTCAAAAACCTGGACTAGCCCCAAGTATAAACTTGGGCTAGTATGAGTAAATGTTCCTCTCTTGTGGGCTAGCCCCAATCCTGGGCTAGCCCCAAGTAAAATGGACAGTGCCCTTATCAAAAGCCTAATTAATTACTAGTTGACCATAGAACTCCTTTGACGTGTGTGGCGACAGGGCGACAAACTGATCCCTTTCAGAATCCTCAACCAGCTCAGAGGCGACAACGGACGCCCTGCCTCATTCTCCTCCTCGTTGAACCTATCCCTCTTCACTATCCTCTCTGTCTCCAACTTTGACTCTACTCTTCCCTGCTTCGGAAGCGGAAGAGGAGCGTATCGGATCCTGCCACCAAAGGTGGCAGCGGTGGATGCGACATCATTTGGGAAGCTAAGTATAGCCTTCGTACCCCTCATCTGTAATGCAGTACGATCATACGCTCAGGAGACCTCGACCACATTATCTAACATGACGAGCCAGACCCAGGACCCTTGACGGCTCGGGTCGCTTATCTCCGCCACGAACTTCCTCCAAGGCCGCTGCCGGACCCCGAGGTACCTTCTCCCATCACAGCTTTGCCAAAGGCTCTCATGCGATGCTAGAGCCGATGAGAGGAAGATCTTCGTCAGCAATGTCCCAAACAATGTCAACCTCGCACGGATCCGGAGCTTCTTTGTGAAGACGAAAATATCGAAGAGGGGTAGCTGTTTTTTCCTCTTTTCTTCTTATGAGCTTCTTCGGGAGGTTTTTTTTGTTTTCTTTTTCTCCTTCCCACATAATTTCCACACAAATCCGGAGGAGTAGGGAGGATGTTGGAGAAGAAAAATTACGTCACCCTTCCCGATGCAAAATTAAACCCATTTTTTCGGAGCAACCAAACATTGTAATTAATAAATCCCATATCGCTTCTAGATTTTTAACCAAATTCAACCCTTTATCCACCCAACCAGACAGACCCGAAGGGCCTCCTTGGTTGCTTAGAAAGTGGACGATAAAATTCCAAACTGCAAATCCAACCATGAATAAATTGCACATTTTGAAAAATTAAACCACAAGTAGTTCATGAGTATGTCATTTTTAAGGGCTTGTTTAACTCGTCAATTTGGAGAAAGAAAGTCTCAAGCGTTTGAAATTCTCTTATGGTGGATCCCACTAGAGGGATTTTGTATTATTTTGCAGAGATAATTTTTCGTAAGATGAACTGAAATCATAGATTATTTATTCAAGTATTATATATGTGGGTATGTTAAATAAGTGATGATAGTAAATTAATAAAGGTCCAATAAACCTTTAGTTTTTTTAAAATATTGAATTTGGAAAATTATGATACATCTCATGGTGTGCAACATATAATCTATGTCCCTTTTTTTAATCAAATAGTGGCAAACATATTATGTGGATGGGCTATCCATATTTCATATCACTTCCAATACAAAATTGTAAAAAAATGTGCCTAAGTTCAAAATTGTCTAACGTTAACATTCCCTTTTAAAATTGAGTAGTTCCTTACAGATAATTAGGTGGACCAACATGTGAACCGACGTCATGTGTCGGCCACCCATAGGTCGGAAATGTTTAACCATGAATACATGAAGGACTCAGTTTTTTGTGGGGTCCACCCTGTTGAGAACACAAATGCAGAAACCGTTCCCCCAAACCAAGAATCTGTGAGAGAACTAAGCAATATCAATGCACAAACCAAAAAAACAACAATCACAAAAGAACCAATCGCAGACACAAGTAATTTTTGACATGGAAAATCCTTGTAGAAAAATCACGGGACGATCAGAGTCCAACCATGAAGAACTTTCAATAATGGAATAGAAGATTACAATCCTCTACAAACTCTTCATCGATCCAATATGGATCACCACAACTATTTGGAACAGAAAATAGATTACAACCATGAAGAAGAAAGACAACAAAAAAAATACCAAAAACTGATCCTTCTTCGTAATGGCATCCAATACTTCTTTCTCCTACCTTATTTTCCTATCTTGTTGTTGTATGGATTAGGGTTAGGAAAACCCTAATTTATAACCTACAAGCCCATAACTAATCTGGACAGTAGGATACGATCTAAGTTTATATAAAAAATACCTTCAGCCCCTCTACACTGAACTCGGATCGAACTCTTCTGAGTCTGTGTTTGCGAGTAAAATAAAACAACAGCCAAACAATAAGGTTTTGGAACCCCGAGACCGAACTCGGGTTGGGGACCGAGTTCGGCTCCCTATTATGGCCAGAATTGCTGCTGTTGCTCCCCGATTTCCTTCGTCCTCCCGAATGGCACTCGTTGCCCCCCAAGCTTCTCCGACACACGGATGGTGCTCGTCATAATCTAGGGTATTCTCCACATAGGGTGGAAATATTATCCACTCTAACAAATCTCTCCTTCATAACTATGTGGAGAGGGTCGTCATCCCGACGATCCGCCTGCAGTACTAAAACTTTTTTCTTGGTAGAATTTTTATGAACATATCTGCTCCATTGTCATCTGTATGAACCTTCTCAAGTGCCGCTTCCTTCTTTCCAACCATATTCTATATCCAATGATACCGGGTATCAATGTGTTTGGACCGGTTATGAAATTTTTGGTTTTTCATAAGGTGAATTACACTCTGGCTATTGCAAAGCAAAGTGTACTACTCTTGATTTAGCCCCATTTTCTGTATCAATTTCTTCATCCACAAAAACTCCTTGTAAGCCTCAGTCGCTGCAATGTACTATGCCTCTATCGTCGATAAGGCAACACACTTCTGCAATCGTGACTACCATGATACTGCTCCACCAGCAAACATTATCACATAGACCAAAATTGATCTCCTCGTGTCTACATCTTTAGCCATATCAGCGTTGGTATATCCAACCAACTTCGGCTTATTACCACCAAAAGAAAGTCTCCAATCGGCAGTGCCCTGAAGGTATCGTAGAATCAACTTGACCGTACTCCAATGTACATTTCTAGGATTGGAAATATACCTGTTAATTATGCCAACTGCGTAAGAAATGTCTGGCCTCGTACACACCATAACATACATGAAACTTCCCATAGCTGGGGCATATGGAAGCCACTTCATATCTTCCTTCTCATCCTCGGTAGATGGACATTGCTCTTTAGTAAGCTTAAAGTGAACCACAAGGGGGTTGCTCATTTTTTTAACTCATCCATCCTGAAACACTGTAGTACCCAGTGAATGTACTTCTTTTAGGAAAAATGAAACAGCTTGGACTCTCTCTCTCTCGGCTAATCTCTATCCCAAGAATAACCTTCGCTGCATCCAAATCCTTCATAGAGAAGGTCGCGCCCAATTGGTATTTCAACTCCGCTATCTTGGTGGCATTCTGACCCACTAATATCATATCATCTACATAGAGCAAAAGTATAATAAAATCATCATCGACAAAGTACCTCACAAAAACATAGTGGTCCGATGTTGTTCGTGCATAATCATACTCCCCTATAAATGACTCAAACTTCCTGTACCACTACCTCAGAATCTGCTTCAGACCATACAGATTCTTCTTCAACCGACAGACTAGGTGTTACTTGCTTTGCTAACATAATTCCTCTATCTTCTCCATGTGCAACTCTTCCTCCAAATCACCATAAACGAATATCGTCTTCACGTCCATCTGCTCAACCTCCAAGACAAAATTGGCTGCTAAAGCTAGCACCACTCGAATAGACAACTGTTTGATGACAGATCTCATCGTAATCCACGCCCTTCCGCTTATCGTACCCTTTAACTTCCATTACCGCTGTGTATCGAGGGTGAGTAGCATTATCTGTCTGCTTTACTCTTAACACCCATTAATTCTTTAAAGCCTTCTTGTCCTTTGGCAACTTCACCAGCTCATAAGTAGAATTGGCATGTAGGGAACTCATCTTCTCCTGCATGGTCTCCATACACTCCTTCTGTGTTTTATTGTGCATATATTATTCTATAGTATTCTATTGTATTATATTTTTTTAGCTTTATTCTGTATTGAGTTCTTTTTTTATAGTTGTACTTGCTCCAATCCTGACTGGATAGTTGACATTTAGATAATAACTTGGAGATTAGCAGTTGGATCGGGTGATGATTTTGGAGGATTATATGAGATTTATATTATATTTTATTTATGTATCATATGTATAGTATAAAGTTGTGGTTGTTTAACTGATTTGTCTCAAGAGATTTGGCATATATAATGTACTATATTGATAGTGGACTGTAGTAATCGTATGTGTAGGTATTATTTCCTTGTTTTATCTTCCTTAGTTTCTATAATAGAGAAAGATTAATATTTATTAGGATTCTAATAATTATTGAGGTCTATACAACATACTACTGTCAATGCCACAGTGTAGGATGGATGCGCTCATGCACTCCTGTCCAAACATCCTAGTACAGGTCATGACATGATGGATCTCGATGCACTCCGAAATGTTCTTCATATAGGTTTGGAACCCCACTCAATTAAAACAAATCTCACATTCCCGATTAGCTAGATGAGCTCTCCATTTTGATGATCCTCTAACAATACTCAAATTTCCCTTTTGACAAAATCTTTATGAGCATGTCCGCTCCATTGTGCTATATTTAACCTTCTCAAGCATCATTTCCTTTATTTTTAGTACATCTTATATCCAGTGATATTGAGTTTTAATGTGTTTGGATCGACTATAAAATATCATACTCTTCCTATGGTATATAGTAGTCTAGCTATCACAAAGCAAAATTTACTGATATTACTTTAACCCCATATGCTGTAGGAACTTCTTCATCTATAATAACTTCTTGTAAGCCTTTATCACAATAATAAATTCTACCTCTGTCATAGACAAGGCAACATACTTCTGTAACCATGACTGCCACAAAATTGTCATACCAGCAAACATCTTAATATAGCGAAAGTTAATCTCCTTATATCCTTAGCCATATCAATGTCGTTATACCTAACGAGTTTTGACTCATTACTCCCAAATGGAAGCTCCCAATCAATAATGCCCTAAAGATAACGATTGATCTATTTTGTCTCCCTCTAAAGTATTATCCCCGTAACAGAAATATATCTACTAACTATGGGTACTACTTGAGCAATATTTGACCTCATACACACCTTGGCATCATGAGTCTCCCACTATATAAGCATATCAAACTCTCTTTATATCTTACTTTTTATCCTTGATTGATGGACACTACTCCATAATGAGCCTAAAGTGAGCTACAAAGGGGTGCTCACCTTACTCGACCCGTTTATCCTAAAATACTGAAGTACTCGGTGAATGTAGTTCTCTTATGATAAATTGGCAACTATAACTCTCTATCTCTGTGCTAATTTTTATCCCCAGAATAGTCTTCATTATGCCTAATTTCTTCATAGAAAAGTCGTACCTACTTGGTGGTTCAACTCTGTTATCCTGTAGAATTTTGACCCATTAATTGCATATCATCCACATAGAGCAACAAAATGATGAAATTATTCTTAGAAAAATACTTCAAAAACACACAATAATCAGATGTTGTATGGGTATAATCATACTTTCCCATAATGACTCGAACTTCCTGTACTATATCGTGGAACCTGCTTCAGACTATACAAACTTTTCTTTTTCCATTACAAAAAATATTTATTATTTTATTAAAAACTATAAAACAATATAAAGAATTTAATACCAAAATTATAAGTACAAAGAAAGATCTAGGAAAGTATGACGATGGAGGGCAAGTCGTACATCTGACTTCTATACTCCGTTGATGATCCGAGGACAAAGATCGGCCAAAATTTGCTAACTCTGGCTCACTGGCACTTGAGCAACAATTGGGCTAAAAGTAATCAAAGCTTCGATCTTGCTAGATGCCAAAACGTTGTTTGGGAATCACATGTCTCAACTATTTATAGCCATTATCACTGTAACAGCTATATGCGCCTAGAATATAAAAAGTCACTATTTTTTGCTTCTAGCGCATAAGAATATGCAGGCACATAAGGTTCTGTAATAGCTGCAGTGGATAAGGTAGATCTGAACGTATGCGCATAACCCAGTCTACTTGACATATAGCATGCGTTATAACGATTCAAAACCCATATTTATGATATTTGTTGTCAATTGTAACATATGCGCTATTAATGCACATTAATGCGCATAGTCTCATCATCTTTGTAACTGCCATTAGCAACTGTATGATGAAGAGAAGAATTGTTTATTGTATAAAAAGGTTCATCGCATAGGACCGTATATGCGCACTACTCCTCAAGTTGGCTGCCTGCATACTGGCACAAGATCAAGCCACTGTGGCTGCCTCTATCCAACCTATGGGTCTTGCTAGTGCGCGGTCCTAGACATCGCATCCTATACACGAAAGGAGGGATGCCGACCATTCCTCCAACTCCAGACGTGCTCAACATAGAGCGCACCCATTCATCCATAGCCCTGTGGATGATATCCTTGGACATGCTAGTGTGCCACCCAGGGAAATAAATTATGACAAAGTTAGCACGAGTCAGGATAACCTTGGCAATAGAGTGCAACTTGATGTCGAAGGGTCCCGGGACAAGTGTTCACTTAACTCTCTACACACGTATCCAGACATCTAGAGCAAACTAAGAGAATGCCCTGACGTTCGAACCAGCCTGCGCCAAAAGGCTTACCTGCACATAGACAAGGAAGCTGACATTTTTTGCACATAAACCAGAATAGGAAGAAGAGATGCCAAGGTAGAGGACCTGGTCTAGATCTTTATTATGCTGTACCACGTACAAAGATATGCATGTTAAGATGAGGCTACGATAAAGCCTTGCGTCAATACCTGTGCGCAGAAGATAAAGGACCGTGCCGAGCTCCAAGTCTGCACACAGGGGGTGGCGATCCCATGATCAGACCGACGCAAGCTCAACAATGCAACATTCCTTCTCCTTTCCTTGATCTACGCAGAATGATTAATGAAAAGTGCAAGGAGAGAGGGTAGTCCTCCATAGTAAGGGAGCTTGGCCCCCACTATGTCAAAATTACTATCCTTTACTATTATGTTAGGGCAAGGGAGGCACGACCAAAGTCAGCCTTCCAGCGGCTGGAACCCACCACTTCTTCCCGACGACACATCGGGAAGTCAGCACAGGACAGGGAGGATGAAGAGGAGCTATCCCTCGCCCTATGATACATGTCTTGGGGCCCCTCTCGCGGTTCTCCCAATCCTCTAAGAGGAACAACTAACCCTGTATAGCTGCAAGTCGGGGCAGAGGGACTTCTCTAATAACTAGCGAGCTATTCCTACTAGGGGAGTATTCCAGAATACTCATTCTCGATCCAACATCGAATCTAGATCTGGGGGTAGCATTCCCCCATAGCCTTAGCAGGACATACAACTAACTGGAGAGGCTCGTGCAACGTCACAGGCAGGGTGTTAAAATTTTCCCACATTGCACGATAATCCAACCTATATAGAGGATAATGAGTTGCAGGAATCCAAAGGGTACACGATAATCCAAACTTACCTGGGGATAGCGTGTCACGCCCCGATCTCCCGCAGGCAATCGGCCGTTCCCGCTAGGCGGGAATCACCCTCGCCAGTGCTCCCGCGGAACGATCGCTTAACCCAATCCGAGCGTGATGCCGCACGAGCGTGATCCACGCCCGCGCAAGGCCATGGTTCATTGGCTGGCGGCAAGAGTTCTAAGCCACAGAGTCGCACAGATTGTCCGAGTGCAGCGGAGTTTAGGAACGCATAGCGATCGGTAACAGGTTCACTGAGTCGACAATATAGCGGAAGCATCGAAACAAGTAAAGTAATCTCTTTATTGATATGAAACATGTATTACAGGCGGCGCATGGCCGAGATTATAAGTCGCTCAAGCCTCTCTCTCTGAAACAGTAAAAGTGTGCCAAGTGGCTATAATTTGGAATGATTGTACAGGCGATGGTCAGGCGATGTTCACAACTTATGTCTTGTATATATACTTCAGTCCCGGACGCACCGTTGCTTCGGAGTGTTGTCCACGCCTTAGCACGCACGTTGGAGGCATCCGCACCGCACGAGGTTCTCCCGCACCCTGCATACAAACTGGTGGATTATCAGTACATTGAATGCACTGGTGGGGAAGCTACTCGCCCGCTCGACAAATCCAAACACGTAATACAGGTTCCGTGCACAACTATTCAGTTGTCTTTCTAGTTGCCTTAGGATCAGTTTCATGCAGATATTGAATAGCCTAACGTGTCGGCAGTGCGCCGTGCGATGTTAGAGGAAACACGGCGAGACTTACCAACTTACCATCTCCTTCCCTGTCCAAGGCAACCATTTAGGTAAACAGTATAAATTCGAGCAGAGGCATGTATAAACATTCAGGAGGCAAGCATATGCAAACAGGAGGGTCATTTTAACCTGATCGTTCAGGTGTTTAGTTGTTCTTGATGCGATGCAGTGACTCGCACGCGGATAGCCGCTAAGCGAGGATGACTTATCTATATGAACACGGTCGCTGGCAAAGCCATTATGGACGTAGTCGAGGACAAGGATAGCATGCTACGCGTGTACACGAGGCACACGAACACGATGCGTTGCAAGCTATCCTCCCTGCACACGAGACTACACACGAGCTCCATCCGGACCGGATCGGCCCCAGTGCCCCGGTGACCGTCCGTGGAACTAGTCCGCGACATGGAAGTCAGGGTTAACCAATCTCAGGCAACACAATTTAACCAATCTCAGGCAACACGATTTAACCAATCTCAGGCAACACGATTTAACCAATCTCAGGCAACACGATTACACGAGATACACGAGAACACGCGTGCACTAGAACACGAGAACATGAGAACACGAGTGCACGGGGACACGAGTACACGAGTATACGGGATACTTGAATCTTGGTTCTGTACAATAACTTGTCTTGATGCATTCCCCTGGTTCGGGGCTACCTTGGTGACCTAACGGTCCCGGATACTTGCAGGTTCGTTCAGGCACGGAACGACTACGTAGTAGTCTTCCGGGTTTGGATGAAAACATGGCAACATTACAAGCAGACAAGCATGCGTTTCTAAGGAACATAAGCAATCACGTTTGCTCGGGCCCGAAGGTAGTCCGAGAGATGAAACCGTTAAGGGACTTAGCATGCGAGGGTCTGAATATAAGCAGTATTTCCTTTTCCATGTTCTAGCAAGCAATATGAGTTGGGATTATTCCCTTAGCTAGGTGCGTTGGATTTATTAGCATGCAGGGGGTGATTCACCTAGCGACTAGCATGAACATTCCAGATTTTTATGTGTGCTGGCTAAGCAAAGACAAGTTCACCGTAGCCACCCACCTTAGCGATGATTCGCCTCGGTAGAGCGATACGTCTGAGCAAGCCTCTGAAAGTCCAAGCCGGATTCCTGTAGGGACAAGTCTGGATATCCTTTGCTTCTTGATCGAGGCAAAGCAGGTCGGGACAGCTGCACGATTGCCGATTGAGATGGCAGTCCGCTTGAGCGGAACAGGGTGTTACATAGCGTACCTTAGGATTCTGAGACCGACAACATATCCTCTGACTACACTATAATGTTGACTACTTCTTCCATCAACCGGCATGTGACTGCCTTCGTGTATGCAAATGGTGACGAACCAGAGGTTGTTGACCACACCAATTAGTGGCTGGATGCCCTCAAAGGTTCCATCGATAGCTTCCATAACACGCTAAAACTCCTCTTGGCATTGTAAACACCGGCAACGCACCAAGAAAATCTGAACGAGAGCGACAACGACGGCTCTGCGCCAGATCGCCTAACTCCTCCGCCTGTTAGTAGCGGTTTATTACCAGTGATGCATGAAACTCCACCAGTTACCTTACAATCAGTTATTCTCCCACAAGCTTCTAATGATTCACAGGAGGCTATCCGAGAACTAAGAACTAGTATAGACTCTATAAATAATTGAGAAAAGCTCCAGAAGTTTGGGATAAGGCAGCCATATCCTCTCGAATAAGACTAGGTGGTTTGTCCACCTAAGTATAAACCACAGTCGTTGATACCATTTGACAGAAGAAAGTTGCCCCGCCAGTTCCTCAATTACTTCAGGTCACAGATTGTGCATCTACCAAGGGACGATGCATTACTCACCAAGCTACTCATCCGAACTCTGACCGATGTTGCCTTCAAATGGTTCTGCAGTCTCTCCGATGACTACATCAGATTGTTCGATGACCTAGAGAGGTTATTTCTCGCCAGATTATACGATAACGAGATGAAAGAAACTATGTCATCCCTCATTGACACCAAGCAGAAGGAAAATAAGCCTGTACATTTCTATTTAGAGCATTTTAGTTAATTGGCCTTAAAGCTGCCTGCCGGCATCCCCGAAATAGTACTCATGGTCACTTACCAAAACAACCTGCTATCGATGGTAAAATTTTGTATGGATACTGCACAATATGACCAGTGGTCAAAGTTTATCATGAAGTCCCATGTCGTCGAGGCAAATGCCCGTGATATATTCCCACTGCTCGGGTTTGCGACCCCAGTCTCTGACGACAAGGGGAAGCGGCCCCAAAATGTCAGCAATAACAGTCATTAGGAGTCCTTTGTTGTTACATATCCAAGGGGATATCCTTGTCCAAGAAAATAGCTCCGAACATTTCGAAGCCCATGTCACGACCCGCACCCGGGGTAAGGGTACTAGTCGGAAACAACGCCCAGCCTACGTCGCAGAATCAGCGGTAGAACGCTGTCTAGATAATCTATCTAATATAATAAACCACCAATAATGATAGTATACTCAATCACAGAACTAAGATAGAAGGAACACGAATCAAATAGGAATAGAATAGTCACCATACAACTCATGAGTTTAAAATAATACATCAATGAGTCTGAAGAGCAACAAAATAAGCTGGAGACAAATCCAGTACAAAAGAATACTACAATACTACAAAGCTACAACTCCAGGGTCAACTGTCTCAGTTGGGATAAGTCCCTCTTGAGCCAGGGTCTCAGAATCTAAACCCACAATATCCTGGGGTCCATAATAGGTAGGGTACTCCTCAGTGTCATCTGGAAAAATATATCCAGTCAGGAAAGGAGCAGAGTACATCTCTAACAGCAGTTCTAATCCATGATAAAAACTATGTAACAGTAAATAGCTGTGGATAAACAAGATGCACAATAGAAATATATAGACAATAAGGAAATACTGGAAGGAAATACAATAATGAACAATATGCCAATGAAACAATAATACTAATGACTAAGTGTGTGAGTACTAGCTTAACATGTGATCGGCTTGGGCAAGATGCAATGCGGCCTGGCTAATCATACGTACGGTGCATGATCAACACTATTCGCTTACCAATACTTTATTCAATAGAGATTTGATCACATATCTATACTAATACTCCCCACCCCCGACTGGTATAATAGATCCAACCACGGTATGCTATGGCACTAGATTCCCCAAGAAGAGAGCGACTCCTCCCGAAAATCGGTGTCTGTACATGTACAAGATAACCAATGAAACAATACTTGCACCATATACACCATATACCAAGGAATAACATCTCATGACGAGATCCGGATATACCAATCCGTGTAACCATAGTGTCGAGAGAAACATGTAAATCTACACTAGATACAACGAACATAGAGGATATTATAAATGAGAACTATCAGAGAATGTACTCGCCTGAAGTCCAAAGAACAGTCTCACAGATGTTTGACTCGGTACCTCGAAGACCTAGATATGGAATACCACATTAATACAAGGTCCCGGAAAGAGAACAAGTCAAACTAGTCAATTTCTAGGTCAAAAAATAAATTTTAAGTCAAAAGTCAACTATGGTCAACTCTAAAGTCAAACATGGTCAAACCAAGGTCAACCTCACAAGACCTCTATATAAAATAATATGGAAATAAAATACAATAATTTAGGAAATCAAAATTAGATCCCAAATAAAACCCACACAAGAATACTAATAATACAAATAATGCACACTCTAAATAATGTATATACAAACCTAATAAAATAATATATTATTATTAGTATTATACCTCACAAAAACACCTATATATATACATATATATAAATGCATATATATATAAAACAAATTTAATAACTATATACTTATATATACATACATATAAACTTATAAAATTAAAATACCAAACACATGCACATATTAATGTATGTATTTTACATGGCTAGAAGCACACATAAAAATACATTCATTAATATACAAATAATTATATAATAATTATAAATAATATAATCACACATTTAAACACATAAATATATTTTACAAACCTTTATGTATAAAATATTTTATTAACATAAGTACATATATAATTGCATGCAAGAAAGCTACATATCTATATTTATACATCATATTAAAATACATAAAAATATAGATCTATGCTACAACATCATAATAAATACACTAAAATAATATTTAATATCTATATATATTTACTAATTATAAATGAAGAATTTAAAGCATAATTAATTAGATCTACACACAAACACACCAAATTGGAGAGTATCCCACCGTATCCCACTAGATCTAGGATACGCATGCGACACGAGTCCAACACACAACCAATTGCACCCCGAAGGACACAAACAAGTCACAAATAATATTTATGAATAAATCAAAGTATCAAAAGAAGATCTATGTGTCCGTGTCAAAATACGACATGTTCAAAGCCCCGTGTCGGAGGAAAAACTCCTAAAATGACACGTATCACCAAATAGTTGGGATACGAACCACATGTACCAAATTATGGACACGACACTAGCCCCAAACACAAAAACATATGTCCAATTGATCTATAGGATCAATTGACACACACAACAAAATATAAATTCGGAATTCCAACAAAATTGACACAAAAAGCGCCATAACTTTCTCCATGGGTCTCCTATGAACACAAAACAAAGTCCTATGGGTAGTACATACATATAGGCTGATTTTACATGATTAAATCTCAGATTTAGAAGCTATTTAAATGGGGAAAACTGAATTATATCTATTGGAAGATAGATTCCCAATGAAATCTCCAATTGAGATAAACTTGCTTCCAAATTGTAGATCCTTGCTCCTCTTTCTAGATCCTTGCTTCCTCCTTCTAGATCCTTGCTTCTCAACTTTCTAATGATGAATTGGGAAGAATTTGGAATGAATTTGGTGGAGAATTGTAATGGGAATGGAGGGAATTTGGTAGTGGAAAATTCTAGATCTAGATTGGAAATGAGAATGAGAGGAGAGAGAAATTTCCCCCTCCTAATATAGGCCGGCCATGCCCCCCTCCCCAAGAAATTGTAAAATGTCCAATGTACCCTTGGGGCCTCTCATGAAGAAATAATTAAGGAAGGAAGCTTCTAGTCTAATCACTTAATTAATTTAATCCATCTCCTCAACCATGGGCTTTCTAAATGGGCCAAGTCTAACTATTTAATTCATGTTGGTCCATGGGTCCAAACTAAACTAGTTGGGTCCACTAAAATAAGTCCAAAATAATTAAATAACATCTAACAATAATTAAATAATACAACAAAAATTATTTACCATGCACAATATTTATTTAAATAGGAAATTACTAAAATACCCTTTTTCCTAAAATGTGGTAGTGACAAGTCTACCCTCCTTAAAATAATTTCGTCCTCAAAATTCAAAGACGAAAACTACCCCCAGAAAATTACCGAACAGAACTAAAGAATCACAACTAACTAATGAACAAAACATAACAATGAACAGAACATAACTAGAGAATTAACATACCTCAAGGTACAAACAAATATGGATAACGCTCTCGCATGTCATCCTCTCTCTCCCAGGTAGACTCCCCTGGAGAGTGATGCCTCCATGCGACGCGCACCAAAGGAATAGTCTGGTTCCTCAGCACATTCTCTCTCCGATCCAGAATCTCAACTGGCTGCTCTGGATAGCTAAGAGTAGGGCCCACCTCTATCTCTGAGTGATCCAATACATGACTAGGATCTGCCACGTATCGTCTCAACTGCGACACATGAAACACGTTGTGCACTCCCTCCAATGCAGGTGGCAAGTCTAGTCTATAAGCAACTGCACCGACCCTCTCTAGAATAGTGAAAGGTCCGATGAATCGCGGACTAAGCTTTCCGCCTCCACCGAAGCGAATCGTGCCTCGTGTCGGAGAAATCCTCAGAAACACCAAACCACCCACCTAGAACAAAACACCATCTTAATAACTTAATCTATAACAAACAAGAACAAGCAAAAACAAAATCTAAACTATACCTCAAACTCCAAAGGTCTCCGATGGCTATCGGCCCAATGCCGCTGTCTGTCCTGCGCCACTCGAAGTCTGTCTCTGATCAACTGAACCTTCTCTGCTGCCTCCACAACCATCTCTGGCCCAAGCAAAACTCTCTCTCCAACATCATCCCAAGACAAAGGAGTACGACACCTCCGACCATATAGAGCTTCAAAAGGTGACATCTCTATACTGGCCTGGTAACTGTTGTTGTAAGCAAACTCTACCAAATGGAGATGGTCCTCCCAAGAACCCCCGAAATCTAGTACACAAGTGCGCAACATATCCTCGAGAGTCTGGATAGTCCTCTCTTACTGCCCATCTGTCTGGGGATGATATGCAGTACTGAATTTGAGCTGAGTGCCCAAACTCTCCTGCAAACTCCTCCAGAAATGAGAAGTGAAACGACTATCTCGATCTGAGACTATGCTGACGGGAACTCCATGTATCCTAACGATCTGCCTCACATACATCTCTGCCAGCTTCTCCGTAGACAAACCCACTTTGAAAGGCAAAAAGTGGGCCGACTTGGTCAATCTATCAACAATGACCCAAATCGCGTCTTTCCCTCCTGGAGATCGTGGAAGTCCGGACACAAAATCCATAGTAATGTGTTCCCACTTCCACTCTGAAATGGGTAATGGCTGAAGTAAACCTCCTGGCCTCTGCCTCTCAGCTTTCACCTGCTGGCACACTAAGCATCTGGATACAAACTGTGCCACTTCCCTCTTCATGCTATACCACCACACACTCTCTCGCATATCCCGATATATCTTGTTAGCACCTGGATGTATGGAATACTGAGAGCGACGCGCTTCCTGCAATACCTCCTCACGCAACTCCCCACTAGGCACACACAATCTAACTTCATGCCTCAAAGATCCATCCTCTGCAATAGTGAAATCATCCTCCAATCCTGCTCTCACTTGAGCTCTGATACTCCTCAAAGATACATCATCATACTGTGTTGCCTTGATCCTGTCCATCAAATCTGAGTGTATCTGCAATCCCCACATTTGCATAGCACACCCAGGAACAATCACCTCAATGCCCAAGCTCTCCAAGTCCTCCAACAAATATCGATCCTGCGTCAAGAAAATAGCTACCAGATACCTGCTCAAAGCATCGACAACTATATTGGCTTTCCCAGGATGATATTGCAAAGAGATATCAAAATCCTTCATCAGTTCCAACCACCGACGCTGCCTCATGTTCAACTCCTTCTGCGTGAAAACGTACTTTAAGCTTTTGTGGTCTGTGAAGATCTCCACACGCTCTCCGTACAAATAATGTTTCCACAACTTCAGAGCGAAGATGACGGCTGCCAACTCTAAATCATGGGTAGGATAGTTCTTTTTATGAGGACGCAATTGCCTGGATGCATAGGCAATCACTTTCCTATGCTGCTGAAGAACACAACCTAAACCCTTTCCCGATGCATCACTATAAATAGTGAAACCTCCGGACCCTGATGGCAACGTCAAAATAGGAGCAGACGTCAACCTCTTCTTCAACTCCTCAAAAGCAACTTGGCAAACTTCTGTCCAAACAAACTCTACATCCTTCCTTGTGAGTCTGGTCATCGGCTCGGCAATCCTCAAAAAATCTTGCACAAACTTCCTGTAATAGCCTGCCAATTCCAAGAAACTCCTGATCTCTGCTACCGAACTCGGAGTCTTCCAAGATTCCACTACTGAAATCTTCTTCGGATCCACTGAAATACCATCACCAGTCATAACATGCCCCAAGAATTCCACCTTGTCCAGGAAAAACTCACACTTGGACAACTTCCCATACAACTTCTCCTTCCTCAGCACATCCAACACAATCCTCAAATGCTCCTCATGCTCCTCCGGTGTCCTCGAGTATATGAGTATGTCGTCAATGGACACCACCACGAACTTGTCAAGGTACTGGTGGAACACCTTGTTCATCAAGTTCATAAATACTGCCGGCGCATTAGTCAAACCAAACGGCATCACCATAAACTCGTACTGACCATACCGAGTCCTAAAAGCAGTCTTCGGTATGTCCTCCGGCTTCACCTTCACTTGATGGTAGCCTGATCTCAAATCTATCTTAGAAAATACCTTCGTACCACTCAACTGATCAAACAGATCATCAATCCGTGGCACAGGAGGTGGAGGTGGAGGTGGAAGCCCCTCAGATACAGCTGGCACAGTCCTCTAAGTAGGTGGTGGACCTCCGAAAGCAGCTGACACTCCAATCACCGGAGAAGTGACTGGTGCAGGCCCTCGGGATGTCGCAGACCTCTCAGAAGCTGCTCTCCCCTGCTGTGATCTAGTCTTAGGCGGCATCCTGAGACAAAGCGAAAGAAAGAATCAATATGACATAAGATGTAAGACATCAAGGAAAGGACAGTTTAAGGGATCAAGTATCAATGTCAAAGGAGAATAGTTGAATCAAAAGAATTTTCCTAGATGTGATTGAGTATCTCAGCCTATTTCCTATATCCTATCGCAGGCTCGCAGTAGTACAACTAAATTATCGCACTACCACGACATCACAAACTTGTGAAGCTAGACCTGCATGGGCCACCACCAAAAACGTGTCACGACCCGCACCCGGGGTAAGGGTACTAGTCGGAAACAACGCCCAGCCTACGCCGCAGAATCGGTGGTAGAACGCTGTCTAGATAATCTATCTAATATAATAAACCACCAATAATGATAGTATACTCAATCACATAACTAAGATAGAAGGAACACGAATCAGATAGGAATAGAATAGTCACCATACAACTCATGAGTTTAAAATAATACATCAATGAGTCTGAAGAACAACAAAATAAGCTGGAGACAAATCCAGTACAAAAGAATACTACAGTACTACAAAGCTATAACTCCAGGGTCAACTGTCTCAGTTGGGATAAGTCCCTCTTGAGCCAGGGTCTCAGAATCTAAACCCACAACATCCTGGGGTCCATAATAGGTAGGGTACTCCTCAGTGTCATCTGGAAAAATATATCCAGTCAGGAAAGGAGCAGAGTACATCTCTAACAGCAGTTCTAATCCATGATAAAAACTATGTAACAGTAAATAGCTATGGATAAACAAGATGCACAATAGGAATAAGAGATATATAGACAATAAGGAAATACTGGAAAGAAATACAATAAGAAACAATATGCTAATGAAACAATAATACTAATGACTAAGTGTGTGAGTACTAGCTTAACATGTGATCGGCTTGGGCAAGATGCAATGCGGCCTGGCTAATCATATGTGCGGTGCATGATCAACACTATTCACTTACCAGTACTTTATTCAATAGGGATTTGATCACATATCTATACTAATACTCTCCACCCCCGACTGGTATAATAGATCCAACCACGGTATGCTATGGCACTAGATTCCCCAAGAAGAGAGCGACTCCTCCCGAAAATCGGTGTCTGTACATGTACAAGATAACCAATAAAATAATACTTGTACCATATACACCATATACCAAGGAATAACATCTCATGACGAGATCCGGATACACCAATCCGTGTAACCATAGTGTCGAGAGAAACATATAAATCTACACTAGATACAACGAACATAGAGGATATCATAAATGAGAAACTATCAGAGAATGTACTCGCCTGAAGTCCAAAGAACAGTCTCACAGATGTCTGACTCGGTACCTTGAAGACCTAGATATGGAATACCACATTAATACAAGGTCCCGGAAAGAGAACAAGTCAAACTAGTCAATTTCTAGGTCAAAAAATAAATTCTAAGTCAAAAGTCAACTATGGTCAACTCTAAAGTCAAACATGGTCAAACCAAGGTCAACCTCACAAGACCTCTATATAAAATAATATGGAAATAAAATACAATAATTTAGGAAATCAAAATTAGATCCCAAATGAAACCCACACAAGAATACTAATAATACAAATAAATCACACTCTAAATAATGTATATACAAACCCAATAAAATAATATATTATTATTAGTATTATACCTCACAAAAACACCTATATATATACATATATATAAATGCATATATATAAAACAAATTTAATAACTATATACTTATATATACATACATATAAACTTACAAAATTAAAATACCAAACACATGCACATATTAATGTATGTATTTTACATGGCTAGAAGCACACATAAAAATATATTCATTAATATACAAATAATTATATAATAATTATAAATAATATAATCACACATTTAAACACATAAATATATTTTACAAACCTTTATGTATAAAATATTTTATTAACATAAGTACATATATAATTGCATGCAAGAAAGCTACATATCTATATTTATACATCATATTAAAATACATAAAAATATAGATCTATGCTACAACATCATAATAAATACACTAAAATAATATTTAATATCTATATATATTTACTAATTATAAATGAAGAATTTAAAGCATAATTAATTAGATCTACACACAAACACACCAAATTGGAGAGTATCCCACCGTATCCCACTAGATCTAGGATACGCATGCGACACGAGTCCAACACACAACCAATTGTACCCCTAAGGACACAAACAAGTCACAAATAATATTTATAAATAAATCAAAGTGTCAAAAGTAGATCTATGTGTCCGTGTCAAAATACGACATGTTCAAAGCCCCGTGTCGGAGGAAAAACCCCTAAAATGACACGTATCACCAAATAGTTGGGATACGAACCACATGTACCAAATTATGGACACGACACTAGCTCCAAACACAAAAACACATACCCAATTGATCTATAGGATCAATTGACACACACAACAAAATGTAAATTCGGAATTCTAACAAAATTGACACAAAAAGTACCATAACTTTCTCCATGGGTCTCCTATGAACACAAAACAAAGTCCTATGGGTAGTACATACATATAGGTTGATTTTACATAATTAAATCTCAGATTTAGAAGCAATTTAAATGGAAAAAACTGAATTATACCTATTGGGAGATGGATTCCCAATGAAACCTCCAATTGAGATGAACTTGCTTCCAAATTGGAGATCCTTGCTCCTCTTTCTAGATCCTTGCTTCCTCCTTCTAGATCCTTGCTTCTCAACTTTCTAATGATAAATTGGGAAGAATTTGGAATAAATTTGGTGGCGAATTGGAATAGGAATGGAGGAAATTTGGTAGTGGGAAATTCTAGATCTAGATTGGAAATGAGAATGAGAGGAGAGAGAAATTTCCCCCTCCTAATATAGGCCGGCCATGCCCCCCTCCCCAAGAAATTGTAAAATGTCCAATGTACCCCTTGGGGCCTCTCATAAAGAAATAATTAAGGAAGGAAGCTTCTAGTCTAATCACTTAATTAATTTAATCCATCTCCTCAACCATGGGCTTTCTAAATGGGCCAAGTCTAACTATTTAATTCATGTTGGTCCATGGGTCCAAACTAAACTAGTTGGGTCCACTAAAATAAGTCCAAAATAATTAAATAACATCTAACAACAATTAAATAATACAACAAAAATTATTTACCATGCACAATATTTATTTAAATAGAAAATTACTAAAATACCCTTTTTCCTAAAATGTGGTAGTGACAGCCCAAGGAAACCAACTCTTTCGACGACGACGATGTTGTCGACATATTTCACATAATGATAGAGAGTAACAAGCTGTAGTTTCCTGACGTTAGAAGACCCGAAGAGACAGACCGAATGAATGATCCCAAATACTGCCTGTTCCATCGGTACATATACTATCCTACCAAGGATTGTTACATCCTAAAGAGGAAAATTCAGCGATTGATAGATTCAGGAGCTGTCACCCTCAACTTCAACGAGAAGGAAGTCACCACCAACATGTTATATTTTCAATTTGATGACATCCCAGCGATGGAGGTCCAAGATGGTATTGTCTTGATATCGAGGGCAACCAAGGAGATCATCAATCTTCTACCAACCGCAACCAACATAAGGGGCTGGTACCACTTACTACCCCTCGTGGTGAGATTATGTAGGTTCATTCTGACATAATGAAAGATATGGAACGGGAAGTAGTGTCTTCAACTTCCATGCCAAAGCGAAAGGTGAATAAGTATAAGCCATGCCACATGACGAGTCCCTTGGTTGATGAAGCACTGTCCGGTAAAACAAGGTCTGACAAGGGCTACCTCCGGACCTATAGCCCTATTTAGGAGGACACTCCTCATCCTGTGCCTCATAATCCTATACCTGCTACTAAGGCCATCCCAGAAGTAGGACCAGCCAAGCCTCTGCCGGCCAAGAAGGCCAAACAAAGGGAGGTTCGGTTCGACAAGTCTCTAAATAAGAACTCTATGTAGGGACTCAAGAAACCCTACAACTTTGACATATTGGACCAGATCGCTAATACTCCAGCAAGTTTGTCCCTCTTCGAGCTACTGCGTCTCTCCAAAGAGACACAAAAGACACTGAGTGAAGTCATACTGCACGCTAATGCATATCTGGCCCTGATCAAGGAGTCAGCCAATGATCCTTCCACCTGTCTCCATTGCCACAACATGGCAGAGAGGATCCCAAATATAAACTTCTCCTAGGAGGATATGCTACTCAAGAATAATCGCCATGATTGACCCTTATATTACATTAGCTATATATGGGCTATTAAGGTCGATCTCATGTACATCGACCCATGATCATCACTCGAAATTATTCCTCAGAGTCTACTCCAGACCTTAGGGGCCCCGATGTACAAATTAGTGGCAACCAACACTACCATCCTTGGCTTTAATGTCGAAAGAAGCCACCCTCTCAGGAAAATCGATCTAAAGTGCCAGACCGGTAACCTGAGGATAGAGGTGACCAGCTATATCATCGACTTCAATGTATCCTACAACCTCATGCTGGGATGCCCCTAGATACACGAAAACATGAACGTGCCATCCATACTCCACCAATGCTTTAGATCCGTAGAAAGTAAGAGAATGGTTCAGACCAAGATCGCCGATGTCGACCCCTTCAAAGGGACCGAGGCATACTACTCCGACTCCATACTGTATGTCACAACTCGCACCCAGTGTAGGCACGAGTACGTGAACGATGTCCACCCTATGCCACAATATCAGTAGTGAAATGCTGTTTGGGTAAACTATACTGTCTAACAATACAGATCATAATAATATATAATGCTACCAATAAAATATGAATACTCAATCACAAAACTATAAGATAAAATAATGCACGAATATGATATAAGAACTAAAGAGTCAAAATGCAACTCGCAAGACATAATATAATATCCAATAAGTCTCAAATATAAAATAAGACTAACTATCAAAGCTGGAGACAAATCTAGTACAATATAAGCCTATCGACTAAGCTACTGGTAAAGTATCATCTGTCTCAACCGGGATGAGTCCCTCCTGAGCCACAGTCTCTAGCTCTAGGCCAACTATGTCCTGAGGACTATAATAAGTGGGATACCACTCCTCAGTATCGTATGTGAAAAATATATCCAGTCAGGATTGGAACGAAGCACACCTCTAACAGTAGTTCTAAAAAAATAATAAAGACTATATAACAGTAAATAGAGAGAATATACATATAAAATATACAATAACAAGAAATATACAAGATAGGAATACTGAAATTAAATGCAAGGAAATGATCATCATGAATAAAAGCAAGAAAGACTACTACTATGTGAGTGAGTACTAGGTTCAATATGTGATCGACTTAGGAACTTGCACAAGGACTAGGGCCTGGTTAATCATACGTGCATGTATGATCAACACTCATAAGTAACAAGGCATGAACAAAGAAAGTATGATCACATATCTACACTAACACTCTCCGCCCCTGATGAGTACATTAGATCCAACCATGGTACGCTATAACACGAGAATCACTGGGTAGGTAGCTAGTCTCCCTAGGAATCAATGTCTGTATATGTAAAAGAAGAATAAGGAACAAGGCTTGTACAAGATATACCATAATACCAAGTAATAATATCTCATGATGAGATTCGGATATACTAATCCGTGTAACCATCGTGTCAAGAAATTAATGATATTTATACTAAATATAAGAACATAGATGATATAATAAATGGAAAACTGTTAGAGAATATACTCGCATGGAATCCGGTGAATAATATCAAAGATATCTGGAATGGTACCTCAGAGACCTAAATATGAAATATTTACATCAATACAAGGTTTTGGAATAAAAATAAATTAAACAGTCAAAATCTAGGTTATAAGGCCAAGTCTAAGTCAAAACAGTCAAACTAGGTCAACTCTAGGGCAAAATAGTCAAACTTGGTCAAACTAACTATTTCTAGGTTGTATGAGTCCATCTCTAGGATATTGGTGTGGTACCGTTCTCCCTATTTGGGGAGCGCAACTAAGAAATACAAGTCGGTATCGTTCGATCGGGATAGATTGAAACAAGAACTGATCCTCGTTATGGATTTACTTTTTCAGAATTGATTCCCATATTCAGTGGACCGTGCCCCGAGGATGGACTTAGCGGCAGAGTCAAGAGGGACATCTTCGCAGGAAGTTTTCTTGCCTAGTTTTTGCTGTCGCCTTGTTGCTTTCGTGCTTTAAGTTGGTTTTTGGGTTTGTTTACATTTTCTTGAATGGTTTCGATGTATTTTATTATTTTCGTTCGTTGAACTGCACTTCAATTCCCAGCTTGGAAAGGGTAGAAGAGGTATTGATCAGCTGTTCGTGGCAATGTAGGTGATCGCACGGTAGATGTCGTGCAAACAGAGTCTTGAAGCACCTCTTTTCTTTTCTCATCCAACCAACTTGTCAGTGGCTTATATTCGATTCAGTTGACCCTTCTTCCGAGTCTTCACATCTAAAATCTTGCATTCTTGCTTGCCCCGATCAAACGATAAAAAAGTAACAACTAAAAGATGTCAAGATAAGAAGGAATAAACTTGGACTATTTTATGTTTGCCAATCAACTTGTGAACGGTTATCTTATTGCATGCTAGTTCATTAGAATATTCTTCATATGCATAAATTTTAAGTTAGAATGTATACTTCATCTATAAATTATGTTATATATAGAACTCATCCTGCCATGCAATAAACTGAACATGAAGACTATGCAAAAATAGATATTGCCCTGTTACTTGTCCTATGCCTAAAATTGCCCTGAATTGCCTCAATTGATAACTTAGTGGACTACGCTGATCAAGAACAACTTGTGCACAAGGTCTTAGTTCTTGCGGACGGTCGTGTCATGCCCCGATTCTGTGGAATTGATAGTCGTCCTCCGGGCTTGACCGCCGTGCGAGCCTAGGTTGCGCACCGCACAAGGCTAAGTTATTTTGCATAGCGAGCACATATTCAGAGTACGCAGAAAAATTGAAACATAATTTGAAACATGGAAAAGTTTTCTTTATTGATAATGAACATCTATTACAAACTCTTGAACGAGTCAGCTAATTACCGCACGGGCTTACAAAAGTATTGACTCAAAATGAGATAGCAGTCATATACATTACATCCCTTTACTAAACTTCAAAATGATAAAGTCCTTCGGGCGGGACGACGACCTTCCCACGGAGCTGCATTGTGTATTGAGTTGCTAGCTCTTTTCTTTAAGTACTTCAAATTGTGGCACTATCCGGATGCACCAACAGCTGGAATGGATCGGAAAGACGACTTCGGCTCCTCGCTCGGTTCTCCTTAGTGCGGGAAACCTGTTTCAATGAGGGTCAGTACATCGAAACATAATGGTGAAGGCAAGCTGACCCAACTATACCAATCAATACGTTATTTTAATAAAGCATACATATTATTTGTGGTCTTTCTATCTTTCCTTAGTTTATTTTACAAGCAGCAGTATATATATAAACTACTAAAATGAACTTGCTACCATTCGATGGCTTTTACCTGTCGTCTGAATCACCTGCACAATACTTACCATGTCTTCCCTGCCACGAAGACACAAGTTAGTTTACAACAGGTTTAAATATACGAGGGGATCACTGGCTTGATGCCATAATGGACATAGTTAAGGACAAGGATAGCATGCAACGAGAGCACATGATACGCTGCAAGCCATCCCGTCCCACACAAGATGACTATAAATAAAGTTCTGCCCGGATCGGATCGGTGCCAGTGCCCCAGCGATTGTCCACAAAACTTATACCCTTATGCACAAGTTGTCCGTGATCGAACGATATGTTTACTTAAATTATCAGTTCATGCAGTTGAGGCAATACGAGTACAAGACAAGTAGTATTGCATGATTCATTTTGCATAGCCTCCCTGAATAATTATTTGCATACAAGATATAATCCATACTTAGCATAATTTATAGAAGAAGATGCATTCTAACTAAAATTGAAGCATGTATAGAATATTTGAAATGAACTAGCATACAATAAGATAACCGTTCACAAGTTTAGTTGAAAAACAATATAATCCAAGTATATTCCCCTTTTTATCTTGACATCTTTTAGTTATTACTTGGTATTGTCTGATCGGGGCAACAAGAATGCAAGATTTTTAGGTGTGAAGACTAGGAAGAAGGGCTAGCTAATCGGGATGGTAGCCACTCACTTAGTTGGTTGAAAGAGAGAAGGAAAGAGGCACTTCAAGACTCCGCTTGTACACCACCTACTGCTCGTTCTCCTACATTATCACGAACAACTGATTAATACCTCTTCCACTCTTTCCAATCTTGGAATTGAAGTGCAGTTCAACGAACAAAAATAATAAAATCCATCGAAATTATTCAAGAAAACACAAGCAAGCCTAAAAACCAACTCAAAGCACGAAAGCAACAAGCGATATCGAAATCTGAGGCAACAAAAGATGCAACGGAGAGGCTCCTGACTCTGCCGCTAAGTCAATCCCAGGGGCACGGTCCACTGAATATGGGAATCGATTCTGAAGAAACAAATCCATAACGAGGACGTGTTCTTGTTTCAATCTATCCGATCGAACTATACCGTCTTGTATTTCTTAGCCGCGCTCCCCGAATAGGAGGAATGGGGCACCACATCCTACCCAACTAATTGGAAGTTTCGTCCATGAAACTTAGGAATAGAACCTACCATGGAGAGGCTCGGATAGGTACTAATGGTATGGCCTGGATTTCCACAAGCGATGCATAACTCGAGTCTCTTACGACAATCCTTTTTTGCGTGCCCTTGCTTCTTACAAAAGAAACATATTTGGCCTGCATTTGCTTTTTGTTGGCCTCCATTGTTTGGGTGCTTTGTAGCATTGTTTCCTTTCTCGTTGCTTTGGCGTTTGTGATTGGAGGTATGCACAGCGCCGACAACAACTTGAGGATACTGCGGTTCACGAGATAGGACATGATTTATGACTTCCCTCATCGTCTGATACTGAGGAAAGACAACGTGCGCATGAATGGAAGGACGTAGACCACCTTCAAACCTTCTAGCATGGCTTGCTGCATCAGGTAAATAGGCGTTAGCAAATTTGGAGAGACGGTTGAACTCAACGGAATACTGTTTGACTGTCATGCTGCCTTGCCGTAGTTGCACAAACTCGTTCTCCTACTGACGACGCACAGGAGGGGATATAAACTCCTCTTCAAATGCGGCACAAAAAGTCACCTACGAGATTGCCTCCTCTCCATGGTCAACTTGAAGAGATCGTCGATGCACGTCCCACCAATCGTGCACGT
The DNA here is from genome assembly GCA_036927795.1 of Iris macrosiphon. Taxonomy (NCBI): domain Eukaryota; kingdom Viridiplantae; phylum Streptophyta; class Magnoliopsida; order Asparagales; family Iridaceae; genus Iris; species Iris macrosiphon. The sequence goes on along the minus strand of JAYESA010000017.1, from coordinate 70,966,627 downwards.
TGAGGCAGAGCTGCAGTTGCGCGCATGCGACGCACTTCTCTTCGGGGACCTCTAGAAGTGCGAAGTGGTCTTCAAGTTTGGCCAACCAATCTAGAGCCACGATTGGGTCCTTAGTCCCCTTGAACGACGTGTTGCAGACTTTCTTGAAGTCGCCAAAGTCGAAGGCAGTCACATCCCTCTTTCTTGGAGTTTGAGGCATCTCGACTTCAAGCACGGGCTGTTCCACCGGAGTCGCTGCTGTTGCTGCAGAATGGTTGGAGGCCAAAGTCTGAACGATCTATTGTAGGGTATCTACCTGCTTCTGTTGGACTAAGAATCGAGCTTCTATATCATCTTGAAACTTGAGTTGCCTTTCCTTCGCTCGCTTCTCGGCCCGTTCGTAGCGAGCCTCATCCCTTTGTTGGTTTGCTTCCAACATCCGCATCAGTTGCTGGATGGGATCGACGTGAGACATGGCTCGCTGGCCCCTTGAACTTCCCGAAGTGTCTGAACTACTTTTTTGGCCTTGCGTTTCGCCCGGTGCTAGCGCCGAGGATTGCGCTGGTACCATTCCTTCAAAAGAAGGTAAATTATATTAGGATCATAATATATTATGGACTTATTGCATGAACGTATCTCATTTTTGGCCTAACGAGTTCAAGAGTTCACACAGGAATTTGTTAAAGGAACTTTTCCAATACGAGGGTCAAAGGAACTTGAAGCTGTGCTATGATACCAACATGTCATGCCCCGATTCTGTGGAATCGATAGTCGTCCCTCGGGCGTGACCGTCGTGCGGGCCTAGGTTACGCACAACACATGGCTAAGTTATTTCGCATAGCGAGCACATATTCTGAGTACGCAAAAAAATAAAAACATAATCTGAAACATGGAAAAGTTCTCTTTTTTGATAATGAACATCTATTACATACTCTTGAACGAGTCAGCTAATTACTGCATGGGCTTAAAAAAGTGTTGACTCAAAATGAGATATCAGTCCTGTACATTACATCCCTTTACTAAACTTCAAAATGATAAAGATCTTCGGGCGGGATGACGGCCTTCCCACGGAGCTGCATTATGTATTGAGTTGCTAGCTCCTTTCTTCAAGTACTTCAAAATATGGTGCTATCCGGATGCACCAACAGCTGGACTGGATCGGGAAGACAACTTTGGCTCCTCGTTCGGTTCTTCTTAGTGTGGGGAACCTGTTTCAATGAGGGTCAGTACATCGAAATGTACTGGTGAAGGTGAGCTAACCCAACTATACTAATCAACACGTTGTTTTAATGAAGCATGCATATTATTTATGATCTTTCTATCTTGCCTTAGTTCATTTTATAAGCAGCAGTATATATATAAACTACTAAAATAAACTTGCCACCGTTCGGTGGCTTTTACCTGTCGTCTGAACTACCTGCACAATACTTACCATGTCTTTCCTGCCATGAAGACACAAGTTAGTTTGCAACAGATTTAAATATACGAGGGGATCACTGGCTTGATGCCATAATGGACATAGTCAAGGACAATGATAGCATGCAACGAGAGCATACGATGCGCTATAAGCCATCCCATCCCGCACATGATGACTACAAATAAAGTTCCGTCCGGATCAGATCGGTGCCAATGCCCCAGTGACTGTCCGCAGAACTTATACCCTTGTGCACAAGTTGTCCGTGATCGAACGAAATATTTACTTAAATTATCAGTTCATGCAGTTGAGGCAACACGAGTACAAGACAAGTAGTATTGCATGATTCATTTTGCATTGCCTCCCTGAACAATTATATTCATGCAAGATATGATCCATACTTAGAACAATTTATAGAAGAAGATGCATTCTAACTAAAATTGAAGCATGTATAGAACATTTGAAATGAACTAGCATATAATAAGATAACCGTTCACAAGTTTAGTTGACAAGCAATATAATCCAAGTCTATTCCCCTTTTTATCTTGACATCTTTTAGTTATTACTTTGTATCATCTGATCGGGGTAACAAAAATGTAAGATTTTTAGGTGTGAAGACTAGGAAAAAGGGCTAGCTAATCGGGATGGTAGCCACTCACTTAGTTGGTTGGAAGATAGAAGGAAAGAGTCACTTCAAGCCTCTGCTTGTACGTCGCCTACTGCCCGTTCACCTGCATTGTCATGAATAGATGATTAATACCTCATCCACTCTTTCCAATCTTGAAATTGAAGTATAGTTCAACGAATGAAAAAAATGAAATCCATCGAAATCGTTCAAGAAAACACAAGAAAACTGAAAACCAACTCAAAGCACGAAAGCAACAAGCGACATTGAAATCTGAGGCAAGAAAAGATGCAGCGGAGAGGTCCCTCCTGACTCTGCCGCTAAGTCGATCCCGGGGGCACGGTCCACTGAATATAGGAATCAATTCCGAAGAAACAAATCCATAATGAGGGCGAGTACTTGTTTTAATCTATCCCGATCGAACGATACTGTCTTGTATTTCTTAGCCGCGCTCCCCGAATAGGAGGAATGGGGCACCACAGGTCACTGGGACCCTGGCACCGATCTGATCCGAACGAAACTCCTGATAGTCTCCTGCTTTAGACGAAATGTCCTATGACGCCCTGTTCCTTGCGTTGCATATCATTCCATCCTAAACTAGAACCGTCCACTATGGCAACGTGCCAGTGATCCCCTCGTATATTTAAACCTGTGCAAGCTAACTTGTATCTTCGTGGCAGGGAAGGACATGGTAAGTATTATGCAGGTGGTTCAGATGGGCAGGTAAAAGCCACCGAACGGTGGCAAGTTTCATTCAGTAGTTTTTATATATACTGCTTGCTTATAAAATGAACTAAGGCAAGATAGGAAGACTACAAATAATATGTTTGCTTTATATAAATAATGTGTTGATTGGTATAGTTGGGTTAGCTCGCCTTCACCAGTACGTTTTGATATACTGACCCTTATTGAAACAGGTTCCCCGCACCAAGGAGATCCTGTAAGGAGCTGAAGTCACTGCCCAATCCAGCTATCAGCGCGTCCTGATTGTGCCTTACTTGAAGAATTTTTGAAGACCTAAGAGCTAGCAAAATTAACTCATGCACCTCAGAGGAAAAGCTATTGTCCTGCCTGGAGGTCTCTTATTTTAAAGTTTTAGTAAAGGATATAATATAAAGGACAACTATCTCATTTTGTGTCAACTTTTGTAAGCCTGTGCGACAACCGTCTGACTCATTCAAGAGTTTGTAAAAAGATGTTCATTATCAATAAAGAGAACTTTTCATGTTTTAACTTTGTGTTTCGATTATCTGCGTACTCTGAATATGTGCTCATTATGCAAAATACCTTAGCCTTGTGCATTGTGCAACCTAAGCACATATGGCATCATGCTCGGGAGATGACTATCGATTCCATAGAATTGGGGCATGATATATTGGTATCAGAGCACAACTTCAAGTTTCTTTGACCCTCGTATTGGAAAAGTTCCTTTAACGATCTAATTCCTGTGCGAACTCTTAAACTCGTTAGGCCAAAATGAGATATATTCATACAATGAGTCCATAATACATTATGATCCTGACATAAGTTACCTTCTTTTAAAGGAATAGTACAAGCACAAGCATCATCGCTAGCATCGGGTGAGACCCAAGCCCAAGAAAGCAGTTCCGGCACATTAGAAAGTTCTAGAAGCCAGCAAGCCATGTCCCGTGTCAATCCCATTCAGCAGATGATGCGGATGCTTGAGGTGTCACGACCCGCACTCGGTGTAAGGGTACTAGTCGGAAACAATGCCCAGCCTACGCCGCAGAATCAGCGGTAGAACGCTGTCTAGATAAACTATCTAATGTAATGAACCACCAATAATGATAGTATACTCAATCACAGAACTAAGATAGAATAAGCACGAATCAGATAAGAATAGAATAGTCACAATACAACTCATGAGTCTAAAATAATACATCAATGAGTCTGAAGAACAACAAAATAAGCTGGAGACAAATCCAGTACAAAAGAATACTACAATACTACAAAGCTACAACTCTAGGGTCATCTGTCTCAGTTGGGATAAGTCCCTCTTGAGCCAGGGTCTCAGAATCTAAACCCACAACATCCTGGGGTCCATAATAGGTAGGGTACTCCTCAGTGTCATCTGGAAAAATATATCCAGTCAGGAAAGGAGCAGAGTATAACCCTAACAGCAGTTCTCAAACAATGATAAAAACTATGTAACAGTAAATAGCTATGGATAAACAAGATACACAATAGACAGGAGAGATATATGTACAATAAGGAAATACTGGAAATAATACAATAAGGAACAATATGCCAATGAAACAATAATACTAATGACTAAGTGTGTGAGTACTAGCTTAACATGTGATCGGCTTGGGCAAGATGCAATGCGGCCTGGCTAATCATACGTGCGGTGCATGATCAACACTATTCGCTTACCAATACTTTATTCAATAGGGATTTGATCACATATCTATACTAATACTCCCCACCCCCGACTGGTATAATAGATCCAACCACGGTATGCTATGGCACTAGATTCCCCAAGAAGATAGCTAGTCTCCCCGAGAATCGGTGTCTGTACATGTACAAGATAACCAATGAAACAATACTTGCACCATATACACCATATACCAAGGAATAACATCTCATGACGAAATCCGGATATACCAATTCGTGTAACCATAGTGTCGAGAGAAACATGTAAATCTACACTAGATACAACGAACATAGAGGATATCATAAATGAGAAACTATCAGAGAATGTACTCGCCTGAAGTCCAATGAACAGTCTCACAGATGTCTGACTCGGTACCTCGAAGACCTAGATATGGAATACCACATTAATACAAGGTCCCGGAAAGAGAACAAGTCAAACTAGTCAATTTCTAGGTCAATAAATAAATTCTAAGTCAAAAGTCAACTATGGTCAACTCTAAAGTCAAACATGGTCAAACCAAGGTCAACCTCACAAGACCACTATATAAAATAATATGGAAATAAAATACACAATTTAGAAATCAAAATTAGATCCCAAAAGATACCCACACAAGAATACTAATAGTACAAATAATGCACACTCTAAATAATGTATATACAAACCAAATAAAATAATATATTATTATTAGTATTATACCTCACAAAAACACATATATATATACATATATATATATACAAATATAAAATATAATATATAATTTAAATCTGCCAAAATGTCACTGAAAACAGTGAGTTAAAATACAAATTAAATAAAATAGGCTTTTAGTGACAGTTCCTACTGTCACTGAAACCACCGTCGCCAAAAGCCGCTGTGCAAACTGCACTGCTGTCACCTATTGGTGACAGTTCTCAGCTGTCGCTGAAAAATCCGTCGCTGCTGCTGCGAATCCCGCCCACTGCATGGGTATTAATGACATGAGACTAGCCAACAGAGAGACGAGGCTCATTATGAACGGGTTGAGAAGCGAGCGGAAGAGAGGCAGAGCAAGTTCCAAGATAATCTAGAAGCCCAGTTTATAGTCCAACAAAAGCAGGTAGATACCCTGTAACAGATCGTGCAGAACTTGGCCTCCAACCATTTCGCGGTAACAATAGCGACACCTGTGGAGCAACCCGTACTTGAAGTCAAAATGCCGCAAACTCCAAAGAAGAAGGATGTGACTACCTTCGACTTTGTTGACTTTAAAAAGGTCTACAACACGCCATTTAAGGGGACTAAGGACCCAATCGTGGCTCTAGATTGGCTGGCCGAACTTAAGGATCATTTTAAACTGCTAGAGGTATCCGAGCAGAAGCGTGTCGCGTGTGCCCAACTATAGCTTCGCTTGAATGCGCACGATTGGTAGGATATGTATCGATGATCTCTTCCAGTTGACGATGAAGAGGAGACGATCGCATGGGCTACTTTTTGTGGCGTATTCAAAGAGGAGTTCATATCCCCTCCCGTACGTCGTCAAAAGGAGAACGAGTTCGTGCAACTACGGTAAGACAACATGACAATAAAGCAGTATTCCGTCAAATTCAACCAGCTCGCCAAGTTTGCAAGCTCCTATTTACCTGATGCGGCAAGTCATGCCAGACGATTTGAAGGAGGCCTGCAACCTTCCATCCATGCGTACGTGGTCGTTTCCCAGTATCAGACGATACGGAAAGTTCTCAACCATGCCCTTTCTCTTGAACCGCAGTATCCTCACGTTGCTGCCGACACTGTGCATACTTCCAATCACAAGTGCCATCACAACATGAAAGGAAATACCACTCCAAAGCATCCAAATAATGGCGGTAATTCAAGAGGAAATCCAGGGTTGTGTTGTACCTACTACAACAGATGGGGGTACACCGAAAATGACTATCATAAGAAGCTTGGGACATGCCTCCGTTGTGGTGGTCCAACCCATCAGATTGATGTCTGCCCGCTCCCTGATCATTGCTCTCAACATCCAAATCATGCCCCTGTACCCCAAGCTAATCGAGCTGTGCCTCAGCAAGAGCGTCGCCAAGCTCAAGGTCGGGTGTACACTATGACACGAGAAGAAGCCCTGGCCTCGGATACCATTATGTCAGGTATATTAATTTTTAATAATATACCAGCACATGTGCTATTTGATTCCGGTGCAACACATAGCTTTATATCCATGAATTTTGCTTAAAAAATAAAATAAAAATGATACTGTTGTATCTAGACCTTAGTGTTAGCACCCCGTCGGGCACAAAAATACCTGTCCGTTCATTATGTCAAGGCGGTTACATCTGTATTAGAGGAAAAAAGCTCTCGCTTGATGTTTTAGTCCTATATGTTTGGGATTATGACATTATTTTGTGGATGGATTAGCTCGGCGCTTGCTCGACAACTATCGAATGTGCAGAGAAACTAGTCATCTTTCGCCTACCTGAAGAAGCCAAATTCTGCTACACGAGTAGTCCAGCAACTGATGCATCCAGGGCCTGCATGATAATTTTTGCGATATCTGCTCGAAGGATGCTACACTCTGGCTGCAAGGGATACCTAGCGTCACTTCGGGACACGCAGTTAGATTACACAAACGTTGAGTCTTCTTCCATTGAGACAAAGTTCCCTGATATGTTTTTGAGCGAACAACCCGGCATGCCACCTGACCGAGAGATCGAGTTCACCATTGATATATTCCCAAATACTCATCCATTTCCAAGGCTCCGTACAGAATGGCCCCTGCTGAACTAAAGGAGTTAAAGTGCCAACTTCAAGAACTGCTGGATCATGAGTTCATTCGTCCGAGCGTGTCTCCTTGGGGTGCGCCTGTGCTCTTCGTGAAGAAAAAAGATAGAATATTGTGACTTGCATCAATTATCGGGAGCTGAATAAGGACACCATCAGAAACAAGTATCCTCTGCACAGGATAAATGACCTCTTTGATCAGTTGCAAGGGGTGATGGTGTTCTTAAAAATTAATCTTCGCTCGGGCTACCACCAATTGAAGATTAAGCCTGAGGACTTGTCCAAGTCTGCATTCTGAACCCGCTATGGATATTATGAGTTTTTTGTTATGCTGTTTGGACTAATGAATGCCCCTGTCGCTTTTATGGATTTGATAAATCATGTGTTCCGACCATTCCTTGATAAATTTGTGGTAGTTTTTATAGATGACATCTTAGTGTACTCGAAGAATTGGGATGAACACGCAGGACACCTACGGATAGTGCTTTAAACCCTTTGAGATAATAAGTTATATATGAAGCTGATCAACTGTGAGTTCTGGTTGGAAAATATAGCCTTTCTCGGGCATATTATCTCTGTAACGGGCATCTCAGTTGACCCAAAGAAGATAGAAGCCATCGTGAAGTGGAGGAGGCCTGAGTCAGTTAGCGATATTTGGAGTTTTCTTAGTTTGGTGGGCTACTACAGAAGATTTATTAAGGATTTTGCGAAAATTTCCTCGCCTCTGACTCAACTCACTTGGAAGGGAGTAACATTCGCGTGGACGGACGACTGTGAATCTTCGTTTATGGAGTTAAAGTAGCACCTTATCTCAGCACTAATTTCTACCCTTCCAGATGGACCCGATAATTTTAAGATATATAGTGACACCTCAGGAAAGGGTTTGGGATGTGAACTAATGCAAAGGGATAAAGTGATAGCCTTTGTGTCGAGGCAGCTAAAGCCTCATGAGAAGAATTACCCAACGTACGATTTGGAGCTTGCAACGTCGTCGCGCTGAAGTTGTGGCGCCACTACCTTTATGGTGTGCCATACGAGAGCTATAAGGATCATAAAAGCATAAAATATCTCTATACCCAAAAGGATTTAAATTTATGACAATGGCGTTGGCTTAAACTCCTTACCAATTTTGACTTGATGATCAGATACACGCCGGACAAAGGTAATATTGTAGCTGATGCACTGAGTCGAGTATTCGTTGGAATCCTGGCTATTGATGACAAGCTGTATCAAAATATTGAAGATTTGGACATTACATTTATAATCAGATACAAAAAGGGGGCGCAAGTAGCTCAGTTGCGCCTCGAACCCGACTTGTTAAAAAAAGTCAAGTCCGTTCAGAGGGATGACCTATTCCTGCAAAAGATGCAAGGTCTTATCACAGCAAGAAAGGCAACCAATTTTGCGGTAGGCACAGACGGGATAATCTGAGTGAAGGGAAGATTATGTTCTCCTAATGATGCAGCCCTCGGAAAAGAGATACTCACGGAAGCCTACTATGTAAGTTATACTTCACATCCAGATAGCACAAAGATGTATCGAGATCTCTGTACGATATTTTGGTGGAATGACATGAAAAGAGATATGGCACTGTTCGTGTTACAATGCATGGCTTGTCAAAGAGTAAAGGCCGAGCACAAAAGCCGGGCGGAGAGATGCAGAATCTCGCTATACCAGAGTAGAAATGGGAACATATAACGATAGATTTCATTATTGGTTTGCCGAAGACGCAATAGGGGAATGATGCCATCTGGGTTATCATCGATCGACTCACTAAGTCATCTTACTTTCTGCCTATCAAAAGTACTTGGAGTGCCGACCGCCTTGCTCAGATCTACCTCAATAAAATTGTTTGGCTTCATGGCGTGCCCGTATCCATTATCTCTGATAGAGATGGTCGAATCTTATCATGTTTCTAAGAAAGCCTACAGTCAGCAATAGGGACAAAGTTAAAGTTTAGCTCCACCTACCATCCATAGACAGACGGTCAAACAAAATGTGTCAACCAAATCCTTGAAGATATTCTATGACTCTGATCCTTGGACTTGAAGAAGAGTTGGGACATGCATCTACCATCAGCCGAATTTACATATAACAGTAGCTATCAATCCACCATTTAGATGACGCTGTATGAGGCATTGTATAGGCAGAAGTGCAGATCCCCGATCTGTTGGGACGAATTTGGAGAACGGCAAATTCTTGGCCCTGAACTTATGGAGCAAACCGTCTAGAAGATTCGTTTGATCCGAGAATGGTTAAAGGTAGCACAGAGTCATCAAAAGAGCTACTCAGACATGCATCGACGACCTCTTGAGTTCTTAAAAGGTGATCGGGTATTTCTTAAAGTCTTGCCCATGCAAGGAGTTACTAGATTCGGAGCAAAAGGAAAGTTAAGTCCAAGATTCGTCGGCCCGTTCAAGATACTGAAGCGAGTTGCCCCGGTTGCATATCAGATTGCCCTGCCATTGTCACTATCCGAAGTGCACGATATCTTCTATGTTTCACAGATTATGAAGTATGTGTAGGACCTGAGTCATATGGTGGATCTTGATCAACTGGACCTTAAGGCAGATTTGACTTATGTTGAACAACCTGTGTGAATTTTGGATCAAAAAGAGAAGCTGCTTCGAAGTCGTTCAGTTTCTCTCGTGCGCGTGCTTTGGCAAAATTATTCAGTCAAAGAATCTACTTGGGAGCTTGAATCTGATATAAGGAAAAGGTTTCCTTTATTATTTTTAGTAGTAGGTTCTATTCCTAAGTTTCGTGGATGAAACTTCCAATTAGTTTGTTAGGATGTGTGCCCCGTTCCCCCTATTCGGGGAGCGCGGCTAAGAAATACAAGTTGGTATCGTTCGATCAGGATAGATTAAAATAAGAACTCATCCTCATTATGGATTTGTTTTTTCGGAATCGATTCCCATATTCAGTGGATCGTGCCCCGAGGATGGACTTAGCGGCAGAGTCAAGAGGGACATCTCCGCTGCAAGTTTTCTTGCCTAGTTTTCGCTGTCGCCTTGTTGCTTTCGTGCTTTGAGTTGGTTTTTGGATTTGTTTGCGTTTTCTTGAACAGTTTTGATGGATTTCATTATTTTTGTTCATTGAACTGCACTTTAATTCCAAGCTTGGAAAGGGTAGAAGAGGTATTGATCAGCTGTTCGTGGCAATGTAGGTGATCGCGCGGTAGACATCGTACGAACGGAGTCTTGAAGCACCTCTTTCCTTTTCTTCTCCAAACAACTTGTGAGTAGCTTATATTCGATTCAGTTGACCCTTCTTCCGAGTCTTCACATCTAAAATTTTGCATTCTTGCTTGCCCCGATCAAACGATACCAAAGTAATAACTAAAAGATGTCAAGATAAGAAGAAATATACTTGGACTATTTTATGCTTGTCAATCAACTTGTGAACGGTTATCTTATTGCATGCTAGTTCGTTAGAATGTTCTTCATATGCATAGATTTCAAGTTAGAATGTATACTTCTTCTATAAATTATGCTATGTATAGAACTCATCCTGTCATGCAATAAACTAAACAGAAAGACTATGCAAAAATAGATCTTGCCCTGTTACTTATCCTGTGCCTGAAATTGCCCTGAATTGCCTTAATTGATAACTTAGTGGACTATGCTAATCACGAACAACTTGTGCACAAGGTCTTAGTTCCTGCGGACGGTCGCTGGGGCACTGGCACCGATCCGATCCGGACGAAACTCTTGATAGTCTCATGTTTCAGACGGAATGGCCTGTGATGCCCTGTTCCTTGTATTACATGTCATTCCATCCCAGAATAGAACCGTCCACTATGGCAACATGCCAGTGATCCCTTCATATATTTAAACCTGTACAAGCTAACTTGTGTCTTCGTGGCCGGAAAGGATATGGTAAGTATTATGCAGGTGGTTCAGACGGGCAGGTAAAAGTTATCGAACGGTGGCAAGTTTCAATCAGTAGTTTCTATATATACTGCTTGCTTGTAAAATAAACTAAGGCAAGATAGAAAGACCATAAATAATAAGCATGCTTCATATAAACAACGTGTTGGCATATTTTGATGTACTGACCCTCGTTGAAACAGGTTTCCCATACCAAGGAGATCCTGCGAGGAGCGAAAGTTACTGCCCAATCCAGTCCAGCTGTCGCCGCATCCTGATCGTGCCTTACTTAAAGCATTTTTGAAGACCCAGGAGCTAGCAAACTTAACTCATGAAGCTTAGAGGAAAAGCCATTATCCCGCTTGGAGGTTTCTTATTTTGAAGTTTTAGTAAAGGATGTAATGTAAAGGACAACTATCTCATTTTGTGTCAACTTTTGTAAGCCTGTGCGACAATATTCTGACAAGTTCAAAAGTTTGTAAAAAGATGTTCATTTTCAATAAAGAGAACTTTTCCATATTTCAACTTTGTGTTCCAATTATCTGCATACTCTGAATATGTGCTCGTTATGCAAAATAACTTAGCCTTGTGCGATGCACAACCTAGGCACGCATGGCGTCTCGCCCGGGAGACGACTATCGATTCTACAGAATTGGGGCATGACAGTTGGGTCCATATGCTATGTATCTAGGCTATACTAGTTATATTGGGATACTAGAGTATCGACATTATTTCGTATCGTAAGATACATAAAATATTTTATATGAAGATACCATACAATATACATAAGTTTAATATATACTAGTATCTCCTGGCTAACTAACACTAAATGGATACCTCGGCTTTGAGCCACTTGGTATCACACTACTTAACACCCTCTAAATACCCAAAACTATTACGTAGAGTGAATACCCAACCTTAGTGTTACCTTGGTATCACTAGAACTAATCTTAGTTAATACTATTATCAACTAACTAACTAATGTATACATATAGATACCATCCCATATATATATATGTATATATATATATATATATATATATATATATATATATATATATATATATATATATATATATATATATATATATATATATATATATATATATATATCATATTATAGGTACAAGATACTGACTAACTTACTTATATATAACTTCTAACTGTTAATAACAACCCAATCACTAACAATTAACTAATAACTTAACTTACATTAACAACATACTAACATAGACTACCTAACATACAAATCTACTAAATGACATTAACATACCAAGGTATTAACTTATATACCTACCATTCATGTATCTAAATAACTACAACTAATATCTTATAACCTATTAACTATCATATATATATATATCTAACCCTCCAATTAACTAACACTAACCTCTAACAATTGACTAACCCAAACCATCAGTTTTCCTTCCAACTGGGACCAACGACTGCGATAAATATCTATAACTGCTGCTCCTAATAGCCCCTTGCTGCTACTACCAGTAGCAGCTCCCAACTGTTGCTGATGCTCTCCTTGTTGTGCACGCACACAGTGCATAACACACTGAGCAGCAACCTGACAACACTATGCACATCTCAGACCTTGACAGTCTTCCCAACTGCTGTTGTTACCTATTGTAACCTCTAACACACCTCAACATAGACCAAGCACACTCCACCACAGCCCCTAACATCAGGTAGTAACCCCCAACCGTCGGGTAAGTCCCAAAAGAGAACACACTGTACATACCCAAATCAGTCCTCAAATATATATATATATATATATCAAATGTAAGCCTAACATATATATAAACAATACTAGGATAGAGTATACACATTCCATCAAATACGTGGATTGCATCGCACCCGTATCACACTATTTTTTTGATTCACTTATGATACGACCCTAACACATCACTCCATGTATCACCAAGGGTACGAGCAAGTCTAGAATCACAATTATGAATAATATAAGTGCTAGCTACTCAACTACGTGTCTGTGTCTAAATATGACATGTCTATCACTCGTGTCAAAGAAAAAACTCCCATATCAACCCGTATCACCAAATTGTCATGATACGGCCTACACGTCTCCAATTTTGGACATGACACTAGTCTCACACAATCAAACACAAGTCAATTTAGTCTAATTGACTTATTGACAAACATATGGTGCACCAAACTCGAATTTTCCTAAATTGGGCACAAAATACACCATAACATTCATAATATGGGTCCCTAGTAGTCAATTCTTCTTCCTATGGGTAGTCCTCAAATATGGGAGGGTTACTAATGATTAAACTATAAATTTAGATTCTAATTAGAAAAAAATTCTGAATTGTACCTATTGGAAGATGGATTCCCAATGCAAGTCTCCAAATGGATGCAAAGAGCCCTCAACTTGTGCACTCTTTACTTCCTTGTAGATCCTTGCCTCCTCCTTGCTCCAATAGCCTCCAATGGGAAAGTAGGGATAAAATTAGAAGGTATTTGGTATAGGGAATGAAGAAATTTGGGAAGAGAATTTCTAGATCTAGAATTTTGGATGAAGAAAGGAGGAGAGAGAATTTCCTCCTCTCCTAAGTAGGCCGACCCTTTGCCTTGGCTCTCAAGAAATGTCTAAAGTCAAAATTGTTCTTTGGGGCTTTTCATGAAGGAAAGGATTAAGGAAGGAATGTTCTATTCCTAATGGTTTGACTAATTAAATTATTAACTTATTTGGGCTCAAGTCTAATTAAAGTAAATGATGGTCCAAGAGTCAATTCTAAACTAATTAGTTCCACTAACACAAGTCCAAAAATATAATAAATAAATAATACAAAAATATATTTAACATGCACGATAATTAATAATTTATGAAATGATCAAAGTACCCCTTTCCTAGAAAATATAGTAGTGACACAGTGCCGACAACAGAAACCAACAGACGAAGGGAATGACGATGATGACGAGACTGAAGATAAAACTAACTCAGCTACCAAGGGTCCTTTAGTGATCCGTGTAAAGGGCCATGCCACCTATAATGGCACCTCCGAACCCAACAATTCTCGATACAACACTGAAAATCCACTTGTGATGGACCTCCGCAATCTAACTCATGGAGGATAAATTCACCAACCGCTGGTAATCAACCTCCATCACCCTAAGGATCTCGCACTGACAGGAAGGCCTATGAAGTTGCTGTAGTCCAAGCTATTATCGGGACCAAGACGGATGACGCGATGGGAGAGTATATGAATACCCAACCCAATGTTACCTCCCTCGATGATGTCATCCCTGAGGAGAATATACTCTACTTTATAAATAAAGGGCTCCATTTGAACTAGTTTGGTGATTCTCAGTCTGCTACGGGATACGTGGATACCCCACAACATGGACTCAGACCTCGTCTCTGTATGCTAGTGACAATAATCTCTACGAGAGACAAATTTCTCTGTACAAAGGCTGCTACTTTAAAATTCTTGCACATAAGCGCAACGGTAAACCTAACATCTTTGGTAGGGTGGAAGGGCAAGAAAATCGTCATAGTTACGATTAGCTCGAAGAGGACATCGATAAATGCAACTTTATCATTACAGCCAATAGGCGAAGAATCTCTTCTAGAAGATAGGGTACGAGCTGAAGAGCGACAAGGGACTCAACTTTGGCAAAGGGCAACGTTTTCCATTACGTTTCTTTACTCTAAAGTGTAAGCTTGAGACCTACTATCAATGTACTCGCCATGGTTTGGGGTACGCTACTCCTCTAATAATGCCTGAGGGCTTGGAAGCCTAGGACATGACACATTCTCACTCCTCCGAGTCTTCCGCTTGGGACTCTAATCAAAGCATCGGAGAATTAATCAAGCAAACTTTGTCTGTCAATATGGTGTTGAAAGATCCAGTTGAAGAATATGACCAAGCATTTAAACCTTTTGAGATTGAACCATAGGCTCAAAAGATAGAGGTTCGGTGGGAGTTCAAGTTCGAACAACGAGAACCACCTATCAAGGATGAAGTCATCCAAATTGACTTAGAGATGAGTTAGCCCCAAAACTATTCTTCGTTAGCAAAAGTCTACCTAAGGAAGACAAGCAATCTCTTATACATCTCATAAGAGAGTTCATCGACGTCTTTGCCTGGTGCTACAAAGACATGTCGTGCTTAGATCCCCGGATGGCCATGCACCTGCTAAATTTACTTCTAGAAGCTAAACCTGTGAAGCAGCAACAACGACAGTTTCATCCAGACGTTATGGAAGCTATACAAGCTTATGTTAAGAAGTTGCTAGGAAGCGGTTTCGTCCAGAAAGAACATCCCGACTGGTTGGCTAAAATTGTCCTAGTCATAAAGAAGAATAAAAATATCTGAGTCTGCATAGACTTTTGTGGTCTCAACGTGGCTTACCGAAAGGACAAATTCTCTCTCCTGATCACTGACGTCATGATCGATACACTTGTGACTCGAATGAATGTCCTTTATGGATGGGTTCTCTGGCTACAATAAGATCAAGATATTCCCAGATGATAAAAAGCATACATCATTCCAAATACCATTGGGAGTATATTACTACACAGTAATGCCCTTCAGATTAAAGAATGCGTATGCTATATACCATCGAGCTATGAGCACAATCTTTTGTAAAAACCTACTTAAGATGGTAGAATGATATGTGGACGACATAGCAGTTTAAGTCGCTCCAAGGACGATCACCTTCAAGATATAAGAACAATGTTCGAGCTAATATGTGCCCACTAGCTCAAAATAAACCTGGCCAAGTCGTTCTTGGGAGTCTCCAGTAGAAAATTCTTGGGGTTTATCATAACCTCAAATGGTATCCATCTTGATCCCAATAAAATCAAAACCATCCTCTAGATGCGCCATTCGAGGAACCTCAAGGAACTTCGAGGACTACAAGACAGGCTAGCCTTTATAAGGAGTTTATATCTAACCTCTCCGGATGATACCAACCATTCACTCAGTTGATGAAGAAAGGCGTCTCCTTCGTATGGGCCAGAGAATGTCAGCAAGCATTCGATGATATCAAAAGATATCTCACTAACCTGCCCGTGTTGATGGCCCTAGTTGTTGGAAAATCCTTTCTACTATACGTTCGTGCAATGGAACACTCTCTCGATGCGCTGTTAGCCCAGAAGAGTGACGAAGGCCATGAACAGGCTGTGTACTACCTCAGTCGAATGATAATCGACACGGAGCACAAGTATACTTCTGGCAAAAAAGTGCCTCGTTCTGGTGTTCTTCGTCTAGAAAATACGTCACTACATGATGGGGCAGACTATCCACATCATTTCAAGGGTCCACGCCCTTCTGGTCCTAATGACAAAGCCAAGCTCGCTCAGATCCCATCTAGCAACTAGTGCTATGCTACTATCCCCAAAAAACTAAAAATATTTATAGAAAGTTTTTGTTTTCGAACAACTAAACAGATCACATTTTTGTTTTCGAAAACCCCCAAAATTTCAAAAATACTAAAACACAATCATTTTTCGGACATCTGACACTTAAACAAATTTATAGAAAGTTTTAGATCGAATTTGGCCTATTAATTTATATATTTAAAAAACTAACTTTAGTACGGTTCTGTTAAAAAATTTAGAGATTAATCAGAGTCCTGAGTTAGGAGTTATGGCATTTCTAAGTTGCTATAATTGCTAAAAATGAGGCTAAATACTATGACGAATTTAGGCTATTTTGGACAAAAGAACACATGCATACGTCTAATTAACATATATGAACATAATTACATAATAATCAACAATTCTAACCACGTGCATTATGAAGTATCATGACATGAGCTTATGTATCCAATTTTGGACACAAGGATACAAGCAAAACTTAATTTGGATACAAAATTCTCTTTGGGAACATGTACCAAACACTTGGTTGATACAAATTCGTAATTCCACCAAATTTACCATAGAAAGCATAATTATACCACACAAAATCCTAGATCTAACAAAATTTAGGTCTCTACTACATAGATCTACCATTAGGAACTTATTTTCACCTATGTGAGGATTTCTATTGGTTCAATTTGGGTTTCTATTAGTTCAATTTGGGTTTCTGATATAGAAATTGGTAAAAATTTTTTTTTACCTATTGGGAGTTGTATCCCAATGAATCTTCAAAAAATTAGACACAATGAGTATGGGTTGGACACGATCCTCCTAGCTTGGGATCCTCTCCAAGCTTCTCTTGTTCTCCAAGACTCTAGCTCTCTATTGGAAAGTGAATGAAAATAAATTTAGGTTGATTTGAGTGGTTGGAGATAGAAATTGGATTTGGTAAGGGAGTAGCTTGGGGAAGAAGAAGACTTGAGGAAGAAAAAGAAGAATTTTGGAGAAAGAAATGAAATAAAATAAAATGGAGAGAGCTGGCCACTTATGATGAGGGTAAAGTTGGTGTTATTTACAAGTTTGCCATTCTACTAAAATTTAAATTCTAGATCTAGTATGAATGGAATCTATTTGTTATGGAGGGAATTTAATTAGTTATGGATGAAGTCTAGCTAACTAAAAGGAGAATATTATATCTATGAAACATGAAAGTAATTAATTCTAAATCAACCACTAATTTAATATAACTATATGATTAGCATAAAAAGGTAAATTGACAAAAATAACCCTAATAGTGGAAAGTGATGGTTACAAGAAGAAAAAGTGAGAGAGGAGGAACATTTCTTTACCTCCAAGACAGATGTTCTCGCAAGGATGCTCAGTCGGCAGTGGCAAAGTGTCACTACCCCATTCTAAAAATAGGGATATTTTTGACTTTTTATATATTATTAATATTGTGTGTAGTTATTTTAAATAATTGCATGATATGTGTATTTATATATATATATTATATATAGTGTTCTCTAATGTTTGAGCCAGTAGACTTGACCTAGAAGCCCACTAGATGAATCCCTGACTGAAATAGAGGATTATGAATTTAATTTGTATTAATTCAGGATTTATTATTTAGGGTTATAATTAATTATTGTAATTTTATTTGATTGTTACACCCTACCATTGTTGCAATATTCAGAGCCCAACATTAGCCCATAATTTTCAATAAGTTGTTGCATTCTAGACTTGACACGCCAACTTAGGCGCTGGACTTTTTCGTCACTCAAAATCAAAATCATTTGTGCCCTAATTTAATTGCATAATTTCCCGTATCCTAAATCCATTATTTAATCTTGTGTCGTGCACCTGTATCGTTGCCATCAATTTTGAGACACCAACTCAACCCGTTTAGCCGGACCAATTAAAGGGTCCAAGACTAACACCAAGACGACACCTTGTATGACCTTTGTGTAACTCATTATGCTCTTTTGTGCTTTATTTTAGTCGCACAATATTCATCGCAGATATTATTTTAATTCCAATAAATTCAAATTTGTATCGTTGTGCGTTCCAATCAAAATTGGAGACACAATCCCGATCCATTTTGAGCAACCCAAATTAGGGTAATATTCTGTTCTGAGTCTTCTTCATTCATGACACTTCTGTCCTACTTAATTTTAGCCCTATATACTTCTAATTAATTTTAGAACACTACTTACATTTATTTAATTAAATTAGGGATACCAACTTTGACTAATCCTATTTTAATCCTAATTTAATCCAAATACCCCATTGATTAAGCCCATGCAAAACACACAACACCCCCTCACCCTACAAAACACCAAACACTAATTCCCCCACCAATTTTTTATCATTTTATGTGTCTGTGCAAATACCCAAATTTAAGGGGCTTATTTGTAAATATTTCATTAGGTGTCATCACCCTATTGGTTCAAACCAAATGGAGAAACCCTAACCCATTGACTAGTCAACCTCACTCCTCTCTCCCTCCTTTGTATGTATATTCTTCATATTGAATCTGAGTCACCCATTCAAAATGGGACTCATCATCATCACACACTCTATATCACATATCCCTATTTAATGTCTCCTCCCACCCTTCCCAAGAGCAGGCCCTAATCCCAACACCTAGAAAATCCTACCCCCTCTCTCATCCTCCTCCTTCTCCCAACCGTATACAATTTTTCCTTTCTCTTCTTCTTCTTCTTCTTCTTCTTCTTCTTCTTCCTCTTCACTTCTTCTTCTTCTTTTTAAAAAACCAAGGAGAACCCTCCTCCGGCCCTTGGCTCCGGCCACCACCCGGCCACTCCTCCTTCTCCCTCCAGCATCACCCGTAGTCCCCCACGACCCCATCACCATCGAGCAACCGCCCGGCAGCCTTCTTCCCCGGCTGCTACTGCCACTGTCCCGACCAACCTCTTCTTCTCCCCCAAGCATCCCCTCCGGCGGCCATTATCTCCACCCGAGCCCTCATTTTCATCCTCCCGACCTCATGTCCCGAGCTCCCTCCCCCCGCGGCAACCACCCCACTTCCCTGCACCCCTCCAGCCGAGCCTCCCCCGCCTGAACTCCACCAATCCATCCACCTAGGCCAGCAGCTTCCCCTTGCACCACCGCCTCTAGTCGCCAGCACCACCCCGTGATCGCCATATCTCGACCTCCCTGCTCCTCCTTGTATCCCATCCTTCCCCTCCGGCCACGAGCACCCCGCTACAACCACCCGCACCACTACCATCACCTTCCCGCCATCATCAGTTCAGCCATCACCCTTATTACCACTACCCCACGATTACACTTCCAACTTCGGCAGCCCTGCCTCCTCCTTCTTGACCAGCCTCCTTCACCAGCATCACCACCCTGTACCACTAGTATCACCACCCGTACCACCAGTACCACCACCCCGTACCTCCAGCACCACCACTCTTCACCATCATCGTCGTCGTCGTGGTCGTCATCATCGTCGTCGTCGTGGTCGTCATCATCATCATGAACACCGTCGTCATTACCGATCTCGTGCACGTACACAGGTTCGCATTCTTCCCCTTGTGTACACGTACGCGTAAACGTATTTTGAGGATGTACGTATTAATATGTATTAGTGTATGTATGTAGTATATATATATTTAATATGTATGATTGGTATATATACACATATACATATATATAGTATATTTCTCAAATTAATATATATATACATATATATATATATAGCATATGTATTCAATAGTATATGTTAGTATGTATGTATTATTATAAATATATACATATATACATGTATATAGTATCTGTATTCAATTGGTACATATACATATATATATATAGTATATGTATATTATTCACTTGGTGTATGTATATATATATTCAGTATATGTATTCTTTGGTATACATATAATTATTGGTTGTTATATACATATATAAATATATGGTATGTATATACATATTATAAGTAATTAAATAATAAGTTAATTATGACTGTAATGTGTACATGCTGTATGATCCCTAGGTATAGCTGCGGATATCCCGTAGTTGCACATGACCTTGTAACCCTGAGTATTAGTGATCAGACTGCCATATATACACCGACGTACTGGCAAGACCGTGTCATTGACTGTCTGTATTGCACAGCAACTACATACGTGACAACCCTAGCATAGTCTCTGAGTTCATCGTGTTTTGTGTTTGTTAGTGTAATGTCTGGTGCAATATTGTATTATATTATATGTGTATAGGACTTTTGGATCATCCTGCGAGACTTCAGGAGCAGGATATTGGTATTACCAGCTAAGGACCCTAGGCGAGTACATTCTCTGATAATTTCCATTATTTGATAATTTCTATAATTCTAGTATCTAGAAATGTTACATCTGATTCTTGACACTGTGCTACACGGACTAGTATATAGATTAGATCTGTAGTCATAAGATGTTACATTGGTTATCGTATTGACATTGTATACGACATTGATATTTAGACCTTGTACATGATATATTAGATATTGCTCGTGTATCGTGATGTGTCATGGTTGGATCCACTGTACTAGTTGGGGGCGGGGAAATAGTTAGTGAGAAATATGATCATATCCCTCTTGTACAAGTATAGAATAATGTTAGTGTTAATCATACACGTCACGTATGATTATCCAGGCCATATAGCTCTCGTACATGTTCCCAAGCCGATCACATATCGAAGCTACTATTTCAAACACTTAGAATAGTTACAGTTCTCTATTTTAGTTCATATACTACATCACGCATATATGATATTGTACCTCATTCTCTTTATTTCATATATGCACTGACTGTACCATATTGTCTATATTGCCTATTTCTTTATTTTTGCCATTGTATTTATTCATTGTCTTCTTTCAGTATATAGTATCATCTGTTTATTATTTTATAGTCTTTATCAATTAACTGGAACTGTTATTTGAGATGTACTTTGCTCCATCCTGACTGGAAATATTTTTTCAGACTACGCCTTAGTGGACTGGTGTCCGATATTTTATGGACCACAGGGAGAGTAGCTGCAGACTTGGACCTGGTAGTTCAGTTATGATTCCGAGAGGTCTAGCCGGGATCACTAGTTATTTAGTTAGTTTCTTTTAGCAGATTATTGGTACCGGATTTGTCTCCGGCATACTCTGTTGAGACTTGGATATTATTGTTGAGTTAGATTATTTCTATTTAGACTTGTGTTGCATTTTGATTTATTTATTTTTTCGATATCTTATCGTGCTGTAGTTATGTGATTGAGTATGTTGTTCATATTATTTTGTATTATCCGTGTCTCCTTATAGAGTTGGATGCTCGTGTGAGATTGTTTAGATAGTATTATGACCTAGACATCGTTCTACCGTCAATGCTGCGGCGTAGGTTGGACGTACCCACGTACTCGTGCCCAAATTCTGGGTGCGGGTCATGACACATTTTTAGTGGTAGCCCATGCAGGTCAGACTTCGCAATTAGAGCAATGTCGTAGTAGTTTGACATCTTAGTTGTACTACTGTATGCCTGCAATAGGATATAGGACATAGGATACTAGGATGAGAGCGAATACTCAATCACAACTAGGAAACTTTTTAATATATTTATCATGTTATCCTTATTTCTTTCTGAATATTGCTTCTTTAGAACTTTACTGTCCTTCCTTGATGATATCGTATTTATTGCCTTAATTGATTTTGTTGGGTCTGTCTTCAGGATGCCACCGAAGACAAGATCTATGAGAGTGGGAGCATCAGCTTCAGATAGGACTGCCACCTCTCGACCTGATGGACAGACATCCGTAGTTCCACCTACATCTCTGGTGCATATGGGAGTATCTGCACTTTTTGAGAGTCCTCCTCCCCCACCTGTTCCGAGGATTGCCGCAGCTGTGACGGACAACCTTCCACCTCCACCGACTCTGATTTCCAGAGGTGTGGCCATTGACGGGACACAAATGTTTACCTTAATCCAGGGCATGGTAGATGCCCAGAGAGTGACGACAGATGCTCAGCGAGTTCAAGCTGACGCTCAGAGGGTGCAAGCCGAGGTGCACCAGGCACAGACAGAGCTGATGAGAGAGAGAGAGAGCATGGAGAACACTCATCAGGTGGCTCTACAGGCAGTTGAGAGAGTTTCCCAGCAGTACCTTGGTCAGCAGCAACAACAGAGATCAGGCACTATAGTGGACTTCAAGAGGATGATGCCTCGAGAGTTCAAGGGTATCAAAGGGATACTCTACGCTGACGATTGGCTAGAGAATATAGAGAGGAGCCTACGATTGGCCCAGATTCCGAAGAGCTTGCAGATAGAGGCGACCGGCAGTCAGATGTTCGATATCGCACTCACGTGGTATCGCACGGAGCCGAGACTAACTAACGAAGGACTTACTTGGGAGACCTTCAAGGAGCTTTTCAAGGAGAAGTTCTTTCCCGACGTGGCCTTGGGAACTTTGGAAAGTCAGTTTCATGACTTAGTCTAAGAAAACATGTCGGTCGACGAGTACGCCACAGAATTATGTCATTTTAGCCATTTTACATCATCTATGATTCAGGACCCAGGAGATCGAGCCCGGAAGTTTAGAAAGGGGCTGACGAGAGAGATTAGGTCGCGCACTTCTGGTCGTCGTACCGCTACCTTTGAGGATATCTTGATGGATGTCCAGATTGCAGAAGAGGATCTGGATCTCAGGCCTAAGAGGAGTCACAATATTTCTGGAGATATGAATGGTAGCACGGGACCGGCCAAGCGTCCCCATATTCAGCAATAGCCGAGGATGTTTCAGTATCAACAACAGTACCAGGCACCAGTTCGTGTTCAGCAGGATCAGCAGCAGCCTCCGAGAGAGACACAACAGACTTGTCATTTCTGTAAGAAGCCAGGTCACCTTTGGGAGAGCTATAGAACGAGGCTAGGTCTTTATTTGTACTATGGCGCTGTGGGACATCGAGTGAGAGATTGTCTTCTAGCTTCTTATCTTTTCGGCCAACGCGCAGCTCCAAATCATAGAGATCCAGTTAGGCCACCTGTGGAACCGCAAAATACTCAGCACCGGCGAAGGGAGCCACCCCAGCAGGGCGGAGCATTTGCAATGACGATCGAGGAGACCGATACTGCAGGTGATGAGTTAGCAGGTTTTATTCTTTTCTTTCATTATGTCCTTTCTATTTGATTGATTAATTGATTCCTTAGTACCGTAGCTTATATTTATGATTTTTTTGTTAGAATATAGTTAGTAGTACACCCTGACAGAGACTGCAATACCCTAACAAAAGACACCATAACCATACATGTTTTTCTTAGATTGCATATTGAATGACTGTAGGTAAAAAAAATTTATACCTTGATTATTGGGGGTTTGACCATAGTGAAGATTTCTGAAGATGTTGTGATTGGACAAAGAGAGACAAGGTGCCTTAAAATTCGAGGATAAATATTAATTTAAATGAAGAGTTGAGAACTTAATATGGCAGAATTTACGAATCGTTAAAACATTGATTTTTACGAAGATTATGATCGAAATTGTCATTAAAATTCGAGGAAAATTTAGGAGATTATCATTATATCTATTTGACTGCAAGATATAAATTTATATTTGAATGTATGTGGTATTTAAAGATTTTATAAGTATTATATTATTTGAGTTTTGTGTGAAAAAGGAATTCGAGGAATAAGAACACAAATGGATTAGTATTGAATTCAAATTTTGGGATGAGATTCAATTTTATAATATGCATTGATTGGATTTAAATTAGAGGATTGGATATTAAATTTTGTATTTAGTTTAACTTAAATTTTGGAGGAGATTGTGATAAGAATTGAATTTGATTTTAAATTTGAGAATTTTCAGGAATATGATATTCATAAAAATTTGAGAAATTTTGTGAAATAATAATATGGAATTTACTTTATGATTATAGGTTTGATGAATCTAAATTTGATGGAAAGTAATATATATAATGAGTAAATACTACTATTGAGGATTTTAAATTTCGAGGACAAATATTTTTTAAGGAGGGTAGACTTGTCACTACCACATTCTAAAAATAGGGATATTTTGACTTTTTATATATTATTAATATTGTGTGTAGTTATTTTCAATAATTGCATGATATGTATATATATATATATATATATATATATATATATATATATATATATATATATATATATATATATATATATATATATATATATATATATATAGTGTTCTCTAATGTTTGAGCTAGTAGACTTGACCTAGAAGCCCACTAGATGAACCCCTGACCGAAATGGAGGATTGTGAATTTAATTTATATTAATTCAGGATTTATTATTTAGGGTTATAATTAATTACCATAATTTTATTTGATTGTTATACCCCACCGTTGTTGCAATATTCGGAGCCCAACATTAGCCCATAATTTCCAACAAGTTGTTGCTTTCTAGACTTTACACGCCAACTTAGGCGCTGGACTTTTTCGTCACTCAAAATCAAAATCCTTTGTGCCCTAATTTAATTGCACAACTTTCCGTATCCTAAATCCATTATTTAATCCTGTGTCGTGCACCTGTGTCATTGCCATCAATTTTGAGACACCAACTCAACCCATTTAGCCGAACCAATTAAAGGGTCCAAGACTGACACCAAGCCTACACCTTTTATGACTTTTGTGTAACTCATAATTTGTCACTACCACATTTTAGAAAAAAGAATATTTTAGTAATTTCCTATTTAAATAAATATTGTGCATGGTAAATAATTTTTGTTGTATTATTTAATTGTTGTTAGATGTTATTTAATTATTTTGGACTTATTTTAGTGGACCCAACTAGTTTAGTTTGGACCCATGGACCAACATGAATTAAATAGTTAGACTTGGCCCATTTAGAAAGTCCATGGTTAAGGAGATGGATTAAATTAATTAAGTGATTAGACTAGAAGCTTCCTTCCTTAATTATTTCTTCATGAGAGGACCTAAGGGGTACATTGGACATTTTACAATTGTTTGGGGAGGGGGGCATGGCCGGCCTATATTAGGAGGGGGAATTTCTCTCTCCTCTCATTCTCATTTCCAATCTAGATCTAGAATTTTCCACTCCCAAATTCCCTCCATTCCCATTCCAATTCTCCACCAAATTCATTCCAAATTCTACCAAATTCATCATTAAAAAGTTGAGAAGCAAGGATCTAAAAGGAGGAAGCAAGGATCTAGAAAGAGGAGCAAAGATCTACAATTTAGAAGCAAGTTCATCTCAATTGGAGGTTTCATTGGAAATCCATCTCCCAATAGGTATAATTTAGTTTTTCCCATTTAAATAGCTTCTAAATCTAAGATTTAATCATGTAAAATCAACCTATATGTATGTACTACCCATAGGACTTTGTTTTGTGTTCATAGGAGACCCATGGAGAAAGTTATGGTACTTTTTGTGTCAATTTTGTTGGAATTCCGAATTTACATTTTGTTGTGTGTGTCAATTGATCCTATAGATCAATTGGGCATGTGTTTTTGTGTTTGGGGCTAGTGTCGTGTCCATAATTTGGTACATGTGGTTCGTATCCCAACTGTTTGGTGATACGTATCATTTTGGGGGTTTTTCCTCCGACACGGGGCTTTGAACATGTCGTATTTTGATACGGACACATAGATCTACTTTTGACACTTTGATTTATTCATAAATATTATTTGTGACTTGTTTGTGTCCTTTGGGGTGCAATTGGTTGTGTGTTGGACTCGTATCATATGCGTATCCTAGATCTAGTGGGATACGGTGTAAAACTTTCCAATTTGGTGTATTTATGTGTAGATCTAACTATTTATGCTTTAAATTCTTCATTTATAATTAGTAAATATATATAGATATTATATATTCATTTTAGTGTATTTATTATGATGTTGTAGCATAGATCTATAATTTAATATGTATGTAGCTTTCTTGCATGCAATTATATATGTACTTATGTTAAATATATATATATTATACATAAATGTTTTATAAAATATATTTATGTGTTTAAATGTGTAATTATATTATTTATAATTATTATATAATTATTTGTATATTAATGAATATATTTTTATGTGTGCTTCTAGCCATGTAAAATACATACATTAATATGTGCATTGTGTTTTGTAACTAATAGTATTTGATTGTATATATATAAGTATATATATTTATCTATTTGTTTTATATATATTTATATATATATATATTGATTTATATATAGATTTATATATATATATTTATATATATATTTCTGTGTTTTAGTGACAGTAGGTTTGTGACAGTGAAACTGTCGCTAATTAGACGGGTCAGCAGCAGCCGCTGTAGCAGTGGCGGCGGGTATTAATGACAGAGCCGCCACTGTCATTAATACCCATGCAGTGGGCGGGATTCGCAGCAGCAGCGACGGATTTTTCAGCGACAGCTGAGAACTGTCACCAATAGGTGACAGCAGTGCAGTTTGCACAGCGGCTTTTGGCGACGGTGGTTTCAGTGACAGTAGGAACTGTCACTGAAAGCCTATTTTATTTAAATTTGTATTTTAACTCACTGTTTTCAGTGACATTTTGGCAGATTTAAATTATATATTATATTTTATATTTGTATATATATATATGTATATATATAAGTGTTTTGTGAGGTATAATACTAATAATATTATATTATTTTATTTGGTTTGTATATACGTTATTTAGAGTGTGCATTATTTGTACTATTAGTATTCTTATGTGGGTATCTTTTGGGATCTAATTTTGATTCCTAAATTGTTGTATTTTATTTCCATATTATTTTATATAGAGGTCTTGTGAGGTTGACCTTGGTTTGACCATGTTTGACTTTAGAGTTGACCATAGTTGACTTTTGACTTAGAATTTATTTATTGACCTAGAAATTGACTAGTTTGACTTGTTCTCTTTCCGGGACCTTGTATTAATGTGGTATTCCATATCTAGGTCTTCGAGGTACCGAGTCAGACATCTGTGAGACTGTTCTTTGGACTTCAGGCGAGTACATTCTCTGATAGTTTCTCATTTATGATATCCTCCATGTTCGTTGTATCTAGTATAGATTTACATGTTTCTCTCGACACTACGGTTACATAGATTGGTATATCCGGATCTCGTCATGAGATGTTATTCCTTGGTATATGGTGTATATGGTGCAAGTATTGTTTCATTGGTTATCTTGTACATGTACAGACACCAATTTTCGGGAGGAGTCGCTCTCTTCTTGGGGAATCTAGTGCCATAGCATACCGTGGTTGGATCTATTATACCAGTCGGGGGTGGGGAGTATTAGTATAGATATGTGATCAAATCCCTATTGAATAAAGTACTGGTAAGCGAATAGTGTTGATCATGCACCGCACGTATGATTAGCCAGGCCGCATTGCATCTTGCCCAAGCATATCACATGTTAAGCTAGTACTCACACACTTAGTCATTAGTATTATTGTTTCATTGGCATATTGTTCATTATTGTATTTTCTTCCAGTATTTCCTTATTGTCTATATATTTCTATTGTGCATCTTGTTTATCCACAGCTATTTACTGTTACATAGTTTTTATCATGGATTAGAACTGTTGTTAGAGATGTACTCTGCTCCTTTTCTGACTGGATATATTTTTCCAGATGACACTGAGGAGTACCCTACCTATTATGGACCCCAGGATGTTGTGGGTTTAGATTCTGAGACCCTGGCTCAAGAAGGACTTATCCCAACTGAGACAGTTGACCCTGGAGTTGTAGCTTTGTAGTATTGTAGTATTCTTTTGTACTGGATTTGTCTCCAGCTTATTTTGTTGCTCTACAGACTCATTGATGTATTATTTTAAACTCATGAGTTGTATGGTGACTATTCTATTCCTATCTGATTCGTGTTCCTTCTATCTTAGTTCTGTGATTGAGTATACTATCATTATTGGTGGTTCATTATATTAGATAGATTATCTAGACAGCGTTCTACCGCTGATTCTGCGGCGTAGGCTGGGCGTTGTTTTCGACTAGTACCCTTACCCCGGGTGCGGGTCGTGACACATTTTTGGTGGTGGCCCATACAGGTCTAGCTTCACAAGTTTGTGATATCGTGGTAGTGCGACAATTTAGTTGTACTACTGCGAGCCTGCGATCGGATATAGGAAATAGGCTGAGATACTCAATCACATCTAGGAAAATTCTTTTGATTCAACTATTCTCCTTTGACATTGATACTTGATCCCTTAAACTGTCCTTTCCTTGATGTCTTACATCTTGTGCCATATTGATTCTTTCTTTCGCTTTGTCTCAGGATGCCGCCTAAGACTAGATCACAGCAGGGGAGAGCAGCTTCTGAGAGGTCTGCGACATCCCGAGGGCCTGCACCAGTCACTTCTCCGGTGATTGGAGTGTCAGCTGCTTTCGGAGGTCCACCACCTACTCAGAGGACTGTGCCAGCTGTACCTGAGGGGCTTCCACCTCCACCTTCTGTGCCAGCAGAGGTGTCACAGATGTTTACACTGTTTCGTGAGATGCTCGAGGCACAGAGGGCTCAGTCAGAGGCACATCAGAGGCAGACCGACGTTCTACGGCAGGGCATCGAGAGTGCTCATCAGCTTGCTCGTGCTGTAGTTGAGAGAGGAGTTCCGGTCCAGCAACAGGTTGTTCCTCAAGTTGCTCAGCTTCGGCCAGGCAACATTCAGGACTTCAAGAAACTGGAGCCTAGGGTTTTCAAAGGGACGGAGGGCATCGTCTATGCTGATGATTGGCTCGAGGACATTGAGCGTCTTATGAGGGTGTCCCGTCTTTCTGAAGATCTGAAGGTTGAGGTGGTAGGACTTTAACTGTTCGACGTCGCTCGCACTTGGTTCAGGAATGAGCCAGTACTGGTTGACGCAGGACAATCTTGGGAGGTATTCAAGGACCTTTTCAAGAAGAAGTTTTTCGCCCGGATAGACAGGCTTGACTTGGGGAGACAATTTGAGAGTCTCATTCAGGGGAGCATGTCTGTGGAGGAATACGCTGCAGAGTTCGGTAGGTTGAGCCGATTCGCAGAATACTTGGTGAGGGAGCCGGAGGTTCGAGCTATTCGTTTCCGAGAGGGTCTAAACTGGGAGGTGAAGATTCTCATTCTGTCTTTTTATGAGACATACTCGGAGATACTTGCGGAGGCACGCAAGGTTGAGCGGGATCTGGGTTTGAAGACCAAGAGAGACCGTGATTCTTTTCTGGGGGCCAACGGCAGTGCAGTACCTGCCAAACGTCCTCATTTTTAGTCCAGACCTTTCCAGCAGCCACAGCAGAACCAGACTCCAGCTAGAGCGCCTTTTCACCAGGCACCTCAGCAGCAGAGACAGTTACAGCAAGCTCCATGCAACTTCTGCAAGAAGCCCGGCCATATCTGGGAAGTTTGCAGGAGGAGGCTAGGAGTTTGTTTGTATTGTGGTACTGAAGGGCATCAATCGAGGGAGTGTCCTCGTCGTGCAATTCAAGGAGCAGCT
The DNA here is from genome assembly GCA_036927795.1 of Iris macrosiphon. Classification (NCBI taxonomy): domain Eukaryota; kingdom Viridiplantae; phylum Streptophyta; class Magnoliopsida; order Asparagales; family Iridaceae; genus Iris; species Iris macrosiphon. Next base: position 70,936,793 of record JAYESA010000017.1, on the reverse strand, counting down.
CCTGCTCCGAGGACACAGACGGGACCACCTGCAGCACAACCGAGGGGACCGCTTTCGACACAGCAGCAGCGTTTTGTCCAGCATCAACAGCAGGGAGGTGCTCGGCAGGGACGAGCGTTTGCTATGACCGTCGAAGAGGAGGAACCCACCGGAGATGTCATCGCAGGTTCTATTCTTCTTGATTCCATTCCAGCTTTAGCTTTGTTTGATAGTGGTGCTTCCCATAGTTTTGTATCTGTTTCTTTTGCTCTGAAGCATGGTTTGGTAGTTGAGTTTTTGCTTAGGACTTGCAAGATCATGACCGGGGGAGGCATTATCCTGGTTAATGATATTTGCAAGGATCGGAGAGTTACTCTGGGAGGCCGGGAGTTGAGTGCGTGTCTACTTGTAATGCCACTTCCGAGCTACGACATTGTATTCGGGATGGATTGGTTGAGTAGGCACCATGCTAGCATAGATTGTAGAGGAGGTAGAGTTTTGTTTGGTCCGCCAGGAGAGCCAGAGTTCGAGTTTGCTAGAGGAACTGCAGAGCAGGGAGAAAGCATTATTTGTGGAGCTTTGGTGGAAGACAAGGAGTTGCCGCATCCGTTGATAGCAGAATTCTTGGATGTGTTTCCTAAGGAATTGCCAGGATTGCCACCAGATCGAGATGTTGAATTTTCTATAGACTCGGTGCCAGGTGCAGAACCAATTTCGCAGCATGTCTATAGAGTAAACAACACCGAGCTGGTCGAGTTGAAGAAGCAGGTGGACGAATTACAGGATAAGGGGTTTATCAGATCTAGTTCTTCACCATGGAGAGCCCCGATATTGTTTGTACCGAAGAAGGATGGATCGGTGCGCATGTGCATTGATTACAGGGCTTTGAATAATCTCACTATCAAGAATAAGTATCCTTTGCCACGGATTGATGATCTGTTTGATCAGTTGAGTGGTGCGAAGGTATTTTCTAAGATAGATTTGAGATCAGGCTACAATCAAGTGAAGGTGAAGCTGGAGGACATATCGAAGACTGCTTTTAGAACTCGGTATGGTCAGTACGAGTTTATGGTGATGCCGTTTGGTTTGACTAATGCGCCGGCGGTGTTTATGAACTTGATGAACAAGGTGTTCCACCAGTACCTTGACAAGTTCGTGGTGGTATTCATCGACGACATACTCATATACTCGAGGACACCGGAGGAGCATGAGGAGCATTTGAGGATTGTGTTGGATGTGCTGAGGAAGGAGAAGCTGTATGGGAAGTTGTCCAAGTGTGAGTTTTTCCTGGACAAGGTGAAATTCTTGGGGCATGTTGTGACTGGTGATGGTATTTCAGTGGATCCGAAGAAGATTTCAGCAGTGGAATCTTGGAAGACTCCAAGTTCGGTAGCAGAGATTAGGAGTTTCTTGGGATTGGCAGGCTATTACAGGAAGTTTGTGCAAGATTTTTTCGAGGATTGCCGAGCCGATGACCAGACTCACAAGGAAGGATGTAGAGTTTGTTTGGACGGAAGATTGCCAAGTTGCTTTTGCGGAGTTGAAGAAGAGGTTGACGTCTGCTCCTATTTTGACGTTGCCATCAGGGTCCGGAGGTTTCACTATTTATAGTGATGCATCGGGAAAGGGTTTAGGTTGTGTTCTTCAGCAGCATGGGAAAGTGATTGCCTATGCATCCAGGCAATTGCATCCTCATGAAAAGAACTATCCTACCCATAATTTGGAGTTGGCAGCCGTCATATTCGCCCTGAAGTTATGAAAACATTATTTGTACGGAGAGCGTGTGGAGATCTTCACAGACCAAAAAAGCTTGAAGTACGTTTTCACGCAGAAGGAGTTGAACATGAGGCAGCGTCGGTGGTTGGAACTGATGAAGGATTTTGATATCTCTTTGTAATATCATCCTGGAAAAGCCAATGTAGTTGTCGATGCTTTGAGCAGGTATCCGGTAGCTATATTCTTGACGCAGGATCAATATTTGTTGGAGGACTTGGAGAGCTTGGGCATTGAGGTGATTGTTCCTGGGTGTGCTATGCAAATATGGGGATTGCAGATACACTCAGATTTGATGGACAGGATCAAGGCAGCACAGTATGATGACGTATCTTTGAGGAGTATCAGAACTCAGGTGAGAGCATGATTGGAGGATGATTTCACTATTGCAGAGGATGGATCTTTGAGGCATGGAGTTAGATTGTGTGTGCCTAGTGGGGAGTTGCGAGAGAAGGTGTTGCAGAGCGCATCGCTCTCAATATTCCATACATCCAGGTGCTAACAAGATGTATCGGGATATGCGAGAGAGTGTGTGGTGGTATGGCATGAAGAGGAAAGTGGCACAGTTTGTATCCAGATGTTTAGTGTGCCAGCAGGTGAAAGCCGAGAGGCAGAGGCCAGGAGGTTTACTTCAGCCATTACCCATTCCAGAGTGGAAGTGGGAACACATTACTATGGATTTTGTGTCCGGACTTCCACGATCTCCACGAGGGAAAGACGCGATTTGGGTTATTGTTGATAGATTGACCAAGTCGGCCCACTTTTTGCCTTTTAAAGTGGGTTTGTCTACGGAGAAGCTGGCAGAGATGTATGTGAGGCAGATCATTAGGATACATGAAGTTTCCGTCAGCATAGTCTCAGATCGAGATAGTCGTTTCATTTCTCATTTTTGGAGGAGTTTGTAGGAGAGTTTGGGCACTCAGCTCAAGTTCAGTACTGCATATCATCCCCAGACAGATGGGCAGTCAGAAAGGACTATCCAGACTCTCGAGGATATGTTGCGCACTTGTGTACTAGATTTTGGGGGTTCTTGGGAGGACCATCTCTATTTGGTAGAGTTTACTTACAACAACAGTTACCAGGCCAGTATAGAGATGTCACCTTTTGAAGCTCTATATGGTCGGAGGTGTCGTACTCCTTTGTCTTGGGACGATATTGGAGAGAGAGTTTTGCTTGGGCCAGAGATGGTTGTGGAGGCAGCAGAGAAGGTTCAGTTGATCAGAGACAGACTTCGAGTGGCGCAGGACAGACAACGGCATTGGGCCGATAGCCATCGGAGACCTTTGGAGTTTGAGGTATAGTTTAGATTTTGTGCTTGTTCTTGTTTGTTATAGATTAAGTTCTTAAGATGGTATTTTGTTATAGGTGGATAGTTTGGTGTTTCTGAGGATTTCTCTGACACGAGGCACGATTCGCTTCGGTGGAGGCGGAAAGCTTAGTCCACGATTCATCGGACCTTTCACTATTCTAGAGAGGGTCGGTGCAGTTGCTTATAGACTAGACTTGCCACTTGCATTGGAGGGAGTACACAACGTGTTTCATGTGCCGCAGTTGAGACGATACGTGGCAGATCCTAGTCATGTATTGGATCACTCAGAGATAGAGGTGGGCCCTACTCTTAGCTATCCAGAGCAGCCAGTTGAGATTCTGGATCGGAGAGAGAAGGTGCTGAGGAACCAGACTATTCCTTTGGTGCGCGTCGCATGGAGGCATCACTCTCCAGGGGAGTCTACTTGGGAGAGAGAGGATGACATGCGAGAGCGTTATCCATATTTGTTTGTACCTTGAAGTATGTTAATTCTCTAGTTATGTTCTGTTCATTGTTATGTTTTGTTCATTAGTTAGTTGTGATTCTTTAGTTCTGTTCTGTGATTTTCTGGGGGTAGTTTTCGTCTTTGAATTTCGAGGACGAAATTATTTTAAGGAGGGTAGACTTGTCACTACCACATTTTAGGAAAAAGGATATTTTAGTAATTTCCTATTTAAATAAATATTGTGCATGGTAAATAATTTTTGTTGTATTATTTAATTATTGTTAGATGTTATTTAATTATTTTGGACTTATTTTAGTAGACCCAACTAGTTTAGTTTGGACCCATGGACCAACATGAATTAAATAGTTAGACTTGGCCCATTTAGAAAGCCCATGGTTAAGGAGATGGATTAAATTAATTAAGTGATTAGACTAGAAGCTTCCTTCCTTAATTATTTCTTCATGAGAGGCCCCAAGGGGTACATTGGACATTTTATAATTGCTTGGGGAGGGGGGCATGGTCGGCCTATATTAGGAGGGGGAAATTTCTCTCTCCTCTCATTCTCATTTCCAATCTAGATCTAGAATTTCCCACTCCCAAATTCCCTCCATTCCCATTCCAATTCTCCACCAAATTCATTCCAAATTCTTCCCAATTCATCATTAAAAAGTTGAGAAGCAAGGATCTAGAAGAAGGAAGCAAGGATCTAGAAAGAGGAGCAAGGATCTACAATTTGGAAGCAAGTTCATCTCAATTGGAGGTTTCATTGGGAATCCATCTCCCAATAGGTATAATTCAGTTTTTTCCATTTAAATAGCTTCTAAATCTGAGATTTAATCATGTAAAATCAACCTATATGTATGTACTACCCATAGGACTTTGTTTTGTGTTCATAGGAGACCCATGGAGAAAGTTATGGTACTTTTTGTGTCAATTTTGTTGGAATTCCGAATTTACATTTTGTTGTGTGTGTTAATTGATCCTATAGATCAATTGGGCATGTGTTTTTGTGTTTGGGGCTAGTGTCGTGTCCATAATTTGGTACATGTGGTTCGTATCCCATCTATTTGGTGATACGTGTTATTTTGGGGGGTTTCCCTCCAACACGGGGCTTTGAACATGTCGTATTTTGACACGGACACATAGATCTACTTTTGATACTTTAATTTATTCATAAATATTATTTATAAATTGTTTGTGTCCTTCGGGGTGCAATTGGTTATGTGTTGGACTCGTGTCACATGCGTATCCTAGATCTAGTGGGATACGGTGTGAAACTTTCTAATTTGGTGTGTTTATGTGTAGATTTAACTATTTATGCTTTAAATTCTTCATTTATAATTAGTAAATATATATAGATATTATATATTCATTTTAGTATATTTATTATGATGTTGTAGCATAGATCTATATTTTTATATATTTTAATATGATGTATAAATATATGTATGTAGCTTTCTTGCATGCAATTATATATGTACTTATGTTAAATATATATATATTATACATAAATGTTTTATAAAATATATTTATGTGTTTAAATGTGTAATTATATTATTTATAATTATTATATAATTATTTGTATATTAATGAATGTGTTTTTATGTGTGCTTCTAGCCATGTAAAATACGTACATTAATATGTGCATTGTGTTTTGTAACTAATAGTATTTGATTGTATATATATAAGTATATATATTTATCTATTTGTTTTATATATATATATATATATATTTATTTATTTATATATAGATTTATATATATATTTATATATATATTTTTGTGTTTTAGTGACAGTGAAACTGTCGCTAATTAGACGGGTCAGCAGCAGCCGCTGTAGCAGTGGCGGCGGGTATTAATGACAGAGCCGCCACTGTCATTAATACCCATGCAGTGGGCGGGATTCGCAGCAGCAGCGACGGATTTTTCAGCGACAGCTGAGAACTGTCACCAATAGGTGACAGCAGTGCAGTTTGCACAGCGGCTTTTGGCGACGGTGGTTTCAGTGATAGTAGGAACTGTCACTGAAAGCCTATTTTATTTAAATTTGTATTTTAACTCACTGTTTTCAGTAACGTTTTGGCAGATTTAAATAATATATTATATTTTATATTTGTATATATATATATGTATATATATAAGTGTTTTGTGAGGTATAATACTAATAATAATATATTATTTTATTTGGTTTGTATATACGTTATTTAGAGTGTGCATTATTTGTACTATTAGTATTCTTGTGTGGGTATCTTTTGGGATCTAATTTTGATTTCTAAATTGTTGTATTTTATTTCTATATTATTTTATATAGAGGTCTTGTGAGGTTGACCTTGGTTTGACCATGTTTGACTTTAGAGTTGACCATAGTTGACTTTTGACTTAGAATTTATTTATTGACCTAGAAATTGACTAGTTTGACTTGTTCTCTTTCCGGGACCTTGTATTAATATGGTATTCCATATCTAGGTCTTCGAGGTACCGAGTCAGACATCTGTGAGACTGTTCTTTGGACTTCAGGCGAGTACATTCTCTGATAGTTTCTCATTTATGATATCCTCTATGTTCGTTGTATCTAGTGTAGATTTACATGTTTCTCTCGACACTATGGTTACACGGATTGGTATATCCGGATCTCGTCATGAGATGTTATTCCTTGGTATATGGTGTATATGGTACAAGTATTGTTTCATTGTTTATCTTGTACATGTACAGACACCGATTTTCGGGAGGAGTCGCTCTCTTCTTGGGGAATCTAGTGCCATAGCATACCGTGGTTGGATCTATTATACCAGTCGGGGGTGGGGAGTATTAGTATAGATATGTGATCAAATCCCTATTGAATAAACTACTGGTAAGCGAATAGTGTTGATCATGCACCGCACGTATGATTAGCCAGGCCGCATTGCATCTTGCCCAAGCCGATCACATGTTAAGCTAGTACTCACACACTTAGTCATTAGTATTATTGTTTCATTAGCATATTGTTCCTTATTGTATTTCTTTCCAGTATTTCTTTATTGTCTATATATCTCTTATTCCTATTGTGCATCTTGTTTATCCATAACTATTTACTGTTACATAGTTTTTATCATGGATTAGAACTGCTGTTAGAGATGTACTCTGCTCCTTTCCTGACTGGATATATTTTTCCAGATGACACTGAGGAGTACCCTACCTATTATGGACCCCAGGATGTTGTGGGTTTAGATTCTGAGACCCTGGCTCAAGAGGGACTTATCCCAACTGAGACAGTTGACCCTGGAGTTATAGCTTTGTAGTACTGTAGTATTCTTTTGTACTGGATTTGTCTCCAGCTTTTTTTGTTGTTCTTCAGACTCATTGATGTATTATTTTAAACTCATGAGTTGTATGGTGACTATTCTATTCCTATCTGATTCGTGTTCCTTCTATCTTAGTTCTGTGATTTAGTATACTATCATTATTGGTGGTTCATTATGTTAGATAGATTATCTAGACAGCGTTCTACCGCCGATTCTGCGGCGTAGGCTGGGCGTTATTTCCGACTAGTACCCTTACCCCGGGTGCGGGTCGTGACATAATTATGCTCTCTTGTGCTTCATTTTAGTCGTACAATATTCGTCACAGATGTTATTATTTTAATTCCAATAAATTCAACTTTGTATCGTTGTGCGTTTTAATCAAAATTGGAGACACAATCCCGATCTATTTTGAGCAACCCAAATTAGGGTAATATTCTGTTCTGAGTCTTCTTCATTCTTGATACTTTTGTCCCACTTAATTTTAGTCCCATGTACTTCTAATTAATTTTAGAACACCACTTATATTTATTTAATTAAATTGGGGATACAAACTTTGACTAATCCCGTTTTAATCCCAATTTAATCCAAATACCCCATTGATTAAGTCCATGCAAAACACACAACACCCCCTCACCCTACAAAACACCAAACACCAATTCTCCCACTAATTTTTTATCATTTTATGTGTCTGTGCAAACACCCAAATTTAAGGGGCTTATTTGTAAATATTGCATTAGGTGTCATCACCCCATTGGTTCAAACCAAATGGAGAAACCCTAACCTATTGACTAGTCAACCTCACTCCTCTCTCCCTCCTTTGTATGTATATTCTTCATGTTGAATCTGAGCCACCCATTCAAAATGGGACTCATCATCACCACACACTCTACATCACACATCCCTATTTAATGTCTCTTCACACCCTTCCCAAGAGCAGGCCCTAATCCCAATACCTAGAAAATCCTACCCCCTCTCTCTCATCCTCATACTTCTCCCAACCGTATACATTTTTTCCTTTCTCTTCTTCTTCTTCTTCTTCTTCTTCACTTCTTCTTCTTCTTTTTAAAAAACCAAGGAGAACCCTCCTCCGGCCCTTGGCTCCGGCCACCACCCGGCCACTCCTCTTTCTCCCTCCAGCATCACCCGTAGTCCCCCACGACCCCATCACCATCGAGCAACTGTCCGACGGCCTTCTTCCCCGGCTGCTACTGCCACTGTCCCGACCACCCTCTTCTTCTCCCCCAAGCATCCCCTCCGGCGGCCCACATCTCCACCCGATCCCGTAGTTTCATCCTCCCGACCTCCTGCCCCGAGCTCCCTCCCCCCTGCGGCAACCACCCTACTTCCCTGCACCTCCAGCCGAGCCTCCCCCCGCCTGAACTCCACCCATCCATCCACCTAGGCCAACAGCTTCCCCTTGCACCACCGCCTCCAGTCTCCAGCACCACCCCGTGACTGCTATATCTCGACCTCCTTGTTCCTCCCTGTATCCCATCCTTCCCCTCCGTCTACGAGCACCCCGCTGCAACCACCCGCACCACCACTATCACCTCCCCGCCATCATCAGTTCAACCGCCACCCTTATCACCACTACCCTACGATTACACCTCCAACTCCGGAAGCCCTGCCTCCTCCTTCTCGACCAGCTTCCTTCACCAGCATCACCACCCCGTACCACCAGCATCACCACCCGTACCACCAGCACCACCATCCCGTACCACCAGCACCACCACCCCGTACCACCAGCACTACCACTCTTCACCATCATCGTCATCGTCGTCGTCATCATCGTCGTCGTTGTCGTCATCGTGAACACCGTCGTCATTGCCGATCTCGTGCACGTACACAGGTTCGTGTTCTTCCCCTTGCGTACACGTACGCGTATATGTATTTTGAGGATGTATGTATTAGTGTATATAATATATATATATTTAATATGTATGATTGGTATATATACACATATTCATATATATAGTATATTTCTTAAATTAATATATATATATATATATATATATATATATATATATACATATATATATATATATACATATATATATATATATACATATATATATATATATACATATATATATATATATACATATATATATATATATATATATATATATGTAGCATATGTATTCAATGGTATATGTTAGTATGTATGTATTGTTATATATATATATATATATATATATATACATATATACATGTATTAGTATGTATGTATTGTTATATATATATATATATATATACATATATACATGTATATAGTATTTGTATTCAATTGATATATATATATATATATATATATATATATATATATATATAGTATATGTATATGTATATTATTCACTTGGTGTATGTATATATATATTCAGTATATGTATTCTTTGGTATACATATAATTATTGGTTGTTATATACATATATAAATGTATGGTATGTATATACATATTATAAGTAATTAAATAATAAGTTAATTATGACTGCAATGTGTACATGCTGTATGATCCCTAGGTATAGCTACGGATATCCCGTAGTTGCACATGACCTTGTAACCCTGAGTATTAGTGATCAAACTGCCATATGTACACCGATGTACTGGCAAGACCTTATCATTGACTATCGGTATTGCACATCAACTACAGACATGACAACCCTAGCGTAGTCTCTGAGTTTATCATGTTTTGTATTTGTTAGTGTAATGTCTGATGTAATATTGTATTATATTATATGTGTATAGGACTTTTGGATCGTCCTGCGAGACTTCAGGAGCAGGACATTGGTATTACCAGCTAAGAATCCTAGGCGAGTACATTCTCTGATAATTTCCATTATTTTATAATTTCTATAATTCAAGTATCTAGAAATGTTACATCTGATTCTTGATACTGTGCTACACGGACTTGTATATAGATTGGATCTGCAGTCATGAGATGTTACATTGGTTATCGTATTGACATTGTACACGACATTGATATTTAGACCTTGTACATGATATATTGGATATTGCTCGTGTATCGTGACGTGTCATGGTTGGATCCACTGTACTAGTTGGGGGCGAGAAAATAGTTAGTGAGAAATGTGATCATATTCCTCTTGTACAAGTATAAAATAATGTTAGTGTTAATCATACACCTCACGTATGATTAGCCAGGCCATATTGCTCTCGTACATGTTCCCAAGCTGATCACATATCAAAGCTACTATTTTAAACACTTAGAATAGTTACAGTTCTCTATTTTAGTTCATATACTACATCACCCGTATATGATATTGTACCTCGTTCTCTTCATTTCATATATGCACTGACTGTACCATATTGTCTATATTGCCTATTTCTTTATTTTTGCCATTACATTTATTTATTATCTTCTCTCAGTATATAGCATCATCTGTTTATTATTTTATAGTCCTTATCAATTAGCTGGAACTGTTATTTGAGACGTACTTTGCTCCATCATGACTGGAAATATTTTCCAGACTACGCCTTACAGGACTGGTGTCCGATATTTTATGGACCACAGGGAGAGTAGCTGCAGACTTGGACCTGGTAGTTCAGTTGTGATTCCGAGAGGTCTAGCTGGGATCACTAGTTATTTAGTTAGTTTCTTTTAGCAGATTGTTGGTACCGAATTTGTCTCTGGCATACTTTGTTGAGACTTGGATATTATTGTTGAGTTAGCTTATTTCTATTTAGACTTATGTTGCATTTTGATTTATTTATTTATTTCTTCGATATTTTATCGTGCTGTAGTTATGTGATCGAGTATGTTGTTCATATTATATTGTGTTATCCGTGTCTCCTTATGGAGTTGGATGCTCGTGTGAGATTTTTTAGATAGTATCATGACCTAAACAACGTTCTACCGCCGATGCTGCAGCATAGGCTGGACGTACCCACGTACTCGTGCCCAAATTTCGGGTGCGGGTCATGACACGAAGGAGCGAAGATACGCTTACTCCGACCAGCCCCCTCGGTAGGTAGAGGAGAAGGTCTTGAGGATCATGAGGAGAAACCAATTGTAAAGAAAACTCTCCTCTGCTTTATAGGCGTAATAACATTAATGATGTCTACAAATATAATGTTTTAGTACCGATGAACGCAGTAATAATGGCCTATCTTTCAAAAAGTTGCATTGACTATGCACCAAAGGGATGCCTCGAATCTTGTACTCATGAACCGGTCGAAGCCACTGGAGGTATGAATATCGAGGGGAATTTAACAACTAGGCAACAGAAGCCCATGCGTCTTCATATCACGGGATGATCCACGCGCAGGCTGTAAAGCTGACATAGGAGAGCTCCTCAAAACCCAGCAGTCCAAATAGTTAATACTCTTACGAATAAAGCAATGCCTCGCTCGCACAGAGCATTGGTACGTTATATCCACCCTAGACACACGCAGAGTAAGCCATGTCTCAAGTACATGGTAAGTACAAGGAACCCCTACGAGAGCACCTTGTCGATGTCTTCCCTATATAGGACCGTACGCATGCGGTGATGATCTCTTCCCCATGTAGTGCTGAAGGTGACTTACCTGGTCAACCTGATGCACCTGATGCCCTTCCACCTGCTCCACATGCCTCTCTGGACTCTATCCAGGACTTGATTCAGGATTGATTCTGATTGCCAGACGAAATAATCTTAGCATATTTCCATGAACAAGATACATTGCTGAACATGCATTTTCATGATTAGGATTATCGCTTAACCATGGTCGCCAGTGCCACAACCAATACCCTAGAATACATTCAGTACTCTGTCATGATCCATACCCGAAAATTGGGCACAAGTCATGGGTACGTCCAGCCTACGCCGTAGTATCGACAGTAGAATGATATCTCGGTCACAATAATATCTATCACATCTCACAATAAAATATAACCTATTAATGATCTCAACTCCATAAGGAGGATAAGATGAATATAAATATAATGTCAAACCAATACTCAATCATGACAAAATCTGTAGGAAGATGAATGGCACGATAAATATATAAAAATAATATAAAAGAGTTCCAATACATATGTTTAGAAATAAATATCTTAATAATAACAATATGTCTAAGAGTCTAGATAATTTAATAACAACATAAGTCTTAAAATTTCTCAGTACACCTACTACGGGGGAGCATTAAGAGCGGTTTAAAAGTCGTTCAGTTTCCTTCGCATCCTTGTATCAGAGTTACAGTATAGGGAATTATATTCGTTTAGTTTGTCAATTATCATTATAGGGGAGATTATTAGCACAATATAGTCACAGTCCAACCCAATTCTGATAATCAGCGTAACCAGACTTAATACAATAAACTGCTACAGAATACAACGACGCTATATCTACCAGGAGACACCTGCTACAGTTGTCTACAGTCATTTTAGTCTTTTTATTTTATTATATAATTTTTAATTTATTTACGTCTAGGACTTATGTAAATTGATTCGCACATGACATCTAGATGGTGCTCAAGTCCACTCAAATAAACCTACCAATCAGACCTTACCAACTTCTTAAACCAGAACCTAGCAAACCTAATCTAACCCAACTTATGAACCAAACATATTGGATACAGGCCAACCGCACTCGGACAGAGTTCTACCCTAACTTTGCCCAAACTCAGTTAGGATAAAATCAAAACCATAATTAGCAGCCCTCTCCTAAAGACCATGCTCATAACGTTCAAATTTATGAACATTCAGCATCCGAACTCTGCCCGAACTCGTCAGAAAAAAGCCTATAAATAAAGAATGATTTTCATTATTTAAAGACATATCTAACACTTTCTTTATTTCAAGCCTTAACTTTCCTATCATCTGAGCTTAAACCTTTTTATTTTCCAAGAGCAACTCAACCCTTCTAAGTGCCAAGTGCATCTTCGGTTAGAAGTTTGTTTGACTTTTACTTGCTTGAAAATTCAGTTATTATTTTCCAAAGTTAGAAGTTAGCATGCTCTTTACATCAAAGCACATGTTTGTCAGAAGTCAGTGAGAACTTCGGATCAAAACTCGTGTTGTAAGAAGTCGCAAGATTCCAGATTAAAACTTATGGCGTACCCTATTTCATAAATAGTTGATTAACTCCGAGTAAGAATTCTCGGGCCAGGACTAGTTCTCCACGAGAAAAATTAGGATAAAATCTTGGTATTTGTGTTTTCCTTCTGAACTCTATTTACTTTAATTTACTTATAATCTACTTACTATAGAAGCATAAAATATGCTGGGGAATTGTCCGCGTATTTTACACTCAAAACCCCCAACATACATGAAGTCCCTCCCTGTATAAAACAGAGCCAGAGCTGCCTGCGTAAAACAGAGCTTCAAGGTTGTTTGGCGTAAAATAGGGCTTCAGAGCTGTCTCGTAAAACAGAGTTTCAAGATTGTTTAGCATAAAATAGGGCTTCAGAGCTATCTGCGTAAAACAGAGCTTCAAGGTTGTTTGGCGTAAAATAGGGCTTCAAAGCTGTCTGCGTAAAGCAGAGCTTCAAGGATGTTATGCGTAAAAGGTTGTTATACCTTCCTGCGTAAAGTTTAAAATACGTTATTTTTAATGTAGCGTAAAGTTGTACGAGAAACTCTTCGTATTCCTCGGATGAATTTGTCAGTCAAATCAGTAAACCTGGCATTTGACAAAAGTACTACACGATGATCGAGAGAACGGTTGTGATAATGATTTTTGTCTTTTCTCTGACATACTTTATTACTTGTCACATCCATCACTTCAGTCACTTCACTGGCACGTATTTAATACACGTTACTTGGCACTTGTCTGAAGGAGTGGACTTTGCATTGACCTTTGCGGCCTGACCCCTATGCGATACCGAACCCTATGCGGCCTTGACTAATTTGACATTGACCCCATGTGTCCCTGGTTCTTATGCATCCACATATGCATATTTTATTGTTTTGCTTAGTTTAGATGTTTTATTGGATTTTATAATTCTATGCATGTTATAGATGATTGTAAATGCATGAGAACTAAGTGACCATGTATTGTACCTGACTATATGCTTAACCTGAATATGAGTTAAAATAGACTATGTGGCCAAGTAACTATGACTACCTATGTGTATGACTCAACCTATGTGTTTCTATATGCTAGAACTCATATAATTTACCAATGATTGGTAACTTGACTCGACTATTGGTATCCTTGCTGATACACTTACTACGTGCTGTGTTCCTACGTGCTAAGTGTTCCTACGTGATTATGTTACATATTTTATACCGAGGTGTACCTACGTGCTATATGACATGTGATATAATGTAATTCCTCCAGCATGGACATGATAGTTGGTTAACAACCAAGCTTGGCTAGGACTTGTGTTGATTGTTGCATCATGCTGGGTAAATCTAAATTAAACTGCCAAGTGGCAAAGTAGATTCGTATCTAGCATGTCCGTAGTACGGTACGACATATAAGGAGAATAATATATGACCACACCATGTGATTCCAACTAACCATTAATTAGGCAACTAAAATATATAGAGCATTGGGAGATACGAAATCCCGAGATCGTGCTTAACTAGCCACCCTCATTCATATGGAGAGTGAAGGCTGGTCCCCATGGATATTATTTAAATCGTCATTAGTGGATGGCAATATTGGATTATTATATTGTACTATGTGTTCTATGCAATCTTAGCACGACAGCCTTCCTAGGACCGGTATATACAAGTATATGCTATGCGATAATTCATGGCTCGACTAGCCCCTGCTAGAACATGGCTAGACTTGAGGATTCCTATTACATGTATAATATTTCTGGGATAACCCAGACTCTACCTGGTAAGTCGTACAGGTGATTGGATGATTATGTAACTAAACTTGATTATGCATTGTACCTTCTATTAAATAGTTTAGGGACATGGACTATAATGGTGCGATGGTCTAACCCTTGTCCTTGTTTGGTTGTAGGATTATAATATTGTATAACGATAGGCTATGAACCAAAACTACGAGACATGACTATATATATGTATATGTTTATTCTTCCTGGTTTTGTTTCTTTATTCGTGCTTCCTTTATTGTACTTGCTATTTGGGGTCTAACCCCATTGGTTTTGCTTGGACAGGTTTAGATTTAGTACCCGAGGATCTAGCGTACTTTCTCCTGAATAATTGAGCACACTAGGCGGATGGCCGTTAAGGGACACAAGTAGGTTTCTTGATTACTGCTGGTTATTATATATTTTACTATTTTGGGAGTTTAGCCACCGGTACTTATTAGCTAGATATTTAGTCTTCTTACAAGATTATAATTAATTAGACTGCAGTTGTTCATGGTCATGTACTTTTGCTACTCTGCCAGCTTATTAGTTTTTGTGGCTGGTTTCCAGAATATTGTTTCTGGGCATTTGGGATGCCTTACTTCCTTGTCATACATGTTATACGTTTACTATCCTTCCTTGACTGATTGAGACATTAGATGTTCTATTGACCCTAAGTGACTTTCTTGTCGTATGCACCCCCTTGTCTAGTTACAGCCGTGACCGTCGTATGATGTTCTATACCTTATATGGGAGAGCTGGCCATGTTCGTCTCCGTATTCCGGCACTGGGTCATGACAAGGTTTTAGTGGTGGCCCATGCAGGTCTATATTTTCAGACTTGTGTGGTATTGTGGTCATAGGAGTCTCAATCAAACATGTCCCCTTTGATATCTTGCTTTGTCTTCCTCAATAACATTGCTTGAACTGTTCAAACTGCTTGCCTACTTGTTCCTTCCCGTCCTATTCTTGACGTTTATTGTCCTTTCCTTTAGGGTTTCTTCAGTTGCTGGAGCACCAGGCATGGTAGGACAAGGTTCTCCTGGGTAACAATGGGAGGTAGTACCTTCTTAGAGTTTGATTCAGATAAATCCAGTAGTTGAGCAAGTTGGCAGTGGAACTGGAAGTTGGACATGTAGAGCAACCAACCCCTAAAATCCCCGTACTCCCAGTAGTACCGATAGTGCCAACAGTACTTGATACCCCAGAATTATTAGAGATCCTACAGGGAATGATGGCTACTTAGCAGCATCAAATGGCAGTGCAGCAACATCAACAGTTTCAATAACAAAAACAAAATATCTTATTGAGTCAAGGCTTACAAATAGCATTGGAGAGATTGATTCACAGGTGGAAGGATTGATTCAGAGGTGTTAGTCAGGTTTTGCCAACTTAAATTGAGGTATTTCGATGGCACGGAGGATGCCATCACAGCAGATGCATGGTTTTAAGGCATCGAGGTTATTCTGGCAGCATGAAGGTCCCGGTCGATAAAAAAGTTGACCAGATCCAATTGTAGCTCCCAGACCTTGTCCATGATTGGTGGGCGCCAGTGAAGGTTGGCTTGAGGCATCCTATCTCTTGGGACAGTTTTAAGACTCGATTCTGGGCTAAGTATGTTGGAGTCATCACACAATATGAGCTCCAGTAGAGGTTTATCGGTATCAAGCATGCCGATAGGATTGTGGATGGATATGCAGTCGAGTTTTACAAGCTGAGTAGATTTGCTCCGACTATGGTGGCTACGGAGTTGGATAGAGCAATGAGGTTCCAATAAGGACTTTATTTGGAGATTCTATAACTAGTTGAGGGGCACGACTACCAGGCTTAAGAAGAGGTATTGATAGCAGCTCGAAGGCATGATCTTACTATGCAGAGGTTATCGGCGATAACGGGAGGACATAAGAGGTCTCATGCTCAGAGTGCAGGAGGAGGTGGAGGTATACCCCGAACATCAGTACTATCACCTAGCATTCGTATCCATGATTCAGTGTCACAAAGGGTAGTATTTTCAACAGTGACAGTACCAGCTTGGTAGCAGCTAAGGCAGCAATAATAGCAGCAGCGCCAGGGAGCATCGGTTAATTGTACTTACTGTGGAAAGGGAGGCCACACAAGGGATGTGTGTAGGGAAGCCAATGGGTTGTGTATAAGGTATGGTAGTCTAGATCACCGGATTGCCATTTGTCGATGATTCAGAGGCCAGGAGGGCCAGTCCAACAGTTACCAGCACTACCAGCACCTGGGCAATTTAGCACAGAGGGCCAATGATAACACTATGACCATTATCTCAGCATTCGTTTCTGATGTAAGCTCAGATATACCAGTAGCAATAGAATCAACAGTAAGGCCAGCAGAGGCCACAACAATGCTTCTAAGGGAGGCAACAACGAAGAGCATAGCAGGGCCAAAGGCAAGCATTAACTTTGTCTTTAGAAGAAGCTTTGGCATCGGGCGACGTGGTGGCAAGTAAAATTTTTGTCGCATCTTTTTCTGTCATAGAATTATTTAATTCTGGTGCATCTTATTCATTTATATCTGCACAATTTGTTACACGTATCAGATTAGAGTTTGAGGTATTGCCAGAGAGGTTGAATATGCTCACCGGTAATGGACTCGTAGGAGTTAGTAAAGTGTGTATAGCGTATCCAGTCATAGTGTGTAGGCATTTAATACCTGTACGGTTGATCGAGTTTCCTATGGGTAACTTTGACGTTATCTTTGCAAGGATTTTAGCACCATTGACCTGTTTGGTGCTCAAGGAGGCAAATTTTGCTTGGTTCACGGAATATTGGATATCCTTTGAAGAGTTAAAGAAGAGACTAATTTTGGCACTAATTCTCACGCTTCTAGTAGGTTCTGGAGGGTTTATTATATATTGTGATACATCTGGCAAGGGGCTCGGGTATGTATTAAAGCAACATGGAAGAGTGATAGCTTATGCTTCTCGGTAGCTTCGAGATCATGAGAAGAATTATCTAACACATGACTTGGAGTTGGCGGTAATGATATTTGTACTTAAGATATGGAGACACTACTTATATAGAATTTGGGTGAAAATATTCACGGATCATAAGAGCTTGAATTATATATTCACCCAAAAGGACTTGAATATGAGGCAAATGAGGTGGCTAAAACTGTTACAGGACTGTGATGTGGAGCTCCAGTACCATCCAGGAAAAGCGAACCTAGTATCATATGCCCTTAGTAGGAGGGCTAGTACATATATATTAACATTGCAACGACGTATCTTGGAAGACCTACAAGAGATAGGTATAGAGATAGTAATTTTGCAAGACATAGGAGTATTGGTCAGTTTACAGATTCAGTCTACCTTGGTTGAGAGAATTAAAGCAGCTCATGCCGACGACCCAAAGATTCAGAAGCTTTGGGCAGAATATGAGTCTGGTCTAAGAAAGGAGTTGACGATTCATGAAGATGGAACTCTTAGATTTGGAAATCGTTTCTGTGTACCAAGCGAAGATATCTGTTAAGAAGTTATGATCGCGGCACATAGTTTCTAGTATTTGATTCATCCAGGAGGTACCAAGATGTATCAAGATATCAGACAATATTTCTGGTGGAACATATTGAAGAGGAAGATATCACAATTTATTTTGTGGTGTTTGGTATGTCAGCAAGTAAAGGCCGACCAGCAAAGACCAGCAGGATTATTACATCCACTTTCTATCCCGGAGTGAAAGTGAGAATATATCATAATAGACTTTATGACCGGTTTACCAAGATTGACTAGTCATGATGCAGTTTGAGTGGTAGTAGATCATCTCACGAAAGTAGCTCATTTTCTTCCTTTTTGAGTAGAACAGTCCACATAGCGGTTGGCAAAAATATATATGCGATAGATAGTGAGACAATAAGGTGTCCCTATGAGTATTGTATCATATTGAGATATTCAGTTTACTTCATATTTTTGGAAGAGCTTGTACTAGAGTTTGGGCATCAAGTTGAGATTCAGTACCGCTTACCATCCTCAAACATATGGGCTATTAGAGAGAATCATCCAGATACTGGAAGATATGCTAGGGGCATGTACCTTAGATTTTGGCAGGTCATGGGAAGATCACCTTCATCTAGTCGAGTTCTCATACAATAATAGTTATCAGGCGAGTATTCAGATGGCACCCTTTGAGGTATTATATGGGAGAAAGTGCTCATCTGTCACCACCCCATTTCCAGAGCTGGGTATTTTTTATTTTAATTTATTTAATTGTGTATTATTTATATTTAATTGTATTTATATTTAATTAATGATTGTATTACTTTTTATTGTTTGTTTTAGGATTTTGGCTAGCCTTGACCCATGTCAGACCCTAGTGGACCCATGTCTGACCCAGCCCACACCCCTGTAAGACCTATTTTTGGGTTTAGAATATTTATTATATTTTTAGTGGGTTAGTTGGAGAGATTTGGAGTTAGTTTGAGTGCTTTTGGAACCCGAAACCCAAAACCGAGTTACGGGAGGGCATTTTGGACATTTGCCAACTTGTGGACCCCCTTTAATGTGAATGGCCGACCCTATTCCCTTCATTCCCAGATCTGGACCGAAACCACAGCAGCCCCCCTTTGTTCTACTACTTCTTCTTCACTTCTTCTTCTTCTCCACTCATTTTTCTTCTTCCTTTCTCCTTCCTACTTCAAGTAAGCACCCATTCCTCTTCTTTCTTCTTCTATTCTTTATAGTTGTTAACCCTAACCTTACATTCTTCCCCAACCTAGGTGGGTAGAGCTTAGATTTGGTGTTAGAGATAGATTTGGGAGCTTGAAAGCTAGGTGTGGTGGATTTGGAGCATTTGGGGACTTTGGCTTGGGATTCCAACTCCCAAGAGGTAAACCCTAATTTTTCCCCTTGTAATTATTTTTATATAGTGTAATTAATAGTTTAGAACCTTCCTAGACCCTTAGGCTACCCGTGGGAGGAAGTTGGAACTAGTTTGGTAGTGTTTGGACCCTTTAACACTAGGATTTGTGTCAATTTTGGATGGAATCCGAATTTGGCCCAATTTTGGGTGATACCCTAGGTTAGAAGGACCTAGGTAGACGTTTTCGGGTGTCTTGAGGGTGAGTGCGTGTCTCCGTTCGGACATGGGAAGCCGTGTCACGGAGAAACGGGCGTTTCGGGCGAATTTGGGATTTTCGTCGTCGCCGATTCTAAGTGCGTGCGCATTTTCGCCACGGGCCTCGTGGATAAATTTTTCTAGGATCTAGACATCGTTTAGGACTCGTGGATAAATTTTGGGCCGATTCTGAGTTGGTTTGGTGTGCGTTTCAGGAGGTTTTCCGAACCGCGCACCGCATGTTCGTCGAAATGACCGAACGGCCATTTCGACGTGGTTTTCTAGTTTCGGGCTTGTGCGCGCGTTGGGTTAGCATCGGGGAGTGTGTGCTAGAATTCTCGGGCTATATTTTATATATTTATAGGTGTTTGGGCGTGTCGGGGTCGTTGGGCGTGCGTTGGTGGGCGTTGTGGGCGTTGTGTGCGTTGTGTTGTGTGTTGTGTTTATTTATATATATATGTATATATATTTGTGTGTATGTTTTTATATATATATTTATATATATATGTGTGGTTATGTGTTTGTGAGTGTGTTAGTGAGTGCTTGTGTGAGTGTGTTAGTGAGTGCTTGTGTGCTTGTGTGAGTGTGTGAGTGAGTGCTTGTGTGAGTGTGTAGGTGAGTGTGTGTGTGAGTGTGAGTGAGTGTTTAGATATATATATAGGTATATGAGTTTGAGTTTATGTATATATGTATATATATTTATATATATATGTCTGAGTGTTTGTGTGTGTGGTTGTGTGTTTGTGAGAGTGTGTGCTAGTGTGTGTGAGAGTGTCTGTGTGAGGGTGTGTGAGTGTGAGAGTGTGTGAGGATATATATATATATATATATATATATATATATATATATATATATATATATATATATATATATGTATGTGTGTGAGAGTGTATATGTATAGATATATATAGATATATGTATATAATTATATGTGTGTGTGTGTGTGTTGATATGTGTTTGAGTGTATGTATATGTTAAATTATATATAAGTGTGTGTGTATATATATATATATATATCTAGTGGCATATATATCTAGATATATATATATGTATGTATATATATATATATATATATATATATATATATATATATATATATAGTGATATATATATATATATGTATATAGGTGTGTGTGTGTGTGTGTATGAGAGGGGGGGGGGCAGAAACCTGGACTGGACAGCAGCTGCTATCCCTGTGCTCATGTTGCCTCGAAGGCTCGTATATATATATATATGTCGTGTGCTCGTGTTGCCTCGAAGGCGTAACTGATTGTTTAAGTAACGTATTGTTCGATCATGGACAACTTGTGCACAAGGGTAAGTTCTGCGGACGGTCGCTGGGGCACTGGCACCGTTCCGGTCCGGGCGGAACTCGTGTGTAGTCATCGTGTGCTGGAGGGGATAGCTTGCAACGCATCGTGTGCTTGTCGTGTGCTTGTCGTGTTCTCGTTGCATGCTATCCCTGTCCTTGACTATGTCCATTATGGCACCACGCCAGTGATCATCGTGTATATTTAAACCTGTTGCATACTAACTTGTGTCTTCGTGGCAGGGAAGGCATGGTAAGTATTGTGCAGGTAATTCAGACGGTCAGGTAAAAATCCACCTAACGGTGGCACGTTCATTTCAGTAAATTCTATATGCTGCCTACTTGTAAATGAACTAAGGCAAGATAGAAACCCACAAAAATATGCATGCTTCACTAAACAACGTGTTGATTGGTATAGTCAGGCTAGCTCGCCTTCACCAGCATGTTTCGATATGCTGACCCTCGTTGAAACAGGTTCTCCGCACCAAGGCGAACCGAGCGAGGAGCCGAAGTCGTCTACCCGATCCAGTCCAAGTTGTTGGCGCATCTTCACCGTGCCCTTGAAGCCTTTTGAAGTCTGAAGCTGCAACTCTTCATACACAAATGCAGCTCCGTGGCAAAGCTATCCTCCAGCCAGGAGGTCTTTATCATTTTGAGTTTATAAAGGGATGTAATGTACAGGACTGCTATCTCATTTTGAGTCATCTCTTTTGTAAGCCGTTCGGCATATTAGCTGACTCGTTCAAGAGTTTGTAATAGATGTTCATTATCAATAAAGAAAACTTTTCTATGTTTCAAATTTGTGTTTCAATTTATCTGCGTACTCTGAATATGTGCTTGCTATGCAAATCATTAAAGCCTTGTGCGGGCGCAACCCCAGGCCCGCACGGCGGTCACGATTCGGGGGACGCCTCAAGTGATTCTACGGAATTGGGTCATGACATAGTGGTATCAGAGCACAGATTCAAAGTTCCTTAGACTTCGTTCTGGAAAAGTTCCTTTAACGATCAAATTCCTGTGCGAACTCTTGAACTCGCTAGGCCAAAATGAGATACGTTCATGCAATAAGTCCATAATACATTATGATCCTAATGTAATTTACCTTCTTTTGAAGGAATGGCTCCAGCGCAATCTGTAGCGCAAACCCCGGACGAAACGCAAGGCCAAGAAAGTAGTTCGGATACTTCGGGAAGTTCAAAGAGCCAGCGAGCCGTGCCAAATATCGATCCCGTCCAACGAATGTTGCAGATATTGGAGGCAAACCAACAAAGGGACGAGGCTCGCTATGAACGGGCCGAGAAGCGGGCGGAAGAGAGTCAGCTCAAGTTTCAAGACAATATAGAAGCACGATTCTCAGTCCAACAGAAGCAGGTAGATACCCTACAGCAGATCGTTCAGACTTTGGCATCCAACCAGTCCGCGGCAACGCCAGCGACTCCGGTGGAACAGCCCGTGCTTGAAGTAGAGACGCCACAAATACCAAGGACGAGGGACGTGACTGCCTTCGACTTTGGCCACTTCAAGAAAGTCTGCAATACCCCATTCAACGGGACTGAGGACCCGATCGTAGCTCTAGATTGGTTGGCCGAACTTGAAGATCACTTCGCTCTGCTAGAGGTCCCCGAAGAGAAGCGCGTCGCCTGCGCGCGACTACAGCTCCGCCTCAAAGCGCACGATTGGTGGGACGTGCATCGACGATCTCTCCAATTTGATCACGGAGAGGAGGTGATCTCGTTGATGACTTTTCGTGCTGCGTTCGAAGAGGAGTTCGTACCCCCTCCAGTACAACGTCAAATGGAAAACGAGTTCGTGCAACTGAGGCAAGGCGGTATGACAGTTAAAGAGTACTCCGCCGAATTCAACCGACTCTCCAAATTCGCTAGGGCCTATTTATCTGATGCAGTGAGTCAAGCTAGAAGGTTTGAAGGTGGACTATGCCCTGCCATCCATTCGCACATAGTCGTTCCTCAGTATCGTACGATGCGTGAAGTCATGAATCACGCCCTGTCGCTCGAACCACTCTATCCTCATGTTGCTGCCGGCGCTGTGCATACATCCAGTCACAAACGCCAAAGCAACGAGGGAGGAAATATCGCTACAAAGCGCCCGAATAACGCTGGTCAGCAGGACGGGGATTGGAACAAAACTTGTCACTTCTGTAAAAGAAAAGGGCACCTTAAGAAGTACTGCCGTAAAAGACTTGGATTATGCCTCGCTTGTGGCGATCCAGGCCATGCTATTTCCTCCTGTCCGAACCTTCATGGTCGTTGTCCTGTACAAAATAATCCTTAACGGTAGGTCCTATTCTTAAGTTTTGGGACGAAACGTCCAATTAGTTGGGTAGGATGTAGTGCCCCGTTCTCCCGGTGCGGAGATCGCGGCTAAGAAACACAAGACGGTATCGTTCGATCGGGATAGATTGAATTAAGAACTCGTCCTCGTTATGGATTTGTTTCTTCGGAATCGATTCCCATATTCAGTGGACTGCGCCCCAAGGATCGGCTTAGCGGCAGAGTCAGGAGGGACCTCTCCGCTGCTATCTTTTATTGCCTCGGTTTTCGATGTCGCTTGTTGCTTTCGTGCTTTGAATTGGTTTTGGGATTTGCTTGTTTTCCTTGAACGGTTTCGATGGTTTCATTGTTTTCGTTCATTGACTTGCACTTCTATTCCGAGATTGGAAAGAGAGGAAGAAGTATTAATCGAGCTGTTCGTGTGCAGGTGAACAAGCAGTAGGTGGCTTACGAGCGGAGTCGTGAAGCACCTCTTTCCTTCTTCTTTCCAAAAATCTAAGTGAGTGGCTACCAACCCAATTAGCTAGCCCTGCTTCCAAGCTTCACTCCTTTGCCCCGATCAAACGATACCAAATAAAATAAAAGAAACCAAGATAAAAAAGAGAGTAGACTTGGTATGTTATGCTTGTCGATAAACCGCACGAACGGATACTTAACTGCATGCTTGTTCGCTTGGAAATAATCATAAATTGTTGCTTGTCTTGTGCAAATACATATTTCATACTCGTGTTGCCTGAAGTGCATGAATGCTTAACAATTATGGATATGTCGTGTGCTCGTGTTGCCTCGAAGGCGTAACTGATTGTTTAAGTAACGTATTGTTCGATCATGGACAACTTGTGCACAAGGGTAAGTTCTGCGGACGGTCGCTGGGGCACTGGCACCGTTCCGGTCCGGGCGGAACTCGTGTGTAGTCATCGTGTGCTGGAGGGGATAGCTTGCAACGCATCGTGTGCTTGTCGTGTGCTTGTCGTGTTCTCGTTGCATGCTATCCCTGTCCTTGACTATGTCCGTTATGGCACCACGCCAGTGATCATTGTGTATATTTAAACCTGTTGCATACTAACTTGTGTCTTCGTGGCAGGGAAGGCATGGTAAGTATTGTGCAGGTAATTTAGACGGTCAGGTAAAAATCCACCTAACGGTGGCACGTTCATTTCAGTAAATTCTATATGCTGCCTACTTGTAAATGAACTAAGGCAAGATAGAAACCCACAAAAATATGCATGCTTCACTAAACAACGTATTGATTGGTATAGTCAGGCTAGCTCGCCTTCACCAGCATGTTTCGATATGCTGACCCTCGTTGAAACAGGTTCTCCGCACCAAGGCGAACCGAGCGAGGAGCCGAAGTCGTCTACCCGATCCAGTCCAAGCTGTTGGCACATCTTCACCGCGCCCTTGAAGCCTTTTGAAGTCCGAAGCTGCAACTCTTCATACACAAATGCAGCTCCGTGGCAAAGCTATCCTCCAGCCAGGAGGTCTTTATCATTTTGAGTTTATAAAGGGATATAATGTACAGGACTGCTATCTCATTTTGAGTCATCTCTTTTGTAAGCCGTTCGGCATATTAGCTGACTCGTTCAAGAGTTTGTAATAGATGTTTATTATCAATAAAGAAAACTTTTTTATGTTTCAAATCTGTGTTTCAATTTATCTGCGTACTCTGAATATGTGCTTGCTATGCAAATCATTAAAGCCTTGTGCGGGCGCAACCCCAGGCCCGCACGGCAGTCACGATTCGGGGGACGCCTCAAGTGATTCTACGGAATTGGGTCGTGACAACCAACTGGTATTTCTGGATTTATTTACTTGCGACACGTACATTTAATGTTTCTGGCCTCTATTCTGGAATCACTACTGGCATCACCTACAGGCATCACTCATGTTTCAGGCTGGACTCATATTGATTTACGTGTTGGGTCTTGGATTCACTTGTATTAGTCTGGACGGGGAAATACTCGAGTAGACATGTAAACATTCCCATCTGGAATCATCAGGAATCACTCCCTCTGGTCTAATCTGGAATGATAGCAGCCGTGCACCCAGTGCGCGGTGAGCCGTACTTACCCTTAGCCGTTTACATATCGAAACAACTATTTCAAAGACACCGAGTTCATTCTTTATAGTCTGGACTCACTTGCATTCTTGTTGGTCTCACTTACATATTTCTGGACTTGACTCACTACATGTTTTTTATGCTGGACTCACTACACGTTCTTGTGCACAGACTTACTCTTAGTTTAGATTTCTTGTATCTTACAGTTATTACTATCTTGCTTCTGATATCCATGCATCTGTATCTTTATGAACCAGTGATATGTATATCTTGTCCATACTTTATTTCATTCTTCTTGCTACTTGCTATAACTGTTTTATAGTTTTTATCATTTAAATGGAACTGCTGTTAGAGATGTACTTGCTCCAGTCCTGACTGGACATATTTTTCAGAGTATCTGGAGGATTGGTGTCCGATATTTTATGGACCTGAGCCTGTCGATGGTGCAGACAGGGACCCTCTAGTTTAGGGGTAATTTCCGGGTTGGTAGCCGGGATCACTACGACCTTGTTATTGTTTTTATTAGCTTTAGCACCGGATTTGTTTTCGGTTTTGGTTGAGACCTTATATTGTATATTATTTTGGATGTTGTATTATTATTATTTGATGTTGTGGTTGTTGTAGTAGTTGTTGGTTAGACTTTGGAGTTGTTAGTCTTCTTGGTTATCTTATCGTGCTTAGATTCGTGATTGAGTACTTGATTATCATTATGATATTTGCTCCTCCGTTTGGAGTTGAGATCTTGACAGGTTTATATATTGATTGCGTGGTTGCCCTCCTTTTGGAGAGGTCATGGCAGATTTTTTGTGAGTTATCTAGATAGTTGACCTAGACAGCGTTCTACCGCCGATGCTGCGACGTAGGCTGGACGTACCCATGACTCATGCCCGATTTTCCGGGTGCGGGTCGTGACATGTTTTTGGTGGTGGCCCATGCAGGTCTAGATTTACAATTAGTGCGATGTCGTGGTGGTACAACAACTTAGTTGTACTGCTACGAGCCTGCTATAAGATCTAGGATTTAGGATGAGAGTGTACTCAATCACGACTAGGAACAATTCCAATCTAATTATTCTGAAATTATTTTCTTTTGAAATATTACTGTCCTTCTTTGATGATATCGTATCTTGCGCCGTATTGACTTCTTTTGATCTGTGTTCAGGATGCCTCCGAAGACACGATCCCATCGTACCGTTCCAGCAGTTGCCACTGAGAGGTCTGCTACCTCTCGTCCAGCTCATATTCAGGCAGCTGCTACCGCTCCACTCACCACTCCTGCGGTTGAGGGAGCATCTGCTTCTCTCGGGGATCCTCCTTCACCTGCCGATCCGAGGACTACCCCAGTCGTTCCGGTGGTTCTTCCACCACTTCCTGCTCCAGTAGATGCCGCACAGTTGTTTGCTTTCTTCAGGGAGATGATGGACGTGCAGCACCGTCAGGTGAATGTGATGAGGCTGGGCATTGAGAGCGCCCACCAGGTGGCCATGACGGCAGTGGACAGGGTGGCACAGATTCAGCCACAGGCAGATGAGATTCAGCATCCGAGGCCGGGCAGCATCATTGACTTCCAAAGGATGCGGCCCAAGGAGTTCCGGGGTACAGAAGGGATCCTGTACGCGGATGACTGGATAGAGCAGATTGAGGGCATCTTCAGGCTGGCACAGATTCCAGACAGCATGCAGATAGAGGCAGCGGGCAGTCAGATGTTCGACCTTGCTTTGACATGGTATCATACAGATACGAGGATTGCAGCGCCAGGGCTTACGTGGGAGGCTTTCAAGAGACTTTTAAGGAGAAGTTTTTCCTAGATGTGGCGCTCAGTGCTTTGGAGAGCCAGTTTGAGGCACTCGTCCAAGGGATCATGACGGTGGACGAGTACGCAGCGGAGTTCTGCCATCTGGACAGATTTGTAGATGGCTTGAGTGAGGCAGCCAAGGCGAGGAAGTTTTGCAAGGGCTTGGTTATGGCGATCAAGTCTTTGACCAGGAGCGGCCGCGAGGCAACTTTCGAGCAGATAGTGGGAGATGCTCAAAGAGCAGAGGATGACTTGGAGCTCAAGTCCAAGAGAGGCAGGGATGATTCAGGCAGTGCCAGTGGTAGTGCGGGACCAGCTAAGCGTCCCTATGTGTAGAAGGCAGCGCAGCAGGGTCAGGATCAGAGAGCGCCCACTTGTGCCTACTGTAGGAAGGCATGACACACTTGGGATATTTATAGGAGGAGGCTGAAGGTGTGTTTGTTCTGTGGATCCGCTGCTCACCAGATGCGAGATTGCCCCACTGCACCTCCATTGGGTGGAGCACAGGATCAGAGAGTTGGAGCTAGGCCACCTGTGGCACAGCATCATGCCCCGCACCAGCAGAGGGATACACCCTAGCAGGGCAGGGCTTATGCGTTGACGGTCGAGGAGGCCGATGCTACGGGTGTCGGGTTAGCAGGTCTGTCTCTTTGTTCTTCTTCCTGTCCTTTCCATTCCTTGTGGTGTGCTTCATTAGTACCTGTTAGATTTTTGTGTGTGCTGTGGTAGATAGTGTAGTGACCCTGATTAAGAGTGTGATAACACGACCAGTAGGACTATGATCTTGTATGTTGTATAGGTAGAATTTTTTGACTGTGATTGTTGGGGGTTTGACCTAGAGAGAGTGTGATTGACTTTAAATTTCGAGGACGAAATTTTCTAAGGAGGATAGGCTTGTCACTACCCCATTTCCAGAGCCGGGTATTTTTTTATTTTAATTTAGTTAATTGTGTATTATTTATATTTAATTGTATTTATATTTAATTAATGATTGTATTATTTTTTTATTGTTTATTTTAGGATTTTGGCTAGCCTGGACCCATGTCAGACCCTAGTGGACCTATGTCCGACCCAGCCCACACCCCTGTGAGACCTATTTTTGGGTTTAGAATATTTATTATATTTTTAGTGGGTTAGTTGGAGAGATTTGGAGTTAGTTTGAGTGCTTTTGGAACCCAAAACCCAAAACCGAGTTACGGGAGGGCATTTTGGACATTTGCCAACTTGTGGAACCCCCTTTAATGTGAATGGCCGACCCTATTCCCTTTATTCCCAGATCTGGACCGAAACCACAGCAGCCCCCCTTTGTTCTACTACTTCTTCTTCTTCACTTCTTCTTCTTCTCCACTCATTTTTCTTCTTCTTCCTTTCTCCTTCCTACTTCAAGTAAGCACCCATTCCTCTTCTTTCTTCTTCTATTCTTCATAGTTGTTAACCCTAACCTTACATTCTTCTCCAACCTAGGTGGGTAGAGCTTAGATTTGGTGTTGGAGCTAGATTTGGGAGCTTGGAAGCTAGGTGTGGTGGATTTGGAGCTTTTTGGGAACTTTGGCTTGGGATTCCAACTCCCAAGAGGTAAACCCTAATTTCTCCCTTGTAATTATTTTTATATAGTGTAATTAATAGTTTAGAACCTTCCTAGACCCTTAGGCTACCCGTGGGAGGAAGTTGGAACTAGTTTGGTACTGTTTGGACCCTTTAACACTAGGATTTGTGTCAATTTTGGGTGAAATCCGAATTTGGCCCAATTTTGGGTGATGCCCTAGGTTAGACAGACTAAGGTAGATGTTTTCGAGTGTCTTGAGGGTGAGTGCGTGTCTCCGTTCGGACACGGGAAGCCGTGTCGCGGAGAAACGGGCGTTTCGGGCGAATTTGGGGTTTTTGTCGTCGCCGATTCTAAGTGCGTGCGCGTTTTCGCCACGGGCCTAGAATCGATGCGATAGTATTTTTTCTAGGATCTAGACATCGTTTAGGACCCGTGGGTAAATTTTGGGCCGATTCCGAGTTGGTTTGGTGTGCGTTTCAGGAGGTTTTCCGAACCGCGTACAGCGTGTTCGTCGAAATGACCGAACGGCCATTTCGGCGTGGTTTTCTAGTTTCGGGCTATATTTTATATATTTATAGGTGTTTGGACGTGTCAGGGTCATTGGGCGTGCGTTGGTGGGCGTTGTGTGCGTTGTGTTGTGTGTTGTATTTATTTATATATATATGTATATATATATTTATATATATGTGTGTGGTTATGTGTTTGTGAGTGTGTTAGTGAGTGCTTGTGTGCTTGTGTGAGTGTGTGAGTGAGTGCTTGTGTAAGTGTGTAGGTGAGTGTGTGTGTGAGTGTGAGTGAGTGTTTAGATATATATATAGGTATATGAGTTTGAGTTTATGTATATATGTATATATATTTATATATATATATATATGTATGAGTGTTTGTGTGTGTGAGAGTGTGTGAGGATATATATATATATATATATATATATATATATATATATATATATATATATATATATATATATATATATATGTATATGTGTGAGAGTGTATATGTATAGATATATATAGATATATGTGTGTGTGTATATATATATATATATATATATATATATATATATATATATATATATATATATATATATATATATATATATATATATATGTGTGTGTGTTTATATATATATATAGATATATGTATATAATTATATGTGTGTGTGTTGATATGTGTTTGAGTGTTTGAGTGTGTGTATGTGTCAGATTATATATAAGTGTGTGTGTGTGTGTGTATATATATATATATATATATATATATATATATATATATATATATATATATATAGTGGTATATATATTTAGATATATATATATATATATATATAGTGATATATATATATGTATATAGGGGTGTGTGTGTGTGTGTATGAGAGAGGGGGGGGGCAGAAACCTGGACTGGACAGCAGCTGCTGCTGTGGGGCAGCAGCCACCACAGCAGCTGCAAACAGGGCAGCAGCAAAGGCAGCTTCAGCAGCAGCAATACAGCAACAGGAGCAGCAGCAACAAGCATACAGGCAGTAGCAGCAGCAGTATGCGAGGGAGAGAGGGGTATATATATATATATATATATATATATATATATATATATATATATATATATATATATATATATATATATATATATATATTGATAGATTGATAGATAGCCAGATAAATAGATTAGATAGGTAAATAGTTAGAATTAATAGATAGATAGCTAGCTAGATTTATAGATAGTAGATAGATAGATTAATAGATACATAGTTAGATAGGTAGATATTAGATAGCTAAACTAGTTAGATAGAATTTAGTTAGATATATAGATAGATATAAGATAGATAGATAGATATCTATAGAAAGGTAAATAGATAAATAGATACATAGATAGGTAATTAGATGGATTGATAGTTAGATACTTAGATAGATAGATAGATAGATAGATAGATAGATAGATAGATAATAAGATAGATAGATAGATATTAGATAGTTAGATAGATTGATTGATAGATAGCTAAATATTAGATAGATAGTTAGATATCTATATCTATATATATATATATATATATATATATATATATATATATATATATATATATATATATATATATATATATATATATATATATATATATATATATATACATAGCTAGATAGATAGTTAGATATCTAGGTATAGATATATATATATATATATATATATGTGTAAGGTATGTGTAAGGTAAGGTATATATGTAAGGTATATATGTAAGGTATGTGAGATATATAGGTAGATATATAGGTATATGCCTATATGTATTAGATATCTATATTTTAGCCTAGATTATAGCTAGATATATATGTTTATGCATAGTTAGCTAGCTAGAGGGGTAGTCGGGTTGAGTTTAGTGAGGTATCTCAATACCTTGAGATACCGAGGTATCTCAATACCTTAAGATAACCAAGGTATTGGGTTTCGAGCGGGGTTTTTGAGCAATAGCCTAGGCATAGTATTGGAGTGATTTTTATATGCTTATGTGTATATATTTACGCATGCTAGCATAGGTTTTAGCGGGTTTAGGCGGGGTGCATAGCCTAGGTTGAGGTATCGGATACCGAGGGTATCCCGGTATCTCAAGGAGGCGAGTTTGAGAGTTTTCTAGCCTAATGACCTCGGTTTGACCTAGAATTTCAGGAGCACCCTAGTTTGACCTAGACTTGACCGTAGTTGACTCGGTTGACCGCCAAAGTCAACTTTTGACCTAGTTTTGACCCAGAGTTGACTTTTTGGACCCAGAGTTGACTTTTTGATCCAGATTTCACCGGTTTGATCCGTTTGACCTAGAACGACCCTAGAAGCCTATTTTTAGTTGTTTTATATCTGTTTAACTCATTAGAACCTTGTTTAACCTTGCTTTTCGTATTAGGTCCTTGCGACACCGGTTCGGATCACCAGTTGCTCAGGACGTCAGGCGAGTACATTCTCTAATAGTTTTCATTATCTGATGATTATTATGATTCAGCTTCTAGTATAGTATCATCTGATTATTCTGGCACAACACGGGACACCGACTGATATTTCTGGATTCATTTACTTGCGACGCGTATATTTCATGTTTCTGGCCTCTATTCTGGAATCACTACTGGCATCACCTACTAGCATCACCTACAGGCATCACTCGTGTTTCAGGCTGGACTCATCTTGATTTACGTGTCGGGTCTTGGATTCACTTGTATTAGTCGGGGCAGGGAAATACTCGAGTAGACATGTAAATATTCCCATCTGGAATTATCAGGAATCACTTCCTCTGGTCTAATCTGGAAGGATAGCAGCCGCGCACCCAGTACGCGGTGAGTCGTACTTACCCCTAGCCGTTTACATGTCGAAATAAGTATTTCAAAGACACTGAGTTCATTCTTTATAGTCTGGACTCACTTGCATTCTTGTTGGTCTCACTTACATGTTTCTGGACTTGACTCACTACATATTTTTTATGCTGGACTCACTATACGTTCTTGTGCACAGACTTACTCTTAGTTTAGATTTCTTGTATCTTATAGTTATTACTATCTTGCTTCTGATATCCATACATCTTTATCTTTATGCACCAGTGATATGTATATCTTGTCCATACTTTATTTTATTCTCCTTGCTACTTGCTATAACTGTTTTATAGTTTTTATTATTTAAATGGAACTGCTGTTAGAGATGTACTTGCTCCAGTCCTGACTGGACATATTTTTCAGAGTATCCGGAGGATTGGTGTCCGACGTTTTATAGACCTGAGCTTGTCGATGGTGCAGACAGGGACCCTCTAGTTTAGGGGTGATTTCCGGGTTGGTAGCCGGGATCACTAGAACCTTCTTATTATTTTATTAGCTTTAGCACCGGATTTGTCTCCGGTTTTGGTTGAGACCTTGTATTGTATATTATTTTGGATGTTGTATTATTATTATTTGATGTTGTGGTTGTTGTAGTAGTTGTTGGTTAGACTTTGGAGTTGTTAGTCTTCTTGGTTATCTTATCGTGCTTAGATTCGTGATTGAGTACTTGATTATCATTATGATATTTGCTCCTCCGTTTGGAGTTGAGATCTTGACAGATTTATATATTGATTGCGTGGTTGCCCTCCTTTTGGAGAGGTCATGGCAGATTTTTTGTGAGTTATCTAGATAGTTGACCAAGACAACGTTCTACCGCCGATGCTGCGGCGTAGGCTGGACGTACCCACGACTCATGCCCGATTTTCCGGGTGCGGGTCGTGACATCATCACCATTGGCATTGGGTGATAATGGCAAACAAAAGATGTTAGGCCCATAGATGATTTCCCAAATAGTGGAAGTTGTCAAGCAGATCAGATAGTGACTTCGGGTTGGGTAAGATAGGCATTAGCATTGGGCAGACTAGTACCGTAGGACTTTAGAGTTTTGTGTCGACGACCACGTGTTCTTGCAGATTTGCTGATCCATAGAGTCATTAGATTCCGGTTTTGTGGGAAGCTTAATCCGTGATACATCGGGCCGTTCGATATCCTTTAGCGGGTGGGCGATGTTGCTTATTATTTTGCCCTTTTGCCTTTGCTACATGAGGTATACGTTGTGTTTCATGTGTCTCAGTTGTGTAGGTATATCCCATATCTGAGTCATACCCTCGACCATTCTGATCTAGTCATTGGTACTGTCTTGTCTTATGAGTAGAAATCTATATCCATTTTGGACCGAAGGGAGAAGGTGCTAAGAATCGGACTATTCATCTTGTCCGAGTTGCTTGGGGTTATCATCCATTGGGAGAGTCGACGTGGGAGCGCGATAACGATATCCGATCTCGATATCCGTACCTCTTCGACTCGGAAGGTATATTTGTCCTTATACTTTTATATCTTGAATCTCGTAACTCGTTCATCCATGCTATGTGATATTTCTTTTCTTTATTATATGCTTGATTTTATTGAATGTATATTTGTGCTTGTAGTTAGTGCATTGCTTGATTTCTTTAGCTAGTCTTGGGGTTGAATCCCGAGGAATTTTTTTTTCTAAAATAGGTAGAGATGTCATTTTCCATTCCAGATTTACGTATTTGGAACGTATTAGTTTTCCTGCTTATATTATTTCTTGTTTGCTTGCCTGGTTAATTAGGTTGTATGTCATGGAGACTAGACTAATTCTTTGGTTTATTTGATTCTTGGTTTAATTGTTGGGTTAGTTTATTCATGAGACAACCCATGGTCCAAACCTCAACCTTAGCTATATAAGCAAACTTCTTTCTCTCTCTCCCTTTATTCTTTATTTCCCCCTCTTTCTTTCATTTTTAGGCAAGTATACCTTGCATGATATGGAGAAACTCTATATTTTATTTTGATTTTTCTTTGCATTTTATTACTTTATTATGTGTACATTATGATTCTAAGAACTTTTAATACTTAGAGTTTTTGGTTTTTATAGATGAAATTTAGTAGATCTACATTTTTAGTTAAGAGTTTTCATGGGTTCTAAAAGTTTTTCTTGGTTTTAATCTATTAAAATATATTATTTTAGAAAAATAGTTTTTGTGGTTGATGAAGCACTTTATTTTGAGTATTTTGGCTTTTGGTTCACTTGATTTGGAGTTAAAATAAAGTTTTTATGGAGAAAATAATTTTTTGATTTTTGGAGTTTTTCTGCCATGGCTGAACTTGTTGTCTGGAGAAGATGAAGTGCTCATGCGGCCAGTACCATATATGGTAGAGAGTGCTATGTGGCCTGAGTGCTATGCGGCCTGAGCTATGTACCACATATACCTTCCAGCATGCGTCCATCTTGTTGGATGCATGACTGATCATTACACAAAGTTTTCTGAAGCTAAGTGCTTGGAAAAGTCCTAAGTGACATAACTCCTTGTATTTCACTTCCTGAACGAATGAAAAATTATCTAAGTCCAAAGAGACATCTATGCGGCAAGCAAAGCATTCGGCAATTAGACTTATGCGATATTGACACTATGCGCCTCTTCTCTTTTGACGCATAACTCTGCTTCGTCCTTGCACATTTTTTTTGATTTTGTCTTTTCTCTGACACACTTTATGACTTGTCACATCCATCACTTCAGTCACTTCACTCACACGCATTTAATGCACGTCACTCAAAACTTGTCCCAAGGAGTGGACTTTGCCTTGACCTATGCGGCTTGACTCCTATGCGGCCTGACCCCTTTGCGGAATTGACCCCTATGTGGCCTTTACCTATGCTATATTAACCCTATGTGTCCCTGGTTCTTATTGGATTTTATTATTTTGCTTAGTTTGGATATTTTATTATATTGACCCTAGCACGTAGGCCTTTACCTATGCTATATTGACCCTATGTGTCCCATGTACATATTTTATTATTTTGCTTAGTTTGGATATTTTATTGGATTTTGTGATTCTATACGTGTTATAAATGATTATAAATATATGAGAACTAAGTGACCATGTGTTGTACCTGACTATATGCTTAACCCGACTCTGAGTAGAAATAGACTATGCAACCAAGTGACTATGACTACCTATGTGCCTGACTCAACCCATGTGTTGCTATCTACTAGAACTTATATGATTTACCAACTTGACTCGACTATCGGTATCCGTTCTGATACACTTACTACGTGTTATGTGTTCCTATATGCTAAGTGTTCCTACGTGCTTATATTACATATTTTACACTGAGGTGTACCTACGTGCTATACAACATCTAATATAATACAATTCCTCCAGTATGGACATGATAGTTAGTTAATAACCAAGCGTGGCTAGGACTTATGTCGATTGTTGCGTCACACTGGGGTAAATCCAAATTGAACTGCCAAGTGAAAAAGTGGATTTGTATCTAGCATATAAGGAGATTAACATGTGACCATGCCATGTGATTCCAAAACACCATAGGGTTAATTAGGCAACTAAAATATATAGAGCATTGAGAGGGACAAAATTATGAGATCGTGCTTAACTGGCCACCCTCAATCATATGGGGAGTGAAGGCTGGCCCCTATGGATATTGTTTAAATCCTTATTAGTAGATGGCAATATATGATTATTATATTATACTATTTGTTCTATGCGATCTTAGCACGGTGGCTTTTCGAGGGACTGATGCATACTACTATATGCTACATAATGATTCATGGCTCGGCTATCCCCTGCTAAAATATGGCTCGACCTGAGGTTTTCTATTATATGCATAATTTGTTTGGGATAACCCAGACTCCATCTAGTAAGCCGTATATGTGATTTGTCGATTATGTAACTGAACTTGATTATGCTTTGTACCTTCTGTTAAATAGTTTAGGGACATAGACTATCATTGTGCGATGGTCTAACCTTTGTCAAACCTAGACATTGACCAAGTGCACCTTAACATGATATTACTAATCATTAATTACTAATCTAAATAAACACACACACACACACACACATATATTTTACTTAGGGTTTACATTACCCGTGTCCATTAAACGACAAGTCGACGCCTCGACTCATGAAGAAAAAAGGTAAAATAAATGTGTTCCTAGTCATGGCCGAGCGGGGGGTAGTCTGTACTCGTCGACGACCTTCTCTCCGGCATGGAGCAGAGCTCTGGCGGTACACGGGAAAGCAGCAGCAGCAGCAGCCTCGGCAGCAGTTACAACAGCAGTAGCAGTGGCGATTGGATCTGGTCGTAGGGAAGGCGGCGGTTAAGCTGGTGGTGGTGGTTGGCGGTGCTGGCAAGTGGTGGTCAGGCAGGCTGGGGTTGATCGGGGTCGGGTTGAGGTGGAGTCGAGGAATGGTGTTGGTTGGTGATGGTGATGTTGATGATGGTGGTGCGAGGCGGTGGAGACGGTAAGGCGAGTGATGGTTGTTGGTGGTGCTGGGGTGGTGGAGACGGTGAGGCTGGTAGCGGTGGTTGGTGGTAGTTAGGCGGTGTAGGTGGTTGGTTGTAAGTCGTGAGAAAGGAGAAGGTCGATGATGATGGTGATGGTGAACGGAGATGGAGGAAGAAGGGGATTTGTGGTTGAGGGTTCAGGCGACCGGGGTCTGTGGTCGATGTCAAGGGCCAGGCGGAGGAGGTCGATGGTTGAGATGGTGGCGACCGAATGTGATCGGGGAAGGAGGAGGCAGTTGATGAGGGATGCTAGGGTTTTTGAGTAGGGTTGGTTTTTAGGTTAGGAGAGAGACAAATGTATTTATATAGGAGAGAGAGAAAAGGGGATCCTCCTAGGGAATTGGGTCGGCTAGGGCTTCTTAGGGCGGGGAACATGTTGTCATGAAGGAGTGTAGGGTGTATATGGGCTAGGTTGGGTCTAGCTTTGGGTGAGGTTGGTCTTCACAATAATTTAATTAAAAATTAATGCACAAGGTTTTCTTTAATCAATTTGAAATACATGGGATTAAAATTGGGTGGGACACAAATATCATGGGCTTAGCAGACTCAGAATAGATTAATGCCATAATCTGGGTTGTATGAAAGTGGGTTGGGTCTGTGTCTTAAATTTTGATTGGAACGAACAATTATGTAAGGTTGGATTTATTGGGATTTAAAACTAGACGATTGCAACGAATATTGTGCGACTAAAACGAAGCACAAGATAGAGTATTTATGAGTTACACAAGGGTCGGAATGGTAGTCAGCATGTCTAGGAAATGTGTATGAAATATTTTTGCAGGTAATAGCTAGGGTAGCGCTCCAACTATTAAAGCAACGGTGGGGTGCACTAAGTGATAAATATTGCACAAATATAGCTAGGGTAGCACTCCAACTATCAGATGCTTCTTCAGCTCATCGAATGTCGTTTGATACTCCTCTATCCAGGTGAACTCCTGCTCCTTGTGGGTCAAGAGGGTCATCGGCTCGACGATCCTTGCGAAGTTCTCTACCAACCTCCGATAATATCCAGCAAATCCTAGGAAACTCCTCACCTCTGAAACATTGGTAGGGGTTGGCCATGTCTCTACTGACAAAATATTTGCTGGATCTACCGAAATACCATCTCCTGAGATAATGTATTCGAGAAAAGTGACACGATCTAGAAAAAATTCATACTTGCTCAGCTTTGCATAAAGCCTCTCACGCCTCAGCGTTTCTAACACTAGGCTCAAGTATTCTCCGTGCTCCTCATGGCTCTTTGAATACACCAAGATGTCGTCGATGAAGACTACCACGAACTGGTCTAGGTATTGGTGGAAGACTCTATACATCAAGTTCATAAATACTGCGGGCGCATTTGTCAATCCAAAAGGCATCACCAAGAACTTGTATTGACCATAACGAGTCCTGAATGTTGTCTTTTGTATGTCTTCTCTCCGCACCTTTAGCTGATAGTAACCCGATTTAAAGTCGATCTTCGTAAACACCATTGCTCCTGTCAGCTGGTTGAACAAATCATCAATCCGCGGCAGGGGGTACTTGTTCTTAATAGTCAAAGTATTAAGGGCTCTGTAATCAATGTACATATGGATTGTCCCATCCTTCTTTGGTACAAACAATAATGGTGCTCCCCAGGGTGATGCACTAGGGCGGACGAATCCCTTGATCTACAACTCTTCTAACTGTAGCTTCAGCTCATCTAGCTCCTTCTTTGCCAATCGGTACACATTTAAAGATACCGGTCCTGCTCCGGGTACTAACTCAATAGTAAACTCCACGTCTCTATCTGGCGGTAAGCCTGGTAACTCCTCTGAAAAAACATCCTCGAACTCTG
The DNA here is from genome assembly GCA_036927795.1 of Iris macrosiphon. Lineage (NCBI taxonomy): Eukaryota > Viridiplantae > Streptophyta > Magnoliopsida > Asparagales > Iridaceae > Iris > Iris macrosiphon. The sequence goes on along the minus strand of JAYESA010000017.1, from coordinate 70,898,518 downwards.
CAACTATCGATGGGGGTGCCGTCTCCATAGCCATATAAGCTCTAGCTGTCTGTCCTAATCCTTGCTCGACGGTCCCTCGCATGTACTCGAACTCCGGTTGATATGGCGGTCTAAAAAGGACGCTACCTCTCCGACAATCCAGTATGACATTATACTGGCTCAACCAGTCCATGTCTAACACAATGTCAAAGTTTGGCATTGGGAATACCAAAAATTGTGCTCTCATCTCTCGACCATATACGACTACCGAGCACGTTCTAATAGTGCTGGTAACCGGAACGATACCTCCTTCGGTATGAATCTTCTAACTCTTAGGTAAGGGAGAAGTAGCTACTCTATGCATACCTAAGAAAATACTAGATATGAAAGATAGTGTAGCACCAGAATCAAATAATGCAGTCGCACGTAACGATGCAACTAAAATGGTACCTGTGATAACTTCCCCTTCTGTTTCTTCCTCAGTCGCTGCTAGTGCAAAGGCCTGTCCATGCCTCTGCCCTTTGGTCTGCTGTCTGGCTCGATCAAACTGTGCCTCCTGTGGGGCCAAGGGTGGTCCCCTCTGAAATCCTTCGGGTGCTGGTGGACGTTGACCTCCTGGCGAGGGTAGTTTCCTCAGGGCTGGTGCTGCTGGCCTCTGTCCTGTCTGCGGTGCTGTATCTCTGTACTGTGGGCAATCTCTAGCAAGGTGCTGGCATGCTCAACATATCATGCACAATCCCAGCTTCTTCCGACAATCTTTGATACGTGTCCCCTCTTGCCATAATGGTGACAAGTCGGAAGCACCTTGTGCTGGTATGGCACTGTCCTCTGCCGTATCTATGCTCCTGGACGATGAATCGGTCCCCCTACTCCGGGCTGGGCTCTGGCTAGTACGGTCGTGCTGGAACGTCTTGCTCCTCTACCAATGGCTTTCTGGATCCTCGCCTTTGACAAAACCTCCTCATAAGAAATCGTCGCCTGGGTGGTGGTGTACCTCTGCAGCTCAAAAGTAAGGTCATGATAGAATCTTTGGGCCTTCTCTAGATCGTTGGGTATCAAGGCATCACCAAATCTGCTAAGTCGGCTAAACTCTGCGTCGTATGCGTATACGATAATATTCCCTTGTTCTAGATGAAGGAACTGGGAGTACATGACATTTCTGACTGTAGCCAAGAAATATTTTGCATTGAAGTACTCTAAGAACTGCTCCCATGTTTATGTCTTGCCCATGCTACACTTTATGGAATCCCACCAGTGATGGGCGTTGTTTTTCAGTTGGGCCCTCACCATAGTCATCCAAAGGTTTGGATGTAGCTGAGAAGCCTCTAGTAGCATCTCCGTATTGACGACCCAATCAGAGATCTTCTCTGCAGTCTCGTTGCCCAAAAAAGTATTCGGACCCATCTGGCAGATCCCTCGTACAATACCAGTTGGCAGAACAGGTGTAGAGGCTGGTGCGGGTGCTGGTGCTCAGTTTCATTCAAAGGTTCTGGAAGAAAGTTCACTCCTTTTAGGAAGATGGCTCGCCCTACGAGCACTTCACTCGTCCTTTCCAGGACTGCCATCAAGCTCTGTCTCAACGTCTCGGTTTGATGCCACCGTGCTTGTATCATAGCCTGGAAGAACTGAAGCATTTGTGGCTGCCAATCTAGATGTGGCATCTGTGGTGGAAAGGGTGGAGGTGGTGGCAGCGGAACCTTTGGTTGCGTGGTAGGTGTCCCTTCAGATGTCGGCCTCTCGGTTTGCGGCATCGGTGTAGCCCCCGAAGTCTGGCCCTCGAAATGCTGCATGGGGATCGTCTGTGAAGTCTGTCCCTCGTTTCTGTATAGGATCACCCTGAGAAGTCTCGCACCACTGTATCAGCGGGGCCTATAGAATCACCGGGGCCTGTGGTGGTGGTTGCTCTCTAGGTGGTCCCTGGGATATCTCCTCTCTCTGGGTGGTGTCGGCTGGCACCACGACACCGTTGCTCCTCGTCCACTGCGCAAGTTTATCTTGCTGCAAGAGATATAACTTCATTAAAAGAGTACGGAATCAAGTAAACATGATGCAGATATTTAAAAATAATACGAAGGAAGTTCAAAGATGTAATCAAAGTGGATGAGACCTAGTAATTTCTATCCTATTGCAGGCTCGCTGGACATGTTACCATACGCAAGCGATAAACAAGACCTGTATGGGCCACAACTAAAACTATGTCACGCCCCAGTCCCAAAATATACGAAACTAGGCCATGTGGCAATGGTCAACTAATACGACTCCGTGGGATTACCAAATTTAATGGACCCAACAAAGCGTACCTTGCTGTCCTAAAATACTAACAAATCCAATACTAACACTAGAACAGGTAATCTAATCTCATCCACAATATAAAAAGAAGTACAAAAAATAAATACTGGAAAATAAATGCCAGTCTGAAATATTATAGTACAATCCAAAATGTCTGGTGGGAACAAACCCACTACTATGACAAAATAAAAGTACTGAAAGACAGATAAAAAGAGTAATGACTAGGGCATCGGCTGACTAGATAAGAATGCTCCAATCCTAGGCGGAAGGCCTACCAATGGTTAAGTAAACTCTGATGGAAGCACCTCTAGCTCCTCCTCGGATGCGTAACTCATCTCCTATCCGGGTCCGTACACTGTAGGATAATATGCCTCGTCCAAATCTGGAAGAGAACCAGGTCCTCAGAGGGACGTAACACGATACAAAAATGTATGCCATATATAAATACTGAATAAAATAAAAGGGTGTGCTAACCATCTAAGTGAATAAAATGTGAGGACAACCCTGTTACGTATGGGTAGGTGTAGGCATAACGTCCACACTCCGAAAAGCGAGGTATCTGTATATGTAACGTCTATCATTCCGAAGAATGAGGTATATGCAAATATATATACGTCCGTATCGCTTCGAAGAATGCTGTATCTGAATAAAGGAAGTCATTGGATCCATGTGTATCCCATACGCCTACTAGTTGTCCTTCCCGCCCAATACAGAAATACAAGTTGAATACACGGGGAGCATGGCATACCACGTAACTATATGCCAAGATCTCTACTAATAGATAGACCGCTAATTATGTACTATCTGGATGATAGCATGTCACATATCACCGATACTCGCTTTTCGGAGTGTGGGTTATGCTAACTACGTAAGGGTGTCCTAATATGAGTTTGTCACTGTGATGCGTGTAAGAGTGTCAGGTCTCAAAAGATATCAGAGTATCCTTCCAATGGGGGTGAGTCTGCTAGTGACTAGGTCAAGTACACTACTCATCGACGTATTCGTTGACTGCACCCGAGTCAATCTCGGACGCGCCCAATTATATAAAATAAAATAACAAGATATCATAAAATATTTGTATAATTTAAATTAAATAGTAAATATGGCAAGGTATCTTGCCTGGGTCCTCAAGCTGCGAGTGCCAATAACCTTCTCCTGAAGTCTCTCCTGACTGGTATAGCGACCCTATACATATAATATAATATAACAATTCGATAATTAGAGACTAAAGTAATACGCATAGAAACACTAAGCTGCTCTTAGGCACTGACGCAAGGGGTCACGCTAGTCAACTAACAGAGTCGCGTGTGCACGTAGCTAAGACGTACATGTGTCCTATCCTTATTTACCGTGTACATCGAGGTAGCAAATTACCAAAGTCCTATTAAGAAACTAATTACATTTTATACAGAAATACCTGTCCAAATTATCATGTTAAGGTGCACTTGGTCAATGTCTAGGTTTTTAGGTAATTCACAGTATTTTTATTAATAAGTCATTTATTATTTGAGTAATTATTAATTACTAATCTAAATAAACACACACACACATATTTTACTTAGGGTTTTATATTACCCGTATCAGTTAAACGACAGGTCGACGCCTCGACTCATGAAGAAAAAGGGTGAAATAAACGTGTACCTAGTCGTGGCCGAGCGGGGGGTAGTCTGTGCTCGTCGACGACCTGCTCTCCGGTGTGGGGCGGAGCTTCGGCTGTGCATGGGGAAGCAGCAGCCTCGACAGCAGTTGCAACAGCAGCTGTAACAACAGCAACAGTGGCTATTGGATCTGGTCATGAGGAAGGCGGCGGTCAGGCTGGTGGTAGTGGTTGGCGGTGCTGGCAGGTGGTAGTCAGGCGGGCTGGGGGTGATCGGGGTTGGGTTGAGGTAGAGTCGGGGAATGGTGCGGGTTGGTGATGGTGGTACGAGGTGGTGGAGACGGTGAGGTGGGTGATAGTTGCTGGTGGTGCTGGGGTAGTAGAGACGGTGAGTCTGGTGGCGGTGGTTGGCGGTAGTCAGGCGGTGGAGGTGGTTGGTTGGAAGTCGGAAGAAAGGAAGAGGTGGATGATGATGGTGATGGTAAACGGAGATGGAGGAAGAGGGGGACTGGCGGTCGAGGGTTCAGGCGACCGGGGTCTGTGGTCGACGTCGAGGGCCAGGTGGAGGAGGTCGATGGTTGAGGTGGTGGCGGCCGGATGTGATCGGGGGAAGAAGGAGGCGGTTTATGAGGGATGCTAGGGTTTTCGATAGGATTGGTTTTTAGGTTAGGGGAGAGATAAATGTATTTATATAGGAGAGAGAGAGAAAGGAAGATCCTCCTAGGGAATTAGGACGGCTAGGGCTTCTTAGGGCAGGGAACATGTTGTCATGAAGGAGTGTAGGGTGTATATGGGCTAGGTTGGGTCTAGCTTTGGGTGAGGTTGGTCTTCACAATAATTTACTTAAAAACTAATGTACAAGGTGTTCTTTAATCAATTTGAAATACATGAGGATAAAATTGGGTGGGACACAAATGTCATGGGCGTAGCAGACTCGGAATAGACTAATGCCATAATCTGGGTTGTATGAAAGTGGGTTGGGTCTGTGTCTTAATTTTTGATTGGAACGAACAATTATGCAAGGTTGGATTTATTGGAATTTAAAACTATACGATTGCAACGAATATTGTGCGACTAAAACGGAGCACGAGATAGAGTATTTATGAGTTACACAAGGGTCAGAATGGTAGTCTGGCATGTCTAAAAAATGTGCATAAAATTTGTTTGCAGGTAATAGCTAATGTAGTGCTCCAACTAACGAAGCAACGGTGGGGTGCACTAAGTGATAAATATTGCCAAAATATATTAGACACTGTGTAATAATTCTAAATGGCTCCTGATTAACCCTAATGTCTCTATCTAAACTAAGTAAACCTAAATTTGGTCGAGGGGGTTTACAATCTACCCTCCTTAGAACATTTTGTCCTTAAAATTAAAACATACATATGGAAAAACTATTGAATAAAATTAAATGCTACTACAAACCTAGGCCTTCGAAGAGATGGAAAAAATGCTGTCGAATCTCATCCCCTCTTTCCCAAGTTGACTCGCCTGGCGCATGATGCCTCCATGCGACACAAACTAGAGGGATAGTCTGACCTCGCAATACCTTCTTGCTTCTATCCAGAATCTCTACAGGCTCCTCTTGATATGATAAACTCGGCCCGACTATGATCTCTGAATGGTCAAGAACATGACACGGATCTAGCATGTACCTCCTTAGCTGAGATACATAAAAGACGTCATGAACTCCTTCTAAAGTCTGTGGTAAGGCTAATCTGTAAGCAATCTCTCGGATGAAATTTAATACATCGAATGGTCCGATGACCTCGGACTCAGCTTTCTCCAAACCTGATAGTTCCTCGAGTAGGTGAGATTTTTAGAAACAGATAATCTCCAACCTGGAACTCTAGGGTTCGTCGATGTGCATTTGTCCAATGCTTCTGTCTGTCCTGTGCTTCTCGTAGGTGCCCTTGGATCTTCTTTACCTTCTCCACCATATTAAAAACCAATTTCGGCCCAAGAATCTGCCTCTCGCCCATATCGCTCCAACATACTGTGGAACAACACTTTCTGCCATACAATGCTTCATAGGGAGCCATCTGAATGCTCGCTTGATAGCTATTATTATAGAAAAATTTGACTAAATATAAATGGTCCCATGATCCACTGAAATCAAGCATGCACGCCCTAAACATGTCCTCTAGCATCTGAATGGTGCACTTGGATTGGCCATCTGTCTGCGGGTGATACGATGTGTTGAACTTTAGGCGGGTACTGAGACTCTCTTGTATATTCCGCCAAAAGTAAGATATGAATCTCGTATCCCTGTCCAAAACTATACTGACTGTCACTCCATGCAGTCACACGATCTCCCTCATATACAAATCTGCTAAGACTTCCGTAGACTGCCCAACTCTGAAAGGTTAAAAGTGAGCGGATTTGGTGAGTCTATCCACGATTACCCATAGTGCATTGCGACCACTAGGACTCCTCGAAAAGCCCGTAACGAAGTCCATAGTGATGTGCTCCTATTTCCACTCAGGTATCGGGAGTGGCTGAAGTAACCCTGCAGACCTCTGGTGCTCATCCTTGACTTGCTGACATACTAGGCACTTTGCCACAAAGCGGGCTATCTCTCTCTTTATTCTATGCCACCAATAGAACAGCCTCAAGTTTCTGTACATCTTCATGCCTCCTGGATAAATAAAGTAAGTTGAACTGTGCGCCTCTGACATCAGCTCTTGTCGAAGTTCTCTATTCGAAAATAGAGACGATCTCCATATCTCAAAGTCCCGTCCTCGTGTATGCGTAATCCTGTCTGCATCCCGGCCTTTGTCCTTTGTCGAAGCCTCTGGAATCTGGCATCTGTTAGCAAGGCAGCCTTGATCCTCTCAACCAATGTAAATTGTAACTAAAAACTCGATAACTGGCCTTCTACTCCGAGCATAATGACCTCTATATCCAACTGCTTTAGATCTCTTAACAAGTGTTGCTGGGTAATTAAAAAGAATGTCATAGGTCTTCTGCTCAATATGTCAGCTACTACGTTGGCCTTTCCCGGATGGTTCTATAGCTCAATCTCAAAGTCTGTCATCACCTTGAGCCAACGTCTTTGTCTTTGGTTCAAGTCCTTCTGAGTATAGACGTACTTCAGGCTTTTGTGATCTGTGAATATCTCTACTCGTTCTCCGTATAGGTAGTGCCTCCAAAGCTTCAAGGCAAATATCACTGCGGCAAGCTCCAAGTCGTGAGTGGGATAGTTCTTCTCATAGGTCCTCAGCTGCCTAGAGCTATAGGCCACAACCTTTCCATGCTGCATCAAGACACATCCTAATCCTTTTCTAGACACATCACTATAGATCACAAATCCTCCGGGTCCAGAAGGTATGGTCAAGATAGGTGCAGTAGTCAGACGCTTCTTTAGCTTATCGAATGCTGTCTGACACTCCTCTGTCCAGGTGAACTCCTGCTCCTTGCGGGTCAAACGGGTCATCGGCTTGGCGATCCTTGCGAAGTTCTCTACGAACCTCTGATAATATCCGACAAGTCCTAGGAAACTCCTCACCTCTGATACATTGGTAGGGGTTGGCTACATCTCTACTGAAGAAATCTTTACTGGATCTACCAAAATACCATCTTCTGAGATAACGTGTCCAAAAAAAGTGACACGATCTAGGAGAAACTCACACTTACTCAGCTTTGCATAAAGCCTCTCATGCCTCAGCGTTTCTAATACTAGCCTCAAGTGTTCTCCGTGCTCCTCGTGGCTCTTTGAATACACCAAGATGTCATTGATGAAGACTACCACGAACTGGTCTAGGTATTGGTGGAAGACTCTATTCATCAAGTTTATAAATACTGCGGGCGTATTTGTCAATCCGAAAGGCATCACCAAGAACTCATAGTGACCATAACGAGTCCTGAATGCTGTCTTTGGTATATCTTTTCTCCGCACCTTTACCTAATGGTAACCCGATCTCAAGTTGATCTTCGTGAACACCACTGCTCCTGTCAGCTGGTCAAATAAATTATCAATCTGTGGCAGGGGTTACTTGTTCTTGATAGTCAAGCATTAAGGGCTCTGTAATCAATGCGCATACAGACTGTCCCATCCTTCTTTGGTACAAACAATACTGGTGCTCCCCAGGGTGATGCACTAGGGCGGACGAATCCCTTGATCTGCAACTCTTCTAGCTGTAGCTTCAGCTTATCTAGCTCCTTCTTTTCCAATCGGTACACATTTGAAGATACCTATGTTGCTCCGGGTACTAACTTAATATTAAACTTTACGTCTCTATCTGGCGGTAAGCCTGGTAACTCCTCTGGAAAAACATCCTCGAACTCTGTAACTATCGGTGGGGGTGCCATCTCCATAGCCATATAAGCTAAAGCTGTCTGTCCTACTCCTTGCTCGATGGTCCCTCGCATATACTCGAACTCTGATTGATCTGATGGTCTAAAAATGATGCTACCTCTCCGACAATCCAGTACGGCATTATACTGGCTCAACCAGTCCATGCCTAACACAACGTCAAAGTTTGGCATCGAAAATACCAAAAATTGTGCTCTCATCTCTCGACCACACACGACTACCGAGCACGTTTTAATAGTACTGGTAACAGGCACGATACCTCCTCCGGTAAGAATCTTCCAACTCTTAGGTAAGGGGGAAGTAGATACTCTATGCATAGCTACGAAACTACTAGATATGAAAGATAGTATAGCACATGAATCAAATAATGTAGTCATACGTTATGATGCAACTAAAATGGTACCTGTGATAGCTTCCCCTTCTGTTTCTTCCTCAGTCGCTGCTAGGGCAAAGGCCTGTCCGTGGCTCTACCCTCCGGCCTGCTGTCTGGCTCGATCAAACTGTGCCTTCTGTGAAGCTAAGGGTGGTACCCTCTGAAATCCTCCGGGTGCTGGTGGACGTTGACCTCCTAGCAGGGGTAATATCCTCAAGGCTGGTGCTACTGGCCTCTGTCCTGTCTACGGTGCTGCATCTTTGCATTATGGGCAAACTCTGGCAAGGTGCTGGCTTGCTCCATATTTTATGCATAATCCCAGCTTCTTCCGATAATCTCTGACGATGTGTCCCCTCTTGCCATAATGGTGACAAGTCGGAATCTTCTTGTGCTGGTTTGGCACTGTCCTCTGCTGTGTCTGTGCTCCTAGACGACGGATTGGTCCTCCTGCTCCAGGATGGGCTCTGGCTGGTACGGTCGTACTGGAACATCTTGCTCCTCTGCCAATGGCTTCCTGGATCCTCGCCTCTGACAAAACCTCCTCATAAGAAATCCTCGCCTGGGTGGTGGTGTACGTCTGCATCTCGAAAGTAAGGTCGTGATAGAATCTTTGGGCCTTCTCTAGATCGTTGGGTATCAAGGCGTCACCAAATTTTCTAAGTTGGCTAAACTTCGCATCATATGCGTCTATGATCATATTCTCTTATTCTAGATGCAGGAACTAGGAGTATATGGCATTTCTGACTGTAGTCGAGAAATACTTCGCATTAAAGTACTCTAAGAACTGCTCTCATGTTTGTGTCTTCCCACGTTGTGCTCTATGGAATCCCACCAGTGATGGGCATTGCCTTTCAGTTGGGCCCTCACTGCAATCATCCAAAGGTCTGGATGTAGCTGAGAAGCCTCTAGTAGCATCTCCGTGTTGGCAACCCAATCGAAGATCTCCTCTGTAGTCTCGTTGCCCGAAAAAGTATCCGGGCCCATCTGGGGGAACCCTCGTACAGTACCAGTTGGCTGAATAGGTGTAGGGGCTAGTACGGGTACTGGTATAGGTGTCCTTTCCAGGACTGCCATCAAGCTCTATCTTAATGTCTCGATCTGATAATACTGTGCCTGTATTATAGCCTGTAAGAACTGAAGCATCTGTGGCTGCCCATCTGGATGTGGCATCTGTGGTGGAAAGGGTGGAGGTGGTGGCAGCGGAACCTCTGGCTGCACGGTAGGTGTCCCTTCAGATATCGGCCTCTCGATTTATGGCATCGACATAGCCCCCGAAGACTTGCCCTCAAAATGTTGCATGGGGATCGTCTGTGAAGTCTGTCCCTCGTTCTTCTTCGTAGGATCGCCCTGAGAAGTCTCGGGTCACTGTATCATCGAGGCATATAGAATCACCGGGGCCTGTGGTAGTGGTTGCTCTACAAGTGGTCCATGGGATATCTTCTCTCTTTGGGTGGTGTCGGTTAGCACCACGGCACCGTGTGCTTCTCGTCCACTGCGCAAGTTCATCCTGCTGCAATAGATAGAACTTTATTAAAAGTGTACGGAATCAAGAAAACATGATGCAGATATTTAGAAATAATACGAAAGAAATTCAAAGTCGTAATCAAAGTGGATGAGACCTAGTAATTTTTATCCCATTGCAGGCTTGCTGGGCATGTTACCATACCGTAAGCGATAAACAAGACCTGCATGGGCCACCACTAAAACCATGTCACGCCCCAGTACTAGAATACGTGAAACTATGCCACATGACAATGGCCAGCTAATATGACTCTGTGGGATTACCCAATTTAATGGACCCAATAAAGCGTACTCCGCTGTCCTAAAATACTAACAAGTCCAATACTAACACCAGAATAGGTAATCTAATCTCATCCACAATATAAACAAGAAGTACTAAAAATAAATATTGGAAAATAAATGCCAACCTAAAATGTCATAGTACAATCCAAAATGTCTGGTGGGAACAAACCCACTACTATGACGAAATAAAAGTACTAAAAGGCAGATAAAAAGAGTAATGACTAGGGCATCGGCTGACTAGATAAGGATGCTCCAATCCTAGGCGAAAGGCCTACCAATGGTCAAGGGAACTCTGATGGAAGCACCTCTAGCTCCTCCTCGGATGCGTACCTCATCTTCTGTCCGGGTTCGTATACTGTAGGATAATATGCCTCGTCCAAATCTGGAAGGGAACCAGGTTCTCAAAGGAGTGTAACAAGATACAAAAATGCATGCCATATATAAATACTAAGTAAAATAAAAGGGTGTGCTAACCATCTAAGTGAATGCAATATGAGGAAAACCCTGATACGTATGGGTAGGTATAGGCATAACGTCCATACTCCAAAGAGCGAGGTATCTGTAGATGTAACGTCCATCATTCCGAAGAATGAGGTATCTGCAAATATATATACGTCTGTATCGCTCTGAAGAATGCGGTATCTGAATAAAGGAAGTCATTGGATCTGTGGCTCCTCCAGATACTACGGATTCCAATGTGTGTATCCTATATGCCTACTAGTTGTCCTCTCCGCCCAATACAGAAATACAAGTCGAATACACGACGTGCATATCACGTAACTATATGCCAAGTCTCTACTAATTATATAACACTGATTACGTACTAACCGTGATGCATGTCACACGCACCGATAACTAGTCGGGTATGCGAACCCGTATCCCAATATGAGTTTGTCATCGTGATACATGTAAGAGTATCAGGTCTCGGAAGATATTAGAGTATCCTCCCAATGGGGGTGAGACTGTTAGTGACTAGGTCAAGTACACTACTCATCGATGCATTCGTCGACTGCACCTGAGTGAATCTCGGACGCGCACAGTTATATAAAATAAGGCAACAAGATAACATATAATATTTGCATAATTTAAATTAAACAGTAAATATGGTAAGGTATCTTGCCTGGATCCTCAAGCTGCGAGTTCCAATAACCTGCTCCTGAAGTCTCTCCTGACTGGTCCAGCGACCCTATACATATAATATAATATAATATAGTAATTCGATCATTAGACACTAAAGTAATACGCATAGAAACACTATGCTGCTCTTAGGAACTGTCGCAAGGGGTCACGTTGGTCAACTAACAGAGTCGCATGTGCACGCAGCTAAGACGTACACGTGTCTTGTCCTTATTTACCGTGTAGCTCGAGGTAGCAAATTACCAAAGTCCTGTTATGAAACTAATTATGTTTTATACAGAAATACCTGTCCAAATTATCATGTTAAAGTGCACTTGGTCAATGTCTAGGTTTTTAGGTAATTTACAGTATTTTTATTAACAAGTCATTTATTATTTGAGTAATTACTAATCATTAATTACTAATCTAAATAAACACACACACACATATATTTCACTTAGGGTTTTACATTACCCGTGTCCGTTAAACGACACATTGATGCCTCGACTCATGAAAAAAAAGGGTGAAATAAACGTGTACCTAGTCGTGGCCGAGCGGGGGGTGGTATGTGCTCGTCGACGACCTGCTCTCCGGCATGGGGCAGAGCTCCAACGGTGCACGGGGAAGCAGCAACGGCAACAACAGTTACAACAGCAGCAAAAATAGCGATTGGATCTGGTCGTGGGGAAGGCGGCGGTCAGGCTGGTGGTGGTGGTTGGCGGTGCTGGCAGGTGGTGGTCTAGCGGGCTGGGGGTAATCGGGGTCGGGTTGAGGTGGAGTCAGGGAATGGTACGGGTTGGTGATGGTGATGTTGATGAAGGTGGTGCGAGGTGGTAGAGACGGTGAGGCGGGTGATGGTTGCTGGTGGTACAGGGGTGGTGGTAACGGTGAGGCTGGTGACGGTAGTTGGCGGTAGTCAGGCGGTGGAGGTGGTTGTTGGAAGTCGAGAGAAAGTTGGATGCGGGTGATGATGGTGATAGTGAACGAAGATGGAGGAAGAGGGGGACTGGCGGTCGAGGGTTCAGGCGACCGGGGTCTGTGGTCGACGTCGAGGGCCAGGCGGAGGAGGTCGGTGGTTGAGGTGGTGGCGGCCGGATGTGATCGGGAGAAGGAGGAGGCGGTTGATGAGGGATGCTAGGATTTTTGAGTAGGGTTGGTTTTTAGGTTAGGGGAGAGAGAAATATATTTATATAGGAGAGAGTGAAAGGGGGATCCTCCTAGGGAATTGGGTCAACTAGGACTTCTTAGGGCGGGGAACATGTTATCATGAAGGAGTGTAGGGTGTATATGGGCTAGGTTGGGTCTAGCTTTGGATGAGGTTGGTCTTCACAATAATTTAATTAAAAACTAATACACAAGGTGTTCTTTAATCAATTTGAAATACATGGAGTTAAAATTGGGTGGGACACAAATGTCTTGGTCGTAGCAGACTCGGAATAGATTAATGCCATAATCTGGGTTGTATGAAAGTGGGTTAGTCTGTGTCTTAAATTTTGATTGGAACGAACAATTATGCAAGGTTGGATTTATTAGGATTTAAAACTAGACGATTACAACGAATATTGCGCGACTAAAATGAAGTACAAGATAGAGTATTTATGAGTTACATAAGGGTCAGAATGGTAGTCTGGTATGTCTAGGAAATGTGTATGAAATTTATTTGCAGGTAATAGCTAGTATAGCGCTCCAACTATCGAAGCAACGGTGGGGTGCACTAAGTCATAAATATTGCACAAATATATTAAACACTGTATAATAATTCTAATTGGCTCCAGATTAACCCTAATCTCTCTATCTAAACTAAGTAAACCTAAATTTGGTCGAGGTGGTTTATATTAACCGGGGTCATTTACGAATGGTTTTTTAGCCTCTTGGACAACTGCATCTTGTCCTTAAATGACCTTCGATGCCTTTTCCTCTCCCGATTCTATGATGTTGGAATGGACATGACTATATCTTTCCTTATGGACATCACTCAAAGGGAAAAGGAGTCCGCACGGGACTAAATAGAGCGCTTCCGACAGGAAGCATTGAAGCTGCCTCCTGGTACTCCTAAGACTGTGCTGATGGACATATGCAGAAAGAACCTTCTACCTATGGTGAAGCTCTGGATAGGCCCCGATCAGTTTGAGGAATGGACAACGTTCATCATAGGTGCTGACATTACTGAGAAGAACACAAAGGAAGCCCGCCTGTTGGTTATGCAGATCCCCAGCACTAATGGGGGAAAGCGTCCATTCAGCAGCAGCAACAGCAACAACAATAACAACAACAACAACAACAGTCTTGACATTAAAGGGAAGCAGACCCTTACCATCAACGTGTCCAAAGGATAGTGGATATCTACTCAGCAGCCAGCAGAAGCACCGAAGCCAAAGGAGCCTACTTCTTCGATGAGATAATTTTGTCGAGATCTTCCATGTATTGGTGAAGGGCGATAAACTCAGACTGCTTGAGATTAAACATCGTGGTAAAGCAGGAAAAGTTGATGACCCAAAGCATTGTCTCTACCACCGATACGTGCACCATCTAACACAAAACTGCTACACGTTGAAAAGACGTATCCAACAGTTGATCGACACCAAATACTTCAATATTAATTTTAAGGAAAAGACGGTCCCTGCAAATATGGTGTCTCTCTAGTTTGGTAACTTTCCAGTGGAGAAACCCCAAGATGGTATTTTCCTAATCCCTAGGGAGACAATGAGGTCATCCAACTGCCACCAGCTCACAACCAAGCAGCGGGATTAGTGCCACTCACAACTCCATGTGGTGAGGTCATGTTAGTTCAGCCAGACCTCATTCAAGACCTGACACAGCCGATAATACCTCCTACAGCCAAGTCTAAAGGAAGGAGTCCCAAATCTTGTCATATAGTTTCCCCCTCAACAGACAAAGTCTTTGCAGGGGTGACTAGGTCAGGATAGGCCTACTTACGCGACTACGGTCAAGTTCTAGAGGATGATTCGCCTCCAACTGCCACTTCTACCGCACCGGTGGAACCCGACGCAGGTCTACCCAAAACTTCTGTGGTTGACAAGAAAAAGATAAATGAGACTCACTTTGACAAGTCTCTAAGAAAAGACTCAGTACCAGGGTTAAAAAATCCCTTATTGGCATAGCTTGCCAATACACTAGAGAGGTTATCACACTTTGAGCTCCTTCGCCTCTCTAAAGAGACCCGATATGCTCTCAGTGAAGCATTATAGCACACAAACTCCAACTTGTCTCAAATCAAGAAGCCTGTCGAGGATCTTACTGTATGTCTGTTATGACCTACACCCAAAAAATCGGGCATGAGTCGTGGGTACGTCCAGCCTACGCCGCAGCATCGGCGGTAGAACGCTGTCTAGTTCTACTATCTAGCTAACAATCTCACACAATCAATATAAGCACCTGTCAAGATCTTAACTCCAAACGGAGGACCAATATCATAATGATAATCACAAGTACTTAATCACGAATCTAAGCACGATAAGATAACACAGAAGACTAACAACTACAAAGTCTAAACAACTGCTACTAAAACAACAATAACAACATCAATAATAATAATAATAATAATAATAATAATAATACAACATCCAGAATCATATACAATACAAGTCTCAAACCAAAAGTCGGGGACAAATCCGGTACCAAAAGCTGATAAAAACAATAACTGAGGTCCTACTAATCTCGGCTACCAACCCAAAAATTACTCATAAACTTGGGGGTCCCTGTCTGCACCATCGACAGGTTGAGGTCCATAAAGGTCCATAAAACGTCAGACACCAATCCTCCGGATCCTCTGAAAAATATATCCAGTCAGGATTGGAGCAAGTACACCTCTAACAGCAGTTCCAGTTAAATGGTAAAAACTACAAAGTAGTTGTAGCAAGTAGCAAGGTAAAAGAAATAAAGTATGAACAAGAAATATACATATCACTGGTGCATAAAGGTAAACATGCATGAATATCAGAAGCAAGATAGTAATGATTGTAAGATACAAGAAATCTAAACTAAGAGTAAGTATGTGCACAAGAACATGTAGTGAGTCCAGCAAGAGATACATGTAATGAGTCAAGTCCAGAAACAATAAGTGAGACCAGTCAAGAAGTGCAAGAGAGTCCAGACTAGAAAGAATGAACTCGTGTCTTTGAAATACCTATTTCGACATGTAAACGGCTAGGGGTAAGTACGGCTCGCCGCGCACTGGGTGCGCGGCTGCTATTATTCTAGATTAGACCAGAGGGGATGATTCCAGTGATTCCAGTTGGGAATATTTATATGTCTACTCGAGTATTTTCCCGTCCCGACTAGTACAAGTGAATCCAAGACCCGACACGTAAATCAAGTATGAGTCCAGCCAGAAACATGAGTGATGCCTATAGTGATGCCTATAGTGATGCCAGTAGGTAATTCCAGAATAGAGGCCAGAAATATGAAATATACGTGTCGCAAGTAAATAAATCCAGAAATATTAGTTCGTGTCGTGCCAAAAAAATCAGAGAATACTATACTATAAGCTGAATCATAATAATTATCACATAATAAAAACTATCAGAGAATGCACTCGCCTGACGTACTGAACAACTAGCGATCCGAACTGGTGTCGCAAGGACCTATTGCGAAAAGCAAGGTTAAAGAGGGTTCTAAAGAGTTAAACGGATATAAAATAACTAAAAATAAGCTTCTAGGGTCGTTC
>JAYESA010000017.1:70864859-70879859 GCA_036927795.1 Iris macrosiphon | reverse complement strand
AGCTTCAAATTTACCACACCAAGCCTCCAAGCTTCCAACCCAAGGTCCAACACCAAATCTAATCTCTACAAACCTAGGTTAGGGAAAAGCAAAGGATTAGGGTTGCATTGATGGAAGAAAATAGAAGAAGGAAGAGAAAGAAGAGGAGAAAACTTACTTGGAATGTAAAAATTGGAAGAAGGAAGAAGAAGAAAATGAGTGGAGAAGAAGAAGAAGAAGAAGAAGAAGAAGAAGAAAGAAAGAAAAGAAGAGGGGGGGAGCTGCTGATCTTGATCGGCCATGGGGTAGGAAATGGGTTAGGGTTGGTTGAAATGACCAAAATGCCCTCCAAATCAAGTCATCCAAAATAGGGTTTGGGTTTAGGGTTCCAAAAGCACTCTAATAAATTCCTAATCACTCCAACTAACTAATAAAAATATAAATAATTATTCTAAGCCAATAAATAAGTCTGACAAGGGTATTTGTTGGGTCTGACATGGGTCCACTAGGGTCTGACATGGGTCCAGGCTAGCCAAAACCCTAAAATAACTAATAAAAATAATAATACAACCAACAATTAAATATTAATACAATTATTTATGATAAATATATAATTAACCAAATTAAAAAAATATCCTGCTCTGGAAATGGGGTAGTGACAAGCCTATCCTCCTTAGAAAATTTTGTCCTCAAAATTTAAAGTCGATCGCACTCCCTCTAGGTCAAACCCCCAACAATCACAGTCAAACAATTCTACCTAAACAACATGCAAGATCATGGTCCTACTGGTCGTGTTATCACAGTCTCAATCAGGGTCACTACACTATCTATCATAGCACAAAAAAAGTCTAACAGGTACTAATGAAGCACACTACAAGTAATGAAAAAGGACAGGAAGAAGAACAAAGAGATATACCTGCTAACCCGACACCCGTAGCATCGGCCTCCTCTACCGTCAACGTATAAGCCTTGCCCTGCTGGGGTATCTCCCTCTGCTGGTGCGGGGCATAATGTTGTGCCATAGATGGCCTAGCTCCAACTCTCCGATCCTGTGCTCTACCAAATGGAGGTACAGTGGAGCAATCTCGCATCTGGTGAGCAGCGGATCCACAGAACAAACACACCTTCAGCCTCCTCCTACAAACATCCCAAGTGTGTCCTACCTTCCTGTAGTAGACACAAGTGGGCACTCTCTGATCCTGACCCTGCTGTATTATCTTTTGCCCATAGGGACACTTAGCCGGTCCCGTACTACCACTTGTACTACCTGAATTATCCCTGCCTCTCTTGGACTTGAACTCCAAGTCATCCTCTGCCCTCTGAGCGCCTCTTACTATCTGCTCGAAAGTTGCCTCGCGGTCGCTCCTAGTCAAAGACTTGACCGCCATGACCAAGCCCTTGTGAAACTTCCTCGCTTTTGCTGCCTCACTCAAGCCCTCTATAAACCTGCCCAGATAGCAAAACTCCACTGCATACTAGTCCACCATCATGCTCCCTTGGACGAGTGCCTCGAACTGGCTCTCCAAAGCACTGAGCGCCACATCTGGAAAAAAATTCTCCTTAAAAAGCCTCTTGAAAGTCTTCCAAGTAAGCCCTGGTGCCACGATCCTTGTATCTGTGCGATACCGCGTCAAAGCGAGGTCGAACATCTGACTGCCCACTGCCTATATCTGCATGATGTCTGGAATCTGTGCTCTATCCAGTCATCCGCATACAGGATCCCTTCTGTACCCCGGAACTCCTTGGGCCGCATCCTCTGGAAGTCAATGATGCTGCCTAACCTCGGATGCTGAGTCTGATCTGCCTGTGGCTGAATCTGTGCTACCCTATCCACTGCCGTCATGGCTACCTGGTGGGCGTTCTCAATGCCCAGCCTCATCACATCCACCTGACGGTGCTGTGCGTCCATCATCTCCCTGAAGAACACAAACAATTGCGCGGTGTCTACTGGTGCAGGAGGTGGTAGAGGCACCACCGGAATGACTGGGGTAGTCCTCAGATCGACAGGTGAAGGAGGATCCCTGAGAGAAACAGATGCTCCCTCGACTGCAGGAGTGGTGAGTGGAGCGGTAGCAGCTGCCTGAATACGAGCTGGACGAGAGGTAGCAGACCTCTCGGTGGCAACTGCTGGAATGGTACGATAGGATCGTATCTTTGGAGGCATCCTGAACACAGATCAAAAGAAGTAAATACGGTGCAAGATACGATATCATCAAAGAAGGACAATAATATTTTAAAAGAAACAATTTCAGAATAATTAGTTTAGAATTGTTCCTAGTCGTGATTGAGTACACTCTTATCCTAGATCCTATATCCTAGAGCAGGCTCGCAGTAGTACAACTAAATCGTTGTACCACTACGATATCGCACTAATTGCGAATCGAGACCTGCATGGGGCTGCCACCAAAAACGTGTCATGACCCGCACCCAAATAATCGGACATGAGTCATGGGTACGTCCAGCCTACACTGCAGCATCGGCGGTAGACCGCTGTCTAGGTCTACTATCTAGCTAACAATCTCACGCAATCAATATAAGCACCTGTCAATATCTCAACTCCAAACGGAAGAGCAATATCATAATGATAATCACAAGTACTCAATCACGAATCTAAGCACGATAAGATAACATAGAAGACTAACAACTACAAAGTCTAAACAACTACTACTAAAACAACAACATCAATAATAATAATAATACAACATCCTGAATCATATACAATACAATTCTCAAACCAAAAGCCGAAGACAAATCCGGTACCAAATACTGATAAAAACAATAACTGAGGTCCTACTGATCCCGTCTACCAACCCGAAAATCACTCATAAACTAGGGGGTCCCTGTCTACACCATCGACAGGCTGAGGTCCATAAAACGTCAGACACCAATCCTCCGGATCCTCTGAAAAATATATCCAGTCAGAATTGGAGCAAGTACACATCTAACAACAGTTCCAGTTAAATGATAAAAACTATAAAGTAGTTGTAGCAAGTAGCAAGGTGAAAAAAATAAAGTATGAACGAACAAGAAATATACATATCACTGGTGCATAAAGGTAAAGATGCATGAATATCAGAAGCTAGATAGTAAGGACTGTAAGATACAAGAAATCTAAACTAAGAGTAAGTATGTGCACAAGAACAAGTAGTGAGTCCAGCAAGAGATACATGTAATGAGTCAAGTCCAGAAACTATAAGTGGGACCAGTCAAGAAGTACAAGAGAGCCCAGACTAGAAAGAATGAACTCGTGTCTTTGAAATACCTATTTCGACATGTAAACGGCCAGGGGTAAGTACGGCTCACCGTGCATTGGGTGCACGGCTGCTATCATTCCAGATTAGACCATAGGGGGTGATTCTAGTGATTCCAGTTGGAAATGTTTACATATCTACTCGAGTATTTCCCTGCCCCGACTAGTTCAAGTGAATCCAAGACCCGATACATAAATCAAGTATGAGTCCAGCCAGAAATATGAGTGATGCTTGTAGTGATGGCTGTAGTGATGCCAGTCGGTGATTCCAGAATAGAGGCCAGGAAAATGAAATATACGTGCCGCAAGTAAATGAATCCATAAATACTAGTCCGTGTCGTGCCAGAAAAATCAGAGAATACTATACAACAAGCTGAATCATAATAATCATCAGATAATGAAAACTATCGTAGAATGTACTCGCCTAACGTCCTGAGCAACTGGCGATCCGAACTGGTGTCGCAAGAACCTATTGCGAAAAGCAAGGTTAAAAAGGGTTCTAAAGAGTTAAACAGATAAAAGATAACTAAAAACAAGCTTCTAGGGTCATTCTAGGTCAAACGAGTCAAACTGGTAAAATCGGGGTCAAAAAATCAACTTTGGGTCCAAAAAGTCACCCTAGGTCAAATCTAGGTCAAAAATTGACTTTGACGGTCAACCAGGTCAACTACGGTCAAATCTAGGTCAAACTAGGCTGCCTCTAAAATTCTAGGTCAAAACTAGGTCATTAAGCTAATAAACCATCAAACTCGCCTGAGATACCGGGATACCCTCGGTATCCAATACCTCAACCTACGCTATACGCCCCGCCTATACCCGCTAAAATATATACTAGCATGTATGTATATATATACCTATATATATAAAAGCATCTCTAACCTCATTCCTAGGCTAAAACTCAATACCTTGCCCCGATGCCCGATACCTTGAGTTTCTCAAGGTATTGAGATACTCAAGCCTTACCCCTCACTAACACTAGCTAACTAACTATCTATCTATCTATATATTTACACTACTATATATATATATATATATATATATATATATATATATATATATATATATATATAACCTAGTGTATAGGTAAACACCTCAATACCTAACCCCCAATACCCAACTTATCTCAATACCTTGGTATTTCAAGGTATTGAGATACCTTACCCTCTAATTCTAGCTAACTTAGCAATCTATCTATTATATATACATATATATAACATCAATATATATATATATATATATATATATATATATATATATATATATATATATATCTATATATAACTTAGTATTAGGCTACCTTGATACCTTACCTCACCTTACCTCACTACCCTAAATACCTTGGTATCTCAAGGTATTGTGTCACGCCCCAGTCCCAAAAATACGTAGGACTAGGACACGTAAGCATGCCAGCCGAATGGATATGGCGACTCCAATATATGGAAACCAAATCCACACGTACGGTGTAATATGAATATCAAATCCACAAGTGGTATAAAATGTAACACAAGTCACAGGGTATGATCTAAATCTCATCCACCAAATCATATAGAAATAAATAACCAGTATCTAAGAAACTAGATCTCAACAAGAAGTATCTAAAGATGATAGTTGGGTGGAAACAAATCCACTACCAACTCAAATGGAGAAGTAAATACAATATAAGTACAACTCACTCAAACAATATGAGTACCAGCTACCAATCACGGCTCGAAGAGAAGACATCCACGAAGCATCTATATCCTTCCAAATCTGTGCTCCTGCAAATACTCAAGAACAGGTACACCTGGCAGCGGACCAGGTCCTCAGAGGGACATAACAAGTATACTTAAACACATGCCAATAAAGTACTGAAATAAATATCCAAAGGGGTCGCCTAACCGTCTAAGTGAATGCAGTTAAGAACAACTTTTCCCACAAGTGAGCTATCTGGCTGAAAACTGGGATTTGGCATGGTTCTCTTTTGAAGATCCAGGGGCCCAAAGGCACGTCGTCTTTTGAACGGCGGAGGCCCGCCAATGTATATATATGGGTCATCACCACCCGTATCTCCAGCGGAGAATCCGGACGTCACAGAAAAAGTGCAAAGGAGCTCAAATGCGGTACTTGTTGTTCTCCCCACCCCATGCTCTAAGCATGTCACATCCATGACACGATTTGGTCCATAGCCTATTCTTAGTACCCTAGCCCAATCCTGCAACCAAACAAGTACAAGGATGGGACCACCGTACTATAATAAGCTATGTCCCTGGACCTCTAATAACTGCCAAGTCTACTAGCATACAAAGTTTCTAACAGCAGTTATCCCTAACGCACGGCCCACACGTACCGATGATCAGTCAATACATGCGTCCGTGATCTATATGAGACTCACAACTCGTGTAAAAATATGTGTCACGGCCAAATGAACCTAATGATACTATATGATAATGGGGTAGTCTCATGTACAGGGTCAATGCAATACATAAGTAAAAACATATCGCGACGTCACCGTCGCGAGCATTTTATATAACAATTAAAATATATGAACTAAGGGCAGAAAATAAAGATGCATGCAACATATGGAATGTAAATAACAGTACAATGGCAAGGTATACTTGCCTGGCAAGAACTGCAAAATGTCATGTCCAGATGTCCAATACACAGGACCAGAAGCTATGGCCACAGAACAAATGTCTCCGGATGCTGAAATAAATATCACCAACATTTCCGGAATGAGCAAAATAGCTAAAAAGCACATCCCTTTCGTCCAATTTGGACACAGAGGCAAAACGGTAATTTCGGGCAAAAGTGGGGTCCACGTGTGGCCCACTTTGCACCGAAAAGCGTGCCGAGGGTAACAGTCTCTAAATGGGATAAACTATGGGTCAAACAACTCTAAATGTCAATACGAACCCAACGGTATGTCCAAATTTGGATTCCGATGAGCCGAACAAAATTTGGTCCAAAAAGTCAATTGTGGGACACGCCAATTGGCGATCTGGTCAACCGTCTCAGAAATGCGTGAAATTTGGGTCACAGGACCAGCGCGTTACCACGAGTCCAGTGGCGCAAGTTTCGTCGCAATCTGACAATCGTGCACAAAATACTCGCGAGTTCCACAAAAGTGGCGACACGAAATGTGTCTGCGGATACGGTCTGATTCCGGCGCGCACACGCGTCCGAATCAGTTCCCACGAATTTTCACGTGTCCCGTTATGCTGTGTGCACCATTTGGTACACTTGGCACACGGCGGGGCGGTCCCGGTTGGCGGGGCGCGCTCCGTTCTCCAACTTTTGGAAAACCAGAAAAAGTGGGTGTATCAAAAAGAATCACCGAATTCGGATCTCTGTGGTGGGAGATACGAACTCGACAATATGGGTGGTCAATCTGGAATTCTGCGATTGCAGAATTCCGTCTGTCCGTCCATTTTGGACGCTGATTTACACCTAGGACGCACGTTTTCCGAGGTTGACTATAAAACAAATACTGGAGAGGGTTGAGGGAAGATCATACCTATGAAAACGGAACAGCGTTTGGATGAGCGAGTCAACGGAAAAACACGCCGGAGCGAAGGTGCCTCGAGTGGGAGACTGCAGTTCGCGATGTCGACGTCGACGGGATGATTGGATGGCTTGGGGAGACTTCTCTGGCTGTGGTAACGGCTCTAGATGGAAAGAAGAAGTCTGGAGTTTCTAGGTTAGGATTTTTGAGAGCTTATTATATATATATATATATATATATATTAAGAGAGAGAGAGGAAGTTGGGTCCGCGGATGACTATCCGCTGAAGGCCGGGTGAAGCGGATTAAAATGGGCGGTTCATTGCATGCAAGGTTCTGAGGGCTCGGGTACAAATGCTAAGGAGTGGGCGGTCCATGCATGCAAAGTTGCTGGAGAGAATTCCTAAGGAACTAAGTATCATAAGTAGAAGACTAAATAATATTATTATTATTGTTATTATTATTAGTATTATTATTATATATTTATTTTTCTTTTCTTTTCCTTTCCTTTCTTTAAATATATATATATACATATATATATTTTAATATATATATATATATATATATATATATATTCACACATAAGAGAATTTATATAATAGGATATTGCACATCGTTAGGCTAGCAACTGCTCAAGGGGTCTCCTACATGAAATAAATTCCGAAAAATTCCTGAAGGTCCCATAAGTCATCTAAGTGTCCGAACACCTAACATAAAAATTATTAAAAATCTATTTCTCCTATTTGGACCTAATTACTACAATTTAATTAATAATAAATAAATAAAAGGGCTTATACGATTTCTAGGAAGGGGGTTTTACATTCTACCCAACTTGTAAAAATTTCGTCCTCGAAATTAAAATTAAGCCACGATAGAATGCAATGATGGTATAATAATTGCATTGTTTAAAATGCAAGGTTAGGTTTAAAGGGGTGGGCGATGTTGCACGTTGCACATCATGAAAAAAATCCATATGAGCGAAAAATAGGTTTCTTCATGTGTCATGTCCAATGGTGTGGACACATAAATGCTCTTTTGCATAAAAGCGTCCAACAATTGGAAGGTTGCACAAAGATGAGAATTGGATGATGGGCATGTCTAGGATAAGGGTGTAGAATTTGTAGGAAGGCAGTGGCTAGTGTAGTGCTCCAATTATCGGAGCACGGTAAGGCGTGTCAAGTGATATCATGTTGTAAACTAAATAAAAAAAATACCGTGTTCTATTTCTAAGTGGATTCGTGCTAGCCTCAGTCTCACTATCTAAGCCGAGTGGGTCAAATTCTTAGGTGAGGGTTCACAATCTGCCGAGCTTAAAACAATGTCGTCCTCAAAATTGAAATAAGGCAGAATCGGTTAATCCTTTATGTACAATAAGGCAAGTCAGTCGCAATCTTCTTGCGATAACTAAAATCCTAATCATATCCATTGCAATCATTTCTAGGTTAGGATGACCACTGCTCCGATCAAAATTTAACCTATGGTTATCTCTTCTCCCTTGTTTCAAATTATCCATATCCACATAACATCTCCAAGATTTACATACTCATATAACTTTTATCTCACGATCTCTAACTATCATAATCTCTTTTAGAAGTGGTTTGAGTCCAATATATTCCCATTTTCACTTATAAAATTTTGTATGCCTCAACTCTTTAATTCCATTCACATCCTCATTATTTCAAATAGGTCGTCCAACCAAAATTTTAATTCTTAATTCAATTCACCAAATTGAAAAATAATTTAAATGCAGTCCACCAATATTCAAGTCTGAGATTCTATATTTATCCTCTAAATTCAAATTGGTGATTCTACCTTCATTGTTCAAAAACTTAACTCATGCACTTAAGGTATAAATATTTGGTCCTCAATATCAATTCATTGATCCTCATCATCTTAGTCATCCTTCTAAATTTCTCAAAATTACAATGGCTTGAACCTCTCCCAATCTAGTTTTACTCGATCATAATCTAAAAGAAATTCCTCCCGAGTTGACAATGCACTACTACCCAACTTAGAATTTATCCACTTATCACCTAAGGCTATATACCTTAAGAAATATCCCTTAATTTATTTACTCATGTCGTTCAATCCTCAAAACTTCAATGCCGATCATATCACATATGATATGTCCTTAATTGCGAAAGAATAATCCTCAAGTATGTGATCGGCCTATGGGGTATATCTAGTACTCTCTGTGTATCAAACTTTATACCCAGCACGAGGTTTCGTCTTTCCGAAATAGGGGAAGACGAAGATCAATAATAAAGAGTTCAAGGGCAGCGTAGTAGAATAGAAGTATTGGGATCAAGGCGTTTAAAGAATTCAATTGGGAATTGTCAAAGCAGTTGTGGATTGAAATCCTATTTTGGTAGTTCCTATTCACATGCTCGTATTAGTACGGTCATGTAACCGATACGATATGTCAGACATGTCTAGGGCAAGTATATTCGTCTACTAATCACTACATATCTCAATCCACGTAAAGTAGCGTTACGAAGGGCGAACCAAGCGCACTAAGGCTAGCTAGACCCTAATACACTGGTTCTGAAATGTATTAGTGTAGTACTCCAATAATACATGTCATGAACAAGCTCGATAAAGAATAAGCTTGCAAAACTAGGCTATAATAGCAGCATAAGTCAAGGTAGTACAAAGATTATAGATACGCTGGATTATGATGAGAGAAGTTACAAATAATTCAAGTTTGCAAAAACAACACAACATAAGCAACAATAACAAAAGACTCTACAATCTCTACAGTTATCATATTAATTCCTTGTCTAAGTCGATAGTCGACAAAGTAGGGGTATGAGCCTCTAAGTTCTATAGTCTGGATAAACACTATCATCTTATGTTAGCATACAATTACTGCCATTCAGTTACACTTCATCAATGGATCACAAGAGCTATATGATACTAGGTGGTGAGGTATACTACCCAACTTATAAGAATTAACTAATACGGTGACAGTCTTAAGAGGGCCCTACACAATAATCTTGCACATGTAAATAAAACAGAAACTCTCTATTAGGGTATATGAGGAAAAATCTTGGTATTGATTAGGGTATCCTTTTTATGTAGGTAATGGTCATCCTAAGTCTTAGTCATACCACTTACAAGCAAGTGTCGATGGTAAGGATAGAAGAGTTACTGGCCGTCAAGGAGGAAGGGTCTAACTTGTATCGAGGTGAGGGTACAAATTACACGATTTAAAAGCTAAGGGTTAATCATTGGTCACAATCTACAAAACAACTTAAACTTATCAAGTTCTAACTACCAAGCATAAAAATTTCACACTCAAGGCTACAACTATAAGCCTAGCAAACTATGAGCCCTTAACAAAGAATAAAATTACTTTGCCTACTATCCGAAGTGTCAGATGGCACGAGTTGAAAGATGAAGAGAAAAAACGTAATTAGCCGTCGCAAAATAGCGAGCGCTATGGTCGCAGGGAAACAATATATAAAATAAAGATAGAGGGCTCTAGATAGCATCATGGTTCTCTAAGGGGAGTGGGGTGTTAGTTGCTATGTTCGGGGTATGATCAAGGGAGAAGTGTTGATTACATTCCTCTAGGCTTCCTAGGGTGCTGTCTACTAATAACAAGATAATGACATAAGTTTATAGTTCCAATATCATCTAACTATGAAGGTTAGGTTCAGTCCAAACATTAAGTTTTGTTTTCTATGGGTTACTCAATGCTAGGGGCAAACATTATGGTAACCTTCTAACTAACTCTAGTAGTGTCTATACTACTCTCAAGTCCTCATAATACATCCGGGTAGTGGTAAACCAATTCTAAAGGTAAGGAATTCTAGGGTTTACTAGATATTCTAAACTTAGTGGTGTCTCTATATTCTCGTTGTATTCTAAATAGGTGTGCTACTCTAATTATCATCTAACAACAGGAACTTCTATATTCTAGGAGAAGGCTATACTTAAAGAATTATTAGGGAAGTACAGGAATCAAGCAAGATACAATTGTTCAAATAGAACAGATAGGAGGAAGATGAATCATAGTCAATGTGAATGAGATCCTATATTCTAGTCCTAGGTGCAGGCTTGCTCGGCACAGTAACGTAACCGAGACAATATGCTCTTGACCTGCATGGGCCACCACAAAAACATGTCACGCCCCAGTCCCAAAAATACGTAGGACTATGACACGTAAGCATGCCAGCCGAATGGATATGGCGACTCCAATATATGGAAACCAAATCCACACGTACGCTGTAATATGAATATCAAATCCACAAGTGGTATAAAATGTAACACAAGTCACAGGGTGTGATCTAAATCTCATCCACCAAATCATATAGAAATAAATAACCAGTATCTAAGAAACTAGATCTCAACAAGAAGTATCTAAAGACGATAGTTGGGTGGAAACAAATCCACTACCAACTCAAATGGAGAAGTAAATACAATATAAGTACAACTCACTCAAACAATATGAATACCAGCTACCAATCACGGCTCGAAGAGAAGACATCCACGAAGCATCTATATCCTTCCAAATCTGTGCTCCTGCAAATACTCAAGAACAGGTACACCTGGCAGCGAACCAGGTCCTCAGAGGGACATAACAAGTATACTTAAACACATGCCAATAAAGTACTGAAATAAATATCCAAAGGGGTCGCCTAACCGTCTAAGTGAATGCAGTTAAGAACAACTTTCCCCACAAGTGAGCTATCTGGCTGAAAACTGGGATTTGGCATGGTTCTCTTTTGAAGATCCAGGGGCCCAAAGGCACGTCGTCTTTTGAACGGCGGAGGCCCGCCAATGTATATATATGGGTCATCACCACCCGTATCTCCAGCGGAGAATCCGGGCGTCACAGAAAAAGTGCAAAGGAGCTCAAATGCGGTACTTGTTGTTCTCCCCACCCCATGCTCTAAGTATGTCACATCCATGACACGATTTGGTCCATAGCCTATTCTTAGTACCCTAGCCCAATCCTGCAACAAACAAGTACAAGGATGGGACCACCGTACTATAATAAGCTATGTCCCTGGACCTCTAATAACTGCCAAGTCTACTAGCATGCAAAGTTTCTAACAGCAGTTATCCCTAACGCACGGCCCACACGTACCGATGATCAGTCAATACATGCGTCCGTGATCTATATGAGACTCACAACTCGTGTAAAAATATGTGTCACGGCCAAATGAACCTAATGATACTATATGATAATAGGGTAGTCTCATGTACAGGGTCAATGCAATACATAAGTAAAAACATATCGCGACGTCACCGTCGCGAGCATTTTATATAACAATTAAAATATATGAACTAAGGGCAGAAAATAAAGATGCATGCAACATATGGAATGTAAATAACAGTACAATGGCAAGGTATACTTGCCTGGCAAGAACTACAAAATGTCATGTCCAGATGTCCAATACACAGGACCAGAAGCTATGGCCACAGAACAAATGTCTCCGGATGCTGAAATAAATATCACCAACGTTTCCGGAATGAGCAAAATAGCTAAAAGCACATCCCTTTCGTCCAATTTGGACACAGGGGCAAAACGGTAATTTCGGGCAAAAGTGGGATCCACGTGTGGCCCACTTTGCACCGAAAAGCGTGCCGAGGGTAACAGTCTCTAAATGGGATAAACTATGGGTCAAACAACTCTAAATGTCAATACGAACCCAACGGTATGTCCAAATTTGGATTCCGATGAGCCGAACAAAATTTGGTCCAAAAAGTCAACTGTGGGACCCGCCAATTGGCGATCTGGTCAACCGTCTCAGAAATGCGTGAAATTTGGGTCACAGGACCAGCGCGTTACCACGAGTCCAGTGGCGCAAGTTTCGTCGCAATCTGACAATCGTGCACAAAATACTCGCGAGTTCCACAAAAGTGGCGACACGAAATGTGTCCGCGGATACGGTCTGATTCCGGCGCGCACACGCGTCCGAATCAGTCCCCACGAATTTTCACGTGTCCCGTTATGCTGTGTGCACCATTTGGTACACTTGGCACACGGCGGGGCGGTCCCGGTTGGCGGGGCGCGCTCCGTTCTCCAACTTTTGGAAAACCAGAAAAAGTGGGTGCGCACAGTTTTGTGACGAACATAACTATGTCCACAGCAACTATTAGCCTAGGGTTATAATACAGAAAATAAACTAGATCATGTAATCTACAGGTATCAAAAAGAATCACCGAATTCGGATCTCTGTGGTGGGAGATACGAACTCGACAATATGGGTGGTCAATCTGGAATTCTGCGATTGCAGAATTCCGTCTGTCCGTCCATTTTGGACGCTGATTTACACCTAGGACGCACGTTTTCCGAGGTTGACTATAAAACAAATACTGGAGAGGGTTGAGGGAAGGTCATACCTATGAAAACGGAACAGCGTTTGGATGAGCGAGTCAACGGAAAAACACGCCGGAGCGAAGGTGCCTCGAGTGGGAGACTGCAGTTCGCGATGTCGACGTCGACGGGATGATTGGATGGCTTGGGGAGACTTCTCTGGCTGTGGTGACGGCTCTAGATGGAAAGAAGAAGTCTGGAGTTTCTAGGTTAGGATTTTTGAGAGCTTATTATATATATATATATATATATATATTAAGAGAGAGAGAGGAAGTTGGGTCCGCGGATGACTATCCGCTGAAGGCCGGGTGAAGCGGATTAAAATGGGCGGTTCATTGCATGCAAGGTTCTGAGGGCTCGGGTACAAATGCTAAGGAGTGGGCGGTCCATGCATGCAAAGTTGCTGGAGAGAATTCCTAAGGAACTAAGTATCATAAGTAGAAGACTAAATAATATTATTATTATTGTTATTATTATTAGTATTATTATTATATATTTATTTTTCTTTTCTTTTCCTTTCCTTTCTTTAAATATATATATATACATATATATATATATATATTTTAATATATATATATATATATATATATATATATATATATATTCACACATAAGAGAATTTATATAATAGGGTATTGCACATCGTTAGGCTAGCAACTGCTCAAGGGGTCTCCTACATGGAATAAATTCCGAAAAATTTCTGAAGGTCCCATAAGTCATCTAAGTGTCCGAACACCTAACATAAAAATTATTAAAAATCTATTTCTCCTATTTGGACCTAATTACTACAATTTAATTAATAATAAATAAATAAAAGGGCTTATACGATTTCTAGGAAGGGGGTTTTACATATTGAGATACCTACCTTACTCCCCCTCTAACCTACTAGCTAGCTAGCTATATATGCATATATATATACCTATCTATATAACTAAGCAAATATATATATATATATATATATATATATATATATATATAACACATATACATATCTACCTACATATATCTATATATATATATATATATATATATATATATATATATATATATATGTATATAGATATACATACACATATACATCTATACTAATATATATCTATCTATATATACTAGTA
This sequence comes from Iris macrosiphon, assembly GCA_036927795.1. Taxonomy (NCBI): domain Eukaryota; kingdom Viridiplantae; phylum Streptophyta; class Magnoliopsida; order Asparagales; family Iridaceae; genus Iris; species Iris macrosiphon. Next base: position 70,865,707 of record JAYESA010000017.1, on the reverse strand, counting down.
TCTATATACATATATATATATATAATATATATATATATATATATATCCATCAATGTATATATACTAATACTTATATATTTGTATACATCTATATATATACATAAATATGAAAAATGAGGGGGGAGAAACTAGCTCGCGCGCGTGCTGTGTTGAATGCGCTACCGCGGCGCGCTGCCAGCTGCTGCGCCTGCAGCTACTGCAGCAGCGGCGCTATAAGGCTGCTGCCACGGCATGCTGCCGCTGCTGCGCTGTGCGGCGCTGCAGCCACTGCCGCTGCACCTTCAGTTGTGCTGCTGCTGCCGCGACGCTGCTGCTGCTGCGCCTGCATCTGTGCTAGCTGTGGCTCGCCCTCTTGCTCACTCTCCTCAATCTCTCTCCCTCTCACACCTCGACACACACTAACACACACACACAGACACATCTATACACACACACATAAACATATACACGCGCACACACTTACATATATATAAACACACAAACATATATACATATATATATATACACATATATATATATACACACACAAAACCATATATGTGTGTGTGTGTGTGTGTGTATATATATATATATATATATATATATATATATATATATATATATATATATATATATAAACACATATCCACACTCACACACACGCTCACAAACACACACTCTCACACACACGCTCACAAACACACGCTCACAAACACACACTCTCACACACACGCTCACAAACACACACTCTCACACACACACTCTCACACAAAACACTCACACAACTCTCAAACACACACAACCACACACACACACACACACACACACCACACACACACACACACTCATATATATATATATATATATAT
>JAYESA010000017.1:70795622-70864759 GCA_036927795.1 Iris macrosiphon | reverse complement strand
GACAATTAAAATGAGGACTGTCAAAATTTTGACAGTCCTCATTGTTTGTAGGACTGTCAAAATCCTGACAGTCCTAGTTTTATATAAAATTTTCAGTGGGTTAAAATTAGGACTGTCAAAATTTTGACAGTCCACATAGCTTGTGGACTGTCAAAATTATGACAGTCCTAACAATTTTTAGGACTGTCAAAATTTTGACAGTCCTTCCAAGTGGTAGGACTGTCATAATTTTGACAGTCCTGATTATAACAATTTGGGCTAGCCCCAAGTAATTGTCATTTTGGGAAATGGGACTGTCAAAATTTTGGACAGTCCTAACAATTTTTAGGACTGTCAAAATTTTGACAGTCCTTCCAAGTGGTAGGACTGTCAAAATTTTGACAGTCCTGATTATAACAGTGGACTAGCCCCGAGTAACTTTCATAATGGCAAACCTTGTAATTTTTTCTAATTTCTAATGGGCTAGCCCCAAGTAAAAGTTGCAGTGCCCTTATCAAAAGCCTTTATATTAGAAGTTTGTCGCTCAAAAAAGTTAGTAAGGTTGTCCCATTTTTTTGGGGTAATTTATAATGGCACTACAAAGTTTACTTAGGTCTAGTCCACTCATACTAGCCCCATTTTTTAGTTATACTAGTCCAAACTCCACTAATCTCCACCGGAGTTCTCCTCCCTCCTTCCTTTCTTGCCGGAGCCCTCCTCCTTCCGCCTCCTCCCCCGTCCCTCCACCGCCTCCTCCCGTCGTCGTCGCCGCCTCTGCCTCCTCCTCCGCCTCCCGACGCCTCCTTCCTCTCCTGTTCCTCCGATACGTACTCCCTTTCGGTGACCCCCTTTCGGTGCTCGACTACCTCGGCACCCGTTCGCCGCGCCGCTCCTCCCTCCCCTCCTTCTCCGTCGCTACTACCAGGTCCTCCACTCTGCCGCCGGAAGACATGAATAATAACACAATGACAAAGAAAAATAACATCACACAGAAAACCAAAAAAGAAAAAATAGAAGAACTGTCAAAATTTGACATATATGTTGATTTTTAGGACTGTCAAAATTTTGAGATTGTCAAAATTTTGACAGTCCTAAATTTTATTTTCTATTAATTTATTTTGTTAATTGGTGGGGGGGGCAATTTTATTTTGTTAATTTTATGTTTTATTTAAGAAAATATATTTTAACGAAATAAAATTAAAATAAATAACAGTAAATTTACTGTATCGAAATTTCAAAATTAACAAAAAATTAAAATAAATTAACTCAGTTGTCGATATATATCAAATTTTCAAAATATCCTAAATTTATATCCTTAAAATTTGTTAAAGTATTATGTTATTTAAAATAGTAAATTTATTATTGGTACATTAAATATTTTGTAAAAAAAAAATACCAAAAGTAAATTTTGGAGGTCGAAACATCGTTTTTTTGCGATTCTAAAAATTTGGGAAGTCCGTCAAACGATGAAACAGTTTATCCCGAAGTACTTTTTCATACGGTCATTTTTGCACAAACTGGACCTTGTTTCGATCTTCCAGTCAAAAGTTATGATACTTTAAAGTTTTATATTTTATATTTTTGCATGTAATATGTACGTCTTACTTCGGATGAAAATTCTCTCTACACGAATTGTGTGACTCTCGTCGAAAACATACAAATCGACCTATTGTGTGACGAAAAACGATTTGAAAACAAATAGTTATGGCTGTTCGAAGTCTGATCGACGGCAGACGTAATATTCGTACAGTAGATTTTTTTTTTTTTGGGTTCTCAATGATAACATATTTTATTTTGGATGTTAAACTAAATAAAAAAAATCAAAAATCCAAAACTTAACTAAATAGAAAAAAAACGAAAAAAAAAAATATCCTGACAATTAAAATGAGGGACTGTCAAAATTTTGACAGTTCTCAGTTGTTTGTGGGACTGTCAAAATTCTGACAGTCCTAGTTTTATATAAAATTTTCAGTGGGTTAAATTATGACTTGTCAAAATTTTGACAGTCCACAGTAGCTTGTGGAACTGTCAAAAAGATTGACAGTACTAAATTTTTTTTTTACAGTCCTACCTATTGGAAGGATTGTCAAAATTTTTGGGAGTATTAAAAATTTAGAGCTGTCAAATTTTTTGAGTCCCTACCTATTGGAAAGACTGTTAAAACTTTTTGACACAGTCCTAAAAATTGGGTTGTCCTGAGTAACTTTGAAATGTGTTATTATAATTGACCTTTTTATTTATTTACAAGTTTGTTATTCAAAAATTTACTAAGGAATTTGTCAAAAAATTTAACAGTTCAAAATATATAATGGACTGTCAAATTTTTTTACAGCCCTAAATGAACAATATTTTTTTTTATGTAAATTTTATTTTGTATTTCTACCAATATAATATACTGTCAAAAATACAGTTCATCATGTATTTTTGACTGTCAAAATACAGTTCATAATAGTCCACTAGTAAATTTTGTTAGTGACAATCTTATAAATAAAAAAATATTGAAAGTCCAGTGTAACTTTTTTTTAGTGTATTTAATAATTTTCCTTTATATAACCCCTGAAATCTTGTCCATTTCCCCACAAGTCCTTAAGATCTTGCTATTTGGAAAGAGGTCCACAAATCATCAAAATCTTGCTTGGGCAAATTAATACCATTATAACAATTTTGACTATTTTATTCTTCTTCTGGCCCATTGTCAAGCTCAAAGTCATTTAACTCTAGCTCCAAATCATTAAACTTTACCCCCATCCTTCTCAATTCTCAAAACGCAATCACCACAAACTCTCCTCCTCCACAAATGTAGCAACTTCTAATCTATTCCTCAGTTATCCATATGTTGGGTTTAGGGACAAATGGCGATGTTTACCCCTGAAACCATAAAGAAAATATGAATCAGAACTTGTCATACGAGACCCAAACAAAGATCATAAACAATATGTGGTGGCCTGAACAAGTCACAACCTTCTTCTTTTTTTATCAAAGATTGTAAATACAACTATGTTTGCTAACCAAGAGTTGAACCATTACACTTCTATAGAATAAGATACAAGATTATACTAGTGATCGTAAAGGAAAAACCTCAACCCCAACTAGGACTTGCTCAACTAGCGACCAGATGGAGCAAACGACTCTCTGGTCAAAAGTCACAATGATCTAGGGGGAGCTCTAATCACTAATAGAATTAGTAAAATATTCCTTGAATTTCTTGAGACCATACTTACAAAACTCTTTTTTGTCTCATTCTTATAAGGAGCAAAGAAACTCTAATTCCATTAAGAAATCCAGACTTAGTCCATAAGTCTCATGACGATTCTGGACCATTCAGATCAAGCCCCATAATCAATATGTGTCACCAAAAATATAACAAATATGACAAAATTAAGTAGCTTTTTCCGATTCGAAGTTCCGACCAGAATTTCAAAATTCTGCAGCCTTGCTCTTTGGAAACAACAGAGATATCCAACAAGATATCTGAATGCTCCAGATTACCTCTTTCACCCCTCAACATCGGACCATCCCTCATTTCCCCGCTCCATCCTCAAACCTAAAAAAAATCATAATCCTATTATTCAACACAACCACTACCTCCTTCATTCCTCCTTTGACGACCTAGTAAATTCTCCCCCTCACCTTAGGGACGAATTGGTAATTCATCCAGTATAGCTAATGTCAACTATATGGTTAGGTTACTTTAACTTGGATGGAATAAGATGAAAAGGCTTATGGTTGAATATTTAATGAGGTCTCATTTATATAACAAGATTCAGAAGGATTATGTTAAAATGGATAAAGATCTAATGGACTTATTTGGAAAGAATCCCATATTTATTTAAACTCTACCCCATCCTTCTCAATTTTCAAAGCATAATCACCAAACTCTTCTCCTCCATAAATGGTGCCAACTTCTCATCTCTTCCTCAGTCATCCATATGTTGGGTTCAGCGACAAATGCAGCAAAAAAATAAGCAATGTTTACCCCTGAAACCATAAAGAAAATATTAACCAGAACCTGTCAGAGGAGACCAAGCAAAGATCACAAATAATATGTGGTGGCTATGGCCACCTGAATAAGTCACAACCTTCTATTTATTAAAGATTGTAAATACAAATATGTTTACTGACTCCCTTCTCCCAAGAGTTGATCATTTACACTTCTATAGAAAAAGATACAAGATTATACTAGAGATCATAAAGAAAAACCTCAACCCCAACTAGGACTCGCTCACCTAGCAAAGCCTATCCACTAATGACGACAGTGACAATCTCGACCTGTTGGAGGAAACGACTCTCTGGTCACAAGTCTTCTTCTATTTGAAGTGCAAGAACTTAGGGGAGCTCTAATCACTTATAAAATTAGTAAAATATTTCTTGATTTTCTTGAGACCATACTTAGAAAATTTTTTTTTGCCTCATTCTTATAAGAAACAAAGAAACTCTAATTCCATCAAGAAATCCAGACTTAATCCATAAGTCTCATGAGGATTCTAGACCATTCAGATCAAGCCCCATAATCAATAAGTCTCACATAAAATATAATATGACAAAATTGTCATGCCCCAGTCCCGAAATATGCAGGACCAGGTCATGTGGCAATGGCCAACTACATATCAAGATGACTCCAGTCCAACTCAAATACGTATAAGCTGTTCCGTGAGGGTCACTATCTAGATAACACAATAACTATATCTATGTCTCAATCCACAAGAATACAAAATATAAGGATAGACAATATGTATCACGGTGTGAACCCTATACCACACTTGTCCGAATAGACTCAAAATGGATAATATGAGTTTACAAATACTAGGCTATAACAGCAGATAAATAATTAATAAGAATATGTATATGTAACTACGGAAGATACGATACAAGTACCAAATCACAATACCTGCAAACCGAGATGATACTCAATAATAGCTCCAGAAGAACTCGTCAACAATCAACACTGCAAATCTGGAAGGGAACCAGGTCCTCAGAGGGACGTAGTATCAAAAATACAAGCTATGTAAACTGTAATAAACTCATAACTGATGCAAGGGTGATTCTACTTCCTAAATATGCAATTTAGAGGACAATTTTCGTACGCATGGGTGGGATTCAGGCTAACTCGACTAGTCCACGTAGCTCGAGACTAGTGGTGTACATATATTGTCAACAGTCGTTTGTATCCGTCAATAACGATCCAAGAATGTCAGAGGGTATCTACATAACTCATAAAATTTCATAGTTCCTCCTGGAGACTGGTATACCAATGTGGTTGTCCCATACGCATAGTAGTTGTCCTCCTCCATAATTTCCCACTGACCAAGTCATATCCATATCATGTCCAGTTTTATAACTACTTGAGTCTCTAATACCCTAATTATATTAGTCATATTTTTTATCCATCACACGTTCCTTACGTAATGATGGCCAATCAAATACGTAGTCCGTGTCCTTATCTGTCACGCCCTACACCCACAATATCGGGTACGGGTTGTGAGCACGCTCAGCCTACGTCATTGTTAACATCGATAGTCAGTTGTTCTATACCTTATAAATCATTAATATACAAATATCAAAATCTATCTCATCACAGCCAATCTATATCGTGCCCATATCACAATCACCATATCACATATTTTCCACTATCATCTTTTTACAATATTTACAATAAATATCTGGACACAGATACGATGAATGATAAAGGCATCCCCAATATACAGTCATCCATATGTACAATAATCCAACTCTCACCAAATATAATATAATGTCTAATATAAAAATAAAATTTTACAACTACATCCTCAAGTCTCGAAGCTGAACTCTGGGTCCTGTGTAGCCTCCAAGCTAGGGTAAAGGGTATTGTAGAAGCATAAAAAACTTCTCCTTTTGAAAACGACACCGTTTCCTACAAATAAACTAAACATAGGAAGAGTGGCACACTTTCTCTCTATTTCAAAGGATGGCCACTTTCAGGCTGATTTCGTCAACAAAGACAAGCACACGATAAATCTGATAGTTGAACAGCAGTCGAGGATGTTATAAGCCATCAATATAGCTGAGCTATGACACACAAACCCAGGTTGTCGTTTAGTGGCCAGTACGAATCAACTTCTTTAAAGTGTGCCTTAAGGCCAACCTCTTCAAAGTGCACCGTAAGGCCAACCTCTTCAAAGTGCACCATTATAGCTACTTCCTCAAAAGTGCACCATCAAAAGTGCGTGCAGAGTGCGAACTGTCCAAAGTGCACGCACATTGTCATAACTGCTCTAAAATCCTATAAATATATGATAATTGTGTACGTTACAGAGTCTAAAATTTTAAGTCTTTTGTCACGACCCGCACCCGAAAATTCGGGCACGAGTGCGTGGGTACGTCCAGCCTACGCCGCAGAGTCGGCGGTAGTACGCTGTCTAGGTCAATCCATTATTTGCTAACTAGCTCATTCACAAAAACATAGGCAAGATAATAATGAGAATGAAACTTAAGATTTCAACTGAAAATAAATGTGACAGTAGATTCAAATGTTTTAGTACAGGAATTCAATATTGAAATCGGGGACAAACCCGATAAATAAGATAAGAATATAAATGAAAGATAGCTACTACTAGCTACTCAGCGGCAGGGGTCTCCTGGGTGGGTTCTGGCTCCTCATAGGTATCATCAGTCCTGTAAACCCCCAAATTTTCAAATTATTCAATCTTGGATTTTTCTCAATTTTCTGGAATTTTCTGGGAATTTTCTGTAATTAAAATCAAGGTTTTCAAATTAATAAATGATTTTTAATTGGCAATAAATAATATTAAAATATCATGAAAATAACATTTTTGGGTGTAGAATGGAAAATTGGACTTAGGGTAATTTTTCTGGATTTTTCTGGGCCTCAGAACTATTTTTAAATGCCTAAAAACATTTTTCTAATTAATTAATTATTATTTATTTATTTATTTATTTATTATTATTATTATTTCTTTTTTTTTTATTTTTATTTCTGCGGGCCGCCCTGGCCCATTGGGCCGCGGCCCAGCCCGCTACCAGCCCAGCCCAGCCCGCTGCCTTTCCGGGTCGGGTCGGGTCGGGCAACCCGACCCGCTAGCCACCCGACCGCCTCCGACCCGGTCCCCCTCTCTCCCTCGCCTCCGCGTCGCGCGCCGCCTCTGCCGCGCACTCCCCCGCACCAGCCGGCCACCTCACCCCCGTCTCCCCCTCGGCCCGCCTTCCCCGGCCACGAGCCGCCCGACACCGCCTATAAAACCCTCACCATTCCCCTCCTCCGCCTCATCACCTAACCCTAAACCACCGCTCACCACCGTCGTCGACCCCCGCCGTGCCCAGCCCCGCCTCGCCGACCAGCGCCTCCCTCCCCCTCGGCGCCGCCCGCCGTCTCCTCCCGCAGAAACCGCAGCAGCAGCACGAGCAGCCCCCACCGCCGCTGCCGGCCGCCGCTCGCCACCGCCGAGCCGCCAGAAGCACCGCCTCACTCCGGCGAACCGTTCCCCCGCCCTCGTCGGCCGTCCAGCAGCCGTCTCCGCCGTCCTCGGCCGTTTTCCGACAAACCCTAACCCTAATCTCTGTTCCTGTGTCGGACACGGGACACAGTGTCCGACACGACTCGGACACGATTTCGACCCTGTTTTCGGGTCCCCTTCAGGTATGTGTAACTTTTGCCTCGTAGCTCCGTTTTCAATTCCGCAAATTACGTTGTGAAGCCTGTATGACCCTCTCGGTGTCCGGACAAACTGTTCGGAACACCGCGTCCTGTGGTGATCGCACACCGCGATCCAAAAACAGGAAAAACCAGACCCTGTTTCATCCCGGAACCGAGTACGTCCCGCCAAACGGGACGACTTGGTCGCGTGCGGTCTTCACAGATACGTGCGCAGCATCGATACGGATGTGTGAGTCTTCGTGGAAACTGATTCGGGTGTGCGTGCACACCGGAATCAACGCGTATCCGCGGACATCGCCCCGTATCCACCTTTTCGGCAATTCACCCTAATTTTGTGTACACTCGTCGGATCGAGACGAAACTTATGCCATCGGACTCGTAGCGATACGCTGGTCCTGTGGGTCAAGTTTGGTTCGATTCTGAGAACGTTGACGAAATCGCGTGTCGTGGGCCCCACAGGCCCCGCTCGACGGGCGATTTTGTGTTCGGCTCATCGGAATCCAAATCTGGAAGTTCCGTTGGGTTCGTATCAGCGTTCCTGACCTGTTGATACTAAGTTTGGTGAATTTGGAGATCTTTGACCCGGACGCGTTTTTCGGTGCAAAGCGGGCCCACCGGCGGACCCCGTTTTGACCCGAAACTGTCGTTTTTGTCCTTGTCTCCAAATTGGACCCAAGGACAGGCGTTTCTAGCTATTTGACATCTTCTGAGCATGATGGTAATGTCTATTTCAGCTTTTGGACTCATCTGTGGAAATTTCTCCCAAGAACCAAATTAAACAGATCCAAACAACAGGCAAGTACCTGCACTTCAAGTTAATCTTTATATTGTGATAATTAAATTTCCTGCTCCACTAGTACTCTGCTGATTACACGTAGTGTTAGAATACTATATTTCATGTCTTGAATATTGGAATTCATGTCTTATTTTTCATGTCGGGTGGGAGAATACTGAAAGGCATGTAGTTTACCCTTCCCCTTGCCGTGAATAATAGCTGTTGGTACACGACTATCCATCAGCCGGATCCCGATTATTCGTGACTAATAGCCGTTCATGACGGCCGAATTAGCCTTATAAACCCCTGCATGCCAACTAAGTATTCTAAAAATAAACACAAGTTTCATACAGATAACCTCTGGTCATGTTATATTCTTGCTGACTGTGTAGTTTCTTTTCCTGCTCGTTTACTTCTGTTTTCTCATATTCCTGTTTATAGTGTTGACTCTGAGATATTAACATTCCTTTATGCAATTTCCTTAACATGATATTCAATATTTAATTGTCATAAATATTTAGTTTAACATTGTTGTGCACTGTGTACTTTGCTCCTTTCCTGACTGGATCTGTTGATTTAGGCGATGATGAGGATCTTGTCCCTACCTATTATGGTCCTTATGAGGGTACAGATGATACCTATGAGGAGCCAGAACCCACCCAGGAGACCCCTGCTGCTGAGTAGCTAGTAGTAGCTATCTTTCATTTCTATTTCTTATCTTATTTATCGGGTTTGTCCCCGATTTCAATATTGAATTTCTGTACTTAAACATTTGAATCTGTTGTCACATTTACTTTCAGTTGCAATCTTAAGTTTCATTTCTCATTATTATCTTGCCTATGTTGTTGTGAATGAGCTAGTTAGTAACTTTGGATTAACCTAGACAGCGTACTACCGCCGACTCTGCGGCGTAGGCTGGACGTACCCACGTACTCGTGCCCGAACTTTCGGGTGCGGGTCGTGACACGTTTTTATGGTGGCCCATGCAGGTCCTATCCTAAAATAGGGTAATACCCTAGGACAGGGTATGGAATAAAATTGAGGATTCTAGGAAAAGCTCATTCACAGTATAGCGTCCTTATTTCAATTCTTGATATCATTGCTGCTCAATTTTTCCTATCGCCTTTGATTTCCAAGTATTTCTATTCTGATCTTCCTATCCCTTAATCTTTCAGAATGGTCCAGACCAGGAACACAGTAGGAGGCACATCAGAACCAGCTGAGCAGAATGTGCCCGAGACCCTTGCACTCCCGCCGCCTCCATCTGTCCCGGCAGTTACCCTAGATGGGGCACAACTGCTAGGAGTGTTCCAGGGATTGGTGGAATCCCAGAAAGAACAAACTGCACTTCTGCGGACCAGCCTTTCAGAAGCTATTAAGTCCCAGGAGTCGCCACTCAAGAGGCCAGGGAGTGCCAAAGACTTCAAGAACCTTAGGCCTCTGGAATTCTATGGAACTGAGGGCTTCTCTATGCCGATGAGTGGATAGAGAATGTCGAGAGACTCCTGAAGACTGCCCGGGTCCCTGATGACCTCAAAGTGGAGTCCGCAAGCCTGCAACTGTTCGACATTGCTCGAACCTGGTTCAGAGATGAACCCCAACTATCTGCTTTCGACGTCACCTGGGAGGACTTCAAGAGGCTATTCAAGGAGAAATTCTACCCCAAAGTGGCTCGGGAAGCTCTCGAAAGCCAATTCGAGAGACTGGAACAAGGTAACATGACTGTTGATGAATATACTGCCGAATTTAGCAGGTTAAGTCACTTTGCGGAGTACATGGTTCGTACCCCGGAGGACAGAGCCCGTAGATTCAAGAAGGGGCTATCTCCGGATATCCGCCTTGCTGTCACCACCAGCCGAGCTCGCACCTATGAGGAAATCCTGAGCGTGGCACAAGGCGTAGAGAGAGATATGGGGCACAAACTGAAGCGAGAAAGAGATACCGGAAATACGGGACCCAACAAACGCCCTTTTCAACAACAGCAACAACAACAACAGAGGGCCCCGCAGCAAACTCAGCGTCCTCTCCCTCGAGCTCCAGCACCCCAACACCAGGCTCAGGGACAGAACCAGCAAGCTCCCCCTTGCAACTATTGCCAAAAACTAGGCCACACTTGGCAAGACTGTAGAAAGAGGCTAGGTGCCTGTCTCTATTGTGGCTCACCAGCACATCAATTAAGGGACTGTCCTGCTGCTCAAGGACGCCCAGCTGCACCAAAGGCTCCAGTCCAGGCCAGGCCCCCAGCAGCACAACAGAGGGGACCCCCGCTTCCAACACAGCAACAACGCTTTGCTCAGCACCAACAGCAGCAACAGAGGGGTGCACCGCAGCAAGGCCGTGCTTATGCAATGACTCTGGAAGAAGCTGAGGCCACAGCAGACGTGATCACAGGTTCCGTGCTTATAAATTCAATACCAGCTATTACTTTATTTGACTCTGGAGCTTCTCATTCATTCATGTCAGTAGATTTCCTTATGAAGCATAACTTAATCACTAAACCCCTTAGGAATTGTTATAAGATCATTACCGGTGGAGGAATCATCCCGGTTAGTGATGCCTGTAATAATTGTCCTATTACATTATGTGGAAGAGTACTGTATGCTAGACTACTTGTAATGCCAGTGTCCAGTTTTGACATTATACTGGGTATGGATTGGTTAAGTCAACATCATGCCACCATAGACTGTCACAGAGGTAGTGTAATCTTCAGGCCCCCTGACAAGCCAGAATTTGAATTTGCTAGAGGTTCTAGAGAAATGGGTAATAACATAATTTGTGGAGCCCTAGTAACAGAAGAATTGCCACCTATCATCTCTGAATACCTTGATGTCTTTCCTGAGGATCTCCCAGGCTTACCCCCAGACCGAGAAGTTGAATTCTCCATTGACTTAGTGCCAGGAGCAGCACCAGTATCTCAGAACCCCTACAGAATCAACAAGAATGAGATAATAGAACTAAATGAACAAATCAAAGAGCTAGAAGACAAAGGTTTCATTAGGTCTAGTGTCTCACCTTGGGGAGCTCCAGTACTATTTGTGCCCAAGAAGGACGGAACATCCAGAATGTGTATTGACTATAGGGCCTTAAATGCCTTAACAATTAAGAATAAGTATCCCCTGCCCAGGATAGATGACTTATTTGATCAGCTGAGTGGAGCTCGGGTATTTTCAAAGATTGATTTAAGGTCTGGTTACCACCAAGTAAGGGTGAGAAAAGAAGACATCCCTAAAACTGCTTTCAATACCCGGAACGGATATTACGAATTCTTAGTGATGTCGTTCGGGTTGACGAATGCACCAGCAGTTTTTATGAACCTAATGAACAGAGTTTTCCAGCCATACCTAGACAAATTTGTAGTGGTCTTTATTGATGATATTTTGATCTACTCCAAGACCCCCGAAGAACATGAAGAACATTTGAGGTTAGCCTTGGAGACTTTGAGGAAGGAAAAACTTTATGGAAAATTGTCTAAGTGTGCTTTCTTCCTAGACAAAGTAGAATTCTTGGGACATGTTGTGACTGGAGATGGAATAGCAGTAGATCCTAAGAAGATAGCTGCAGTAGAATCCTGGCCCACTCCAGACTCTGTAGCTGAGATTAGAAGTTTCCTGGGACTAGCTGGCTACTATCGGAAGTTTGTGAAGGACTTTGCTAGAATTGCGGAGCCCATGACAAAATTAACAAGAAAGGATGAAGAGTTCACCTGGACTGATGAATGTCAGCGTGCCTTTGAGGAATTGAAGAAAAGACTGACTTCTGCCCCTATTCTGACCTTACCTTCCGGAACCGGAGGTTTCGCTATTTATAGTGATGCTTCTGGAAAAGGTCTAGGTTGTGTACTAGAGCAGAACAAGAAGGTAATAGCATATGCCTCTAGACAGCTTCGACCGCATGAAAAGAATTATCCAACTCATGATTTAGAATTAGCAGCTGTCATTTTTGCTCTTAAACTATGGAAGCATTATCTTTATGGAGAAATGGTGGAAATATTTACAGACCATAAAAGTCTAAAATATATCTTCACTCAGAAAGAGCTAAACATGAGGCAAAGAAGGTGGCTGGAACTAATGAAAGACTTTGATATCACTCTTCAATATCACCCTGGGAAGGCAAATGTAGTTGCTGATGCTCTAAGCAGGTATCCTATGGCGATGTACTTGACTATGGACAGACACCTGCTGGAGGACTTGGAAAGTTTAGGTATCGAAGTAATTATCCCAGGAAAAGAAGGCCAAATGATGAACTTGCAGATTCAGTCTACCTTAATGGACAAGATCAAGGAGACACAGTTTCAGGACGAAGGCCTGCGAAGCCTTCGAGGTCAAGTACAAGCGGGACTAGTAGAAGAATTCAGAATTCATGAAGATGGATCACTAAGGCATGGCGATAGATTATGTGTACCTCAAGGAGACATAAGAGAAGAAATCATACAAGAGGCGCACAGATCGCAATACTCTATACACCCAGGAGCCAACAAGATGTACAAGGACCTGAGAACGCATGTCTGGTGGCATGGCATGAAAAGAGAAGTAGCCAGGTTCGTGTCTCGTTGTTTAGTGTGCCAGCAGGTCAAGGCAGAAAGACAACGACCTGGAGGATTGCTTCAACCCCTACCCATTCCGGAGTGGAAGTGGGAACATATCACAATGGATTTTGTTTCCGGACTTCCGAGGACACCTAGTGGAAAGGATGCAATCTGGGTGATAGTAGATAGACTGACCAAGTCGTCACACTTTCTACCTTTCAAAGTAGGGCTATCTACAGAAAAGCTGGCAGATTTATATATCAGGCATATTGTCAGGCTGCATGGAGTTCCAGTAAGCATTGTCTCCGACCGAGATTCAAGATTCACCTCTCACTTCTGGAAGAGCTTACAGGCCAGCTTGGGGACGCAACTCAAATTCAGCACAGCTTATCATCCCCAAACCGATGGACAATCGGAACGTACAATCCAGACACTTGAAGATATGCTCCGTACATGTGTTCTGGATTTTGGAGGATCCTGGAAAGACTATTTACATCTGGTGGAGTTCTTTTATAATAACAGTTATCAAGCCAGCATCGAGATGACTCCATTTGAAGCGCTGTATGGACGAAGATGTCGTACCCCGCTATCATGGGACGACGTTGGAGAAAGAGCCCTGCTGGGACCAGAGATGGTGATCGATTCAGCTGAGAAGGTAAAGCAAATAAGGGACAGACTTCGAGTGGCTCAAGACAGGCAACGACATTGGGCAAATAGCCACCGAAGGCCCTTAGAATTTGAGGTAATTAAATTTATAAAATTCAAGTCAATTTAAACATTTTGATTATGGAACTAAGACTTGATTATGACTCTATTTTAAGGTTGGAGAGCTGGTGTTCTTAAAGATTTCCCCGACACGTGGCACCATTAGGTTCGGAAGGAGTGGAAAACTCAGCCCAAGATTCATTGGACCTTTTGGCATACAGGAAAAAATCGGAGAAGTGGCATACCGACTGGCATTGCCACCCTCTCTGGATGGAGTACATAACGTCTTCCACGTGTCACAGCTGAGGAAGTATGTGTCAGACCCCAGTCACATTTTGGATCACTCAGAGCTCGAAGTAGGCCCAAGTCTGACTTACCAGGAACAACCCGTGGAGATACTGGATCGCTCGGAGAAAGTCCTACGGAACCAGGTTATCTCCCTGGTTCGCGTAGCTTGGAAGCACCATTCTCCCGGCGAATCCACCTGGGAGCGAGAAGACGAGATTAGAGAGCGATACCCCTATCTTTTTGAAACCTGAGGTATATTGTATTTTATTTTTCGGCCTTTCCTTTCGTGCCTTGTTATTCTTAAATTTCGAGGATGAAATTTTTGTAAGTTGGGTAGGTTGTAAACCCCCAAATTTTCAAATTATTCAATCTTGGATTTTTCTCAATTTTCTGGAATTTTCTGGGAATTTTCTGTAATTAAAATCAAGGTTTTCAAATTAATAAATGATTTTTAATTGGAAATAAATAATATTAAAATGTCATGAAAATAACATTTTTGGGTGTAGAATGGAAAATTGGACTTAGGGTAATTTTTCTGGATTTTTCTGGGCCTCAGAACTATTTTTAAATGCCTAAAAACATTTTTCTAATTAATTATTATTTATTTATTTATTTATTTATTATTATTATTATTTCTTTTTTTTTATTTTTATTTCTGCGGGCCGCCCTGGCCCATTGGGCCGCGGCCCAGCCCGCTACCAGCCCAGCCCAGCCCGCTGCCTTTCCGGGTCGGGTCGGGTCGGGCAACCCGACCCGCTAGCCACCCGACCGCCTCCGACCCGGTCCCCCTCTCTCCCTCGCCTCCGCGTCGCGCGCCGCCTCCGCCGCGCACTCCCCCGCACCGGCCGGCCACCTCACCCCCGTCTCCCCCTCGGCCCGCCTTCCCCGGCCACGAGCCGCCCGACACCGCCTATAAAACCCTCACCATTCCCCTCCTCCGCCTCATCACCTAACCCTAAACCACCGCTCACCACCGCCGTCGACCCCCGCCGTGCCCAGCCCCGCCTCGCCGACCAGCGCCTCCCTCCCCCTCGGCGCCGCCCGCCGTCTCCTCCCGCAGAAACCGCAGCAGCAGCACGAGCAGCCCCCACCGCCGCTGCCGGCCGCCGCTCGCCACCGCCGAGCCGCCAGAAGCACCGCCTCACCCCGGCGAACCGTTCCCCCGCCCTCGCCGGCCGTCCAGCAGCCGTCTCCGCCGTCCTCGGCCGTTTTCCGACAAACCCTAACCCTAATCTCTGTTCCTGTGTCGGACACGGAACACAGTGTCCGACACGACTCGGACACGATTTCGACCCTATTTTCGGGTCCCCTTCAGGTATGTGTAACTTTCGCCTCGTAGCTCCGTTTTCAATTCCGCAAATTGCGTTGTGAAGCCTGTATGACCCTCTCGGTGTCCGGATAAACTGTTCGGGACACCGCGTCCTGTGGTGATCGCACACCGCGATCCAAAAACAGAAAAAACCAGACCCTGTTTCACCCCGGAACCGAGTACGTCCCGCCAAACGGGACGACTTGGTCGCGTGCGGTCTTCACAGATACGTGCGCAGCATCGATACGGACGTGTGAGTCTTCGTGGAAGCTGATTCGGGTGTGCGTGCACACCGGAATCAACGCGTATCCGCGGACATCGCCCCGTATCCGCCTTTTCGACAATTCACCCTAATTTCGTGTACACTCGTCGGATCGAGACGAAACTTGTGCCATCGGACTCGTAGCAATACGCTGGTCCTGTGGGTCAAGTTTGGTTCGATTCTGAGAACGTTGACGAAATCGCGTGTCGTGGGCCCCATAGGCCCCGCTCGACGGGCGATTTTGTGTTCGGCTCATCGGAATCCAAATCTGGAAGTTCCGTTGGGTTCGTATCAGCGTTCCTGACCTGTTGACATTAAGTTTGGTGAATTTGGAGACCTTTGACCCGGACGCATTTTTCGGTGCAAAGCGGGCCCACCGGCGGACCCCGTTTTGACCTGAAACTGCCGTTTTTGCCCTTGTCTCCAAATTGGACCCAAGGACAGGCGTTTCTAGCTATTTGACATCTTCTGAGCATGATGGTAATGTCTATTTCAGCTTTTGGACTCATCTGTGGAAATTTCTCCCAAGAACCAAATTAAACAGATCCAAACAACAGGCAAGTACCTGCACTTCAAGTTAATCTTTATATTGTGATAATTAAATTTCCTGCTCCACTAGTACTCTGCTGATTACACGTAGTGTTAGAATACTATATTTCATGTCTTGAATATTGGAATTCATGTCTTGTTTTTTATGTCGGGTGGGAGAATACTGAAAGGCATGTAGTTTACCCTTCCCCTTGCCGTGAATAATAGCTGTTGGTACACGACTGTCCATCAGCCGGATCCCGATTATTCGTGACTAATAGCCGTTCATGACGGCCGGATTAGCCTTATAAACCCCTGCATGCCAACTAAGTATTCTAAAAACAAACACAAGTTTCATACAGATAACCTCTGGTCATGTTATATTCTTGCTGACTGTGTAGTTTCTTTTCCTGCTCGTTTACTTCTGTTTTCTCATATTCCTGTTTATAGTGTTGACTCTGAGATATTAACATTCCTTTATGCAATTTCCTTAACATGATATTCAATGTTTAATTGTCATAAATATTTAGTTTAACATTGTTGTGCACTGTGTACTTTGCTCCTTTCCTGACTGGATCTGTTGATTTAGGCGATGATGAGGATCTTGCCCCTACCTATTATGGTCCTTATGAGGGTACAGATGATACCTATGAGGAGCCAGAACCCACCCAGGAGACCCCTGCTGCTGAGTAGCTAGTAGTAGCTATCTTTCATTTCTATTTCTTATCTTATTTATCGGGTTTGTCCCCGATTTCAATATTGAATTTCTGTACTTAAACATTTGAATCTGTTGTCACATTTACTTTCAGTTGCAATCTTAAGTTTCATTTCTCATTATTATATTGCCTATGTTGTTGTGAATGAGCTAGTTAGTAACTTTGGATTAACCTAGACAGCGTACTACCGCCGACTCTGCGGCGTAGGCTGGACGTACCCACGTACTCGTGCCCGAACTTTCGGGTGCGGGTCGTGACAAGTCCCCTTATAGGGACCATAATAAGTAGGGGCAAGATCCTCATCATCGCCTAAATCAACAGATCCAGTCAGGAAAGGAGCAAAGTACACAATGCACAACAAGATTAAACTAAATATTTTATGACAATTAAATATCTGATATCATGTTGAGAAACAGCATAACAGAATATTATTATCTCAGAGTTAAATTGTAACCAGGAATATGAGAAACAGAAATAAATGAAACGGAAAATAGAACTACAATAGCCAGCAAGAAATATAACATGACCAGAAGCTATCTGTGTGGACTTGTGTTTGTTTTAGAATACATAGTTGGCATGTAGGGGTTTATAAGGCTAATCCGGCCGTCATGAACGGCTATTAAACAGGGGAAATCAGGATCCGGCTGAGGTACAGTTGTATACCAACAGCTATTAAACAGGACAAGGGGAAGGGTAAACTACATGCCTTCTAGGTATTCTCCCACCCGACATGAAAAACAAGACAAGAACTTCCAATATTCAAGACATGAAATCCAGCATTTCTAACACTAGGTGTAATCATCAAGGGTACATGTATGGCAGGGAATTAATTATCATAATATATAAAGATTAACTTGAAGTGCAGGTACTTGCCTGTTGTTTGGATCTGATTAATTTAGTTCTTGGGAAAAAAGTCCAGAGATGAGTCCAAAAGCTGAAATAGACATTACCATCATGCTCAGAAGATGTCAAATAGCTAAAAATGCCTGTCCTTGGGTCCAATTTGGAGACAAGGGCAAAAACGGCAGTTTCGGGTCAAAACGGGGTCCGCCGGGGGGCCCGCTTTGCACCGAAAAACGTGTCCGGGTCAAAGGTCTCCAAATTCACCAAACTTAGTGTCAACAGGTCAGGAACGCTGATACGAACCCAACGAAACTTCCAGATTTGGATTCCGATGAGCCGAACACAAAATTGCCCGTCGAGCGGGGCCTGTGGGGCCCACAACACGCGATTTCGTCAACGTTCTCAGAATCGAACCAAACTTGACCCACAGGACCAGCGTATCGCTACGAGTCCGATGGCGTAAGTTTCGTCTCGATCCGACGTGTGTACACAAAGTTAGGGTGAATTACAGAAAAGGCAGATACGGGGCGATGTCCGCGGATACGCGTTGATTCCGGTGTGCACGCACACCCGAATCAGCTTCCACGAAAACTCACACGTCCGTATCGACGATGCGTACGTATCTGTGAAGACCGCACGCGACCAAGTCGTCCCGTTTGGCGGGGCGGACTCAGTTCCGGGGTGAAACAAGGTCTGGTTTTTCCTGTTTTTGGATCGCGGTGTGCGATCACCACAGGACGCGATGCCCCGAACAGTTTATCCGGATACCGAGAGGGTCATACAGGCTTCACAACGCAATTTACGGAATTAAAAACGGAGCTACGAGCAAAAAGTTACACGCACCTGAAGGGGACCCGAAAAGCCGGGGAAAACCGTGTCCGTGTCGTGTCCGACACGACACGAGGAATTTGGGGATTTAGGGTTTCTGAGCTTGGACACGCCGGAGCTCCGCCGGCTGTGCTGGACGGGGGCGGATGGCTCGGGGACGGCCGGCTCGAGGCGGGGCGAAGCTGGCGGAGGCGGCGCAGGGCCGGAGGCGGTCGGAGCAGCGGCAGGGTCGGCCTCGGGCTGCTGCTGCTGCTCGGCGCTGCGGGGAGTGGCCGGCGTTGGACGCGGGGCGGCCAGAGGAATCGGGGTCGTGGGGGTGCGGGGGAAGAACGGGTCGGCGGGTGCGGGCGGCTAGCGGGTCGGGTTGCCTGACCCGACCCGACCCGGAAAGGCAGCGGGCTGGGCTGAGGCTAATGGGCCGGGCCGCGGCCCAATGGCCTGGGCGGCCCGCAGAAAAATAAATAAAATAAAATAAAATAAATAATAAATAATAAATAATTAGATAAATAGATAAATAATTAATTAATTTAATAAAATAGTTTTTAGGCATTTAAAAATAGGTCTGAGGCCCAAAAAAATCCAGAAAAATTACCCTAAGTCCAATTTTCCATTTTACACCCAAAAATATTATTTTCATGATATTTTAATATTATTTATTGCCAATTAAAAATTATTTATTAATTGAAAACCTTGATTTTAATTACAAAAAATTCCCAGAAAATTCCAGAAAATTGGGAAAAATCCAAGATTTAATAATTTGAAAATTCGGGGGTTTACAACCTACCCAACTTACAAAAAATTTCGTCCTCGAAATTTAAGAATAACAAGGCACGAAAAGAAAGGCCGAGAAATAAAATATACCTCAGGGTTCAAAAAGATAGGGGTATCGCTCTCTAATCTCGTCTTCCCGCTCCCAGGTGGATTCGCCGGGAGAATGGTGCTTCCAAGCTACGCGAACCAGGGAGATAACCTGGTTCCGTAGGACTTTCTCCGAGCGATCCAGAATCTCCACGGGTTACTCTTGGTAAGTCAAACTTGGGCCTACTTCGAGCTCTGAGTGATCCAAAATGTGGCTGGGGTCTGACACGTACTTCCTCAGCTGCGACACGTGGAAGACGTTATGTACTCCATCCAGAGAGGGTGGCAATGCCAGTCGGTATGCCACTTCTCCAATTTTCTCCTGAATGCCAAAAGGTCCAATAAATCTTGGGCTGAGTTTTTCACTCCTTCCGAACCTAATGGTGCCACGTGTCGGGGAAATCTTTAAGAATACCAGCTCTCCAACCTTTAATAAAGTCACAATCAAGTCTTAGTTCCATAAGCAAAATGTTTAAATTGACTTGAATTTCATAAATTTAATTACCTCAAATTCTAAGGGCCTTCGGTGGCTATTTGCCCAATGTCGTTGCCTGTCTTGAGCCACTCGAAGTCTGTCCCTTATTTGTTTTACCTTCTCAGCTGAATCGATCACCATCTCTGGTCCCAGCAGGGCTCTTTCTCCAACGTCGTCCCATGATAGCAGGGTACGACATCTTCGTCCATACAGAGCTTCAAATGGAGTCATCTCAATACTTGCTTGGTAGCTGTTATTATAAGAGAACTCCACCAGATGTAGATAGTCTTCCCAGGATCCTCCAAAATCCAGAACACATGTACGGCGCATATCTTCAAGTGTCTGGATTGTACGTTCCGATTGTCCGTCGGTTTGGGGATGATAAGCTGTGCTGAATTTGAGTTGCGTCCCCAAGCTGGCTTGTAAGCTCTTCCAGAAGTGAGAGGTGAACCTTGAATCTCGGTCGGAGACAATACTTACTGGGACTCCATGCAGCTTGACAATGTGTCTGATATATAAATCTGCCAGCTTCTCTGTAGATAGCCCTACTTTGAAAGGTAGAAAATGTGCAGACTTGGTCAGTCTATCTACTATCACCCAGATTGCATCCTTTCCACTAGGTGTCCTTGGAAGTCCGGAAACAAAATCCATTGTGATATGTTCCCACTTCCACTCCGGAATGGGTAGGGGTTGAAGCAATCCTCCAGGTCTTTGTCTTTCTGCCTTGACTTGCTGGCACACTAAACAACGAGATACGAACCTGGCTACTTCTCTTTTCATGCCATGCCACCAAACATGCGTTCTCAGGTCCTTGTACATCTTGTTGGCTCCTGGATGTATAGAGTATTGCGATCTGTGCGCCTCTTGCATGATTTCTTCTCTTATGTCTCCTTGAGGTACACATAATCTATCGCCATGCCTCAGTGATCCATCTTCATGAATTCTGAATTCTTCTACTAGTCCAGCTTGCACTTGACCTCGAAGGCTTCGCAAGCCTTCGTCCTGAAACTGAGTCTCCTTGATCTTGTCCATCAAAGTAGACTGAATCTGCAAGTTCATCATTTGGCTTTCTTTTCCTGGGATAATTACTTCAATACCTAAACTTTCCAAGTCCTCCAGCAGGTGTCTGTCCATAGTCAAGTACATCGCCATAGGATACCTGCTTAGAGCATCAGCAACTACATTTGCCTTCCCAGGGTGATATTGAAGAGTGATATCAAAGTCTTTCATTAGTTCCAGCCACCTTCTTTGCCTCATGTTTAGCTCTTTCTGGGTGAAGATATATTTTAAACTTTTATGGTCTGTAAATATTTCCACCTTTTCTCCATAAAGATAATGCTTCCATAGTTTAAGAGCAAAAATGACAGCTGCCAATTCTAAATCATGAGTGGGATAATTCTTTTCATGTGGTCGAAGCTGTCTAGAGGCATATGCTATTACCTTCTTGTTCTGCTCCAGTACACAACCTAGACCTTTTCCAGAAGCATCACTATAAATAGCGAAACCTCCGGTTCCGGAAGATAATGTCAGAATAGGGGCAGAAGTCAGTCTTTTCTTTAATTCCTCAAAAGCACGCTGACATTCATCAGTCCAGGTGAACGCTTCATCCTTTCTTGTTAATTTTGTCATGGGCTCCGCAATTCTAGCAAAGTCCTTCACAAACTTTCGATAGTAGCCAGCTAGTCCCAGGAAGCTTCTAATTTCAGCTACAGAGTCTGGAGTGGGCCAGAATTCTACTGCAGCTATCTTCTTAGGATCTACTGCTATTCCATCTCCAGTCACAACATGTCCCAAGAATTCTACTTTGTCTAGGAAGAAAGCACACTTAGACAATTTTCCATAAAGTTTTTCCTTCCTCAAAGTCTCCAAGGCTAACCTCAAATGTTCTTCATGTTCTTCGGGGGTCTTGGAGTAGATCAAAATATCATCAATAAAGACCACTACAAATTTGTCTAGGTATGGCTGAAAAACTCTGTTTATTAGGTTCATAAAAACTGCTGGTGCATTCGTCAACCCGAACGGCATCACTAAGAATTCGTAATGTCCGTTCCGGGTATTGAAAGCAGTTTTAGGGATGTCTTCTTTTCTCACCCTTACTTGGTGGTAACCAGACCTTAAATCAATCTTTGAAAATACCCGAGCTCCACTCAGCTGATCAAATAAGTCATCTATCCTGGGCAGGGGATACTTATTCTTAATTGTTAAGGCATTTAAGGCCCTATAGTCAATACACATTCTGGATGTTCCATCCTTCTTGGGCACAAATAGTACTGGAGCTCCCCAAGGTGAGACACTAGACCTAATGAAACCTTTGTCTTCTAGCTCTTTGATTTGTTCATTTAGTTCTATTATCTCATTCTTGTTGATTCTGTAGGGGTTCTGAGATACTGGTGCTGCTCCTGGCACTAAGTCAATGGAGAATTCAACTTCTCGGTCTGGGGGTAAGCCTGGGAGATCCTCAGGAAAGACATCAAGGTATTCAGAGATGATAGGTGGCAATTCTTCTGTTACTAGGGCTCCACAAATTATGTTATTACCCATTTCTCTAGAACCTCTAGCAAATTCAAATTCTGGCTTGTCAGGTGGCCTGAAAATTACACTACCTCTGTGGCAGTCTATTGTGGCATGATGTTGACTTAACCAATCCATACCCAGTATAATGTCAAAACTGGGCACTGGCATTACAAGTAGTCTAGCATACAGTTCTCTTCCACATAATGTAATAGGACAATTGTTACAGGCATCACTAACCGGGATGATTCCTCCACCGGTAATGATCTTATAACAATTCCTAAGGGGTTTAGTGATTAAGCTATGCTTCATAAGGAAATCTACTGACATGAATGAATGTGAAGCTCCAGAGTCAAATAAAGTAATAGCTGGTATTGAATTTATAAGCACAGAACCTGTGATCACGTCTGCTGTGGCCTCAGCTTCTTCCAGAGTCATTGCGTAGGCACGGCCTTGCTGCGGTGCACCCCTCTGTTGTTGTTGTTGGTGCTGAGCAAAGCGTTGTTGTTGTGTTGGAAGTGGGGGTCCCCTCTGTTGTACTGCTGGGGCCCTGGCCTGGGCTGGAGCCTTTGGTGCAGCGGTGCGTCCTTGAGCAGCTGGACAGTCCCTCATTTGATGCGCTGCTGAGCCGCAGTAGAGGCAGGCACCTAGCCTCTTCCTGCAGACTTGCCAAGTATGACCTGATTTTTGGCAAAAGTTACAAGCAGCAGCTTGTTGGTTCTGTCCCTGAGCCTGGGGTTGGGGTGCTGGAGCTCGAGGGAGAGGACGCTGAGTTTGCTGCGGGGCCCTCTGCTATTGTTGCTGTTGTTGAAAAGGGCGTTTGTTGGGTCCCGCATTTCCGGTATCTCTTTCCCGCTTCAGTTTATGCCCCATATCTCTTTCAACGCCTTGTGCCACGCTAAGGATTTCTTCATAGGTGCGAGCTCGGCTGGTGGTGACAGCAAGGCGGATATCCGGGGACAGCCCCTTCTTGAATCTACGGGCTCTGTCCTCCGGGGTACGAACCATGTACTCCGCAAAGTGGCTTAACCTGCTAAATTCAGCAGTATATTCATCAACAGACATGTTACCTTGTTCCAGTCTCTCGAATTGGCTTTCGAGAGCTTCCCGAGCCACTTCGGGGTAGAATTTCTCCTTGAATAGCCTCTTGAACTCTTCCCAGGTGATGTCGGGAGCAGATAGTTGGGGTTCATCTCTGAACCAGGTTCGAGCAATGTCGAACAGTTGCAGGCTTGCGGACTCCACCTTGAGGTCATCAGGGACCCGGGCAGTCTTCAGGAGTCTCTCGACATTCTCTATCCACTCATCGGCATAGAGAATGCCCTCAGTTCCGTAAAATTCCAGGGGTCTTAGATTCTTGAAGTCTTTGGCACTCCCTGGCCTCTTGAGTGACGTCTCCTGGGACTTAAGAGCTTCTGAGAGGCTGATCCGCAGAAGTGCAGTCTGTTCCTTCTGGGATTCCACCAATCCCTGGAACACTCCTAGCAGCTGTGCCCCATCTAGGGTAACTGCCGGAACAGATGGAGGCGGCGGGAGTGCAAGAGTCTCGGGCACATTCTGCTCAGCTGGTTCTGATGTGCCTCCTACTGTGTTCCTGGTCTGGACCATTCTGAAAGATTAAGGGATAGGAAAATCAGAATAGAATACTTGGAAATCAAAGGCGATAGGAAAAATTGAGCAGCAATGATTTCAAGAATTGAAATAAGGACGCTATACTGTGAATGAGCTTTTCCTAGAATCCTCAATCTTATTCCATACCCTGTCCTAGGGTATTACCCTATTTTAGGATAGGACCTGCATGGGCCACCATAAAAACGTGTCACGACCCGCACCCAGAAATTCGGGCACGAGTGCGTGGGTACGTCCAGCCTACGCCGCAGAGTCGGCGGTAGTACGCTGTCTAGGTCAATCCATTATTTGCTAACTAGATCATTCACAAAAACATAGGCAAGATAATAATGAGAATGAAACTTAAGATTTCAACTGAAAAT
Source organism: Iris macrosiphon (assembly GCA_036927795.1). Lineage (NCBI taxonomy): Eukaryota > Viridiplantae > Streptophyta > Magnoliopsida > Asparagales > Iridaceae > Iris > Iris macrosiphon. The sequence continues at coordinate 70,840,515 of JAYESA010000017.1, read as the reverse complement.
AAATGTGACAGCAGATTCAAATGTTTTAGTACAGGAATTCAATATTGAAATCTGGGACAAACCCGATAAATAAGATAAGAATATAAATGAAAGATAGCTACTACTAGCTACTCAGCAGCAGGGGTCTCCTGGGTGGGTTCTGGCTCCTCATAGGTATCATCAGTCCCCTCATAGGGACCATAATAAGTAGGGGCAAGATCCTCATCATCGCCTAAATCAACAGATCCAGTCAGGAAAGGAGCAAAGTACACAATGCACAACAAGATTAAACTAAATATTTTATGACAATTAAATATCTGATATCATGTTGAGAAACAGCATAACAGAACATTATTATCTCAGAGTTAAACTGTAACTAGGAATATGAGAAACAGAAATAAATGAAACGGGAAATGGAACTACAATAGCCAGCAAGAAATATAACATGACCAGAAGCTATCTGTGTGGACTTGTGTTTGTTTTAGAATACATAGTTGGCATGTAGGAGTTTATAAGGCTAATTCGGCCGTCATGAACGGCTATTAAACAGGGGAAATCGGGATCCGACTGAGGTACAGTCGTGTACCAACAGCTATTAAACAGGACAAGGGGAAGGGTAAACTACATGCCTTCTAGGTATTCTCCCACCCGACATGAAAAATAAGACAAGAACTTCCAATATTCAAGACATGAAATCCAGCATTTCTAACACTAGGTGTAATCATCAAGGGTACATGTATGGCAGGGAGTTAATTATCATAATATATAAAGATTAACTTGAAGTGCAGGTACTTGCCTGTTGTTTGGATCTGATTAATTTAGTTCTTGGGGAAAAAGTCCAGAGATGAGTCCAAAAGCTGAAATAGACATTACCATCATGCTCAAAAGATGTCAATTAGCTAAAAACGCCTGTCCTTGGATCCAATTTGGAGACAAGGGCAAAAACGGCAGTTTTGGGTCAAAACGGGGTCCGCCGGTGGGCCCGCTTTGCACCGAAAAACGTGTCCTGGTCAAAGGTCTCCAAATTCACCAAACTTAGTGTCAACAAGTCAGGAACGCTGATACGAACCCAACAAAACTTCCAGATTTGGATTTCGATGAGCCGAACACAAAATCGTCCGTCGAGCGGGGCCTGTGGGGCCCACGACACGCGATTTCGTCAACGTTCTCAGAATCGAACCAAACTTGACCCACAGGACCAGCGTATCACTATGAGTCCGATGGCGCAAGTTTCGTCTCGATCCGACATGTGTGCACGAAGTTAGGGTGAATTATAGAAAAGGCAGATACGGGGCGATGTCCGCGGATACGCGTTGATTCCGGTGTGTACGCACACCCGAATCAGCTTCCACGAAAACTCACACATCCGTATCGATGATGCGTACGTATCTGTGAAGACCGCACGCGACCAAGTCGTCCCGTTTGGCGGGGCGGACTCAGTTCCGGGGTAAAACAGGGTCTGGTTTTTCCTGTTTTTGGATCGCGGTGTGCGATCACCACAGGACGCGATGCCCCGAACAGTTTGTCCGGACACCGAGAGGGTCATACAGGCTTCACAACGCAATTTGCGAAATTAAAAACGGATCTACGAGCAAAAAGTTACACGCACCTGAAGGGGACCCGAAAAGCCGGGGAAAACCGTGTCCGTGTCGTGTCCGACACGACACGAGGAATTTGGGGATTTAGGGTTTCTGAGCTTGGACACGCCGGAGCTCCGCCGGCTGTGCTGGACGGGGGCGGATGGCTCGGGGACGGCCGGCTCGAGGCGGGGCGAAGCTGGCGGAGGCGGCGCAGGGCCGGAGGCGGTCGGAGCAGCGGCGGGGTCGGCCTCGGGCTGCTGCTGCTGCTCGGCGCTGCGGGGAGTGGCCGGCGTTGGACGCGGGGCGGCCGGAGGAATCGGGGTCGTGGGGGTGCGGGGGAAGAACGGGTCGGCGGGTGCGGGCGGCTAGCGGGTCGGGTTGCCTGACCCGACCCGACCCGGAAAGGCAGCGGGCTGGGCTGAGGCTAATGGGCCGGGCCGCGGCCCAATGGCCTGGGCGGCCCGCAGAAAAATAAATAAAATAAAATAAAATAAATAATAAATAATAAATAATTAGATAAATAGATAATTAATTAATTAATTTAATAAAATAGTTTTTAGGCATTTAAAAATAGGTCTAAGGCCCAGAAAAATCCAGAAAAATTACCCTAAGTCCAATTTTCCATTTTACACCCAAAAATATTATTTTCATGATATTTTAATATTATTTATTGCCAATTAAAAATCATTTATTAATTGAAAACCTTGATTTTAATTACAGAAAATTCCCAGAAAATTCCAGAAAATTGGGAAAAATCCAAGATTTAATAATTTGAAAATTCGGGGGTTTACACCTTTGAAGTTCAAGAACAGAATGAGAGAAATAAAAGCTTGTTGTGTTGTTGTTGCCAAAGCTTTCTCATTTTCTAACTCTTCAAGTTGTTCACAGCATCCTTGCATTTCTTCATCGTCGTGTGGTCCAAGGAGTAAAGTGATCATTTGCAGATCATATCTCTACAGCTATACTTTTCCAGAATCAATTGTACTTAAGTTTTTGTCTAGGATCTTTTGTACTCTTCTTTCTTTTAATAGTTTGTAAGACAAAGTTCATATAACTTTGTTCATTGCAAACAAAATGGCGACTCTGCCGAGGAAGACTTTCTCCTCTGACGAGAAAGTGATAGCTTAATATGATGTTGTATCGGTCAGCTTGATGCAGAAGACCTTGGGCGTGAAGTTTGACCAACAAGCATACAAAAAATGCTCCATTCTATAGGTAGTGCTCGCCCCTCATCCGCACTCAAGTCAAGGAAAACTCGCAAAGTGTAGGTTCCCAAGCCTCGTCACACATATCCCAAAGTTGCTGTCAACAAGAAAAAAAATATTCTGATTGATGAGAACTCCCTTGTCAATTTTGTCAACCAAGTTTAGATCATTGACTTGGTGGAAAACTCTCTTGTGTTAAACAAAGGGATACAAATCGCACAACTCGCACAATATCAAGCAAAGGGTGATTCACACTTAAGCTTCTAAGTCTGTGCATATTTATTGTAATGTGCGGGACAAGCAAGTTATGGACATTGTTGTCTAAGCCAATCTCAGTACAGACGTACTTTTCAAAGAGAGACAAAAGTTTTTCCAGAATCTACGCCAGCAGAAGAAAAACTAAAGCGCACTAATAAAGAGTTAGTCAGGGAAAATTATTTCCCTAATATCATGATCACGTGCTCAGTGGAGGAAAAGTTACGCGCTACTCGTCAGAAGCCTACTATTAGTGCGCCATGCCAAAACCTCCATATAAAATTAAATGCACATAGGCAAACTGCGTCAACTCTGTCTGAGCCACAAAAAGTATGCCAAGCAGGGTCAACCTGTCATGCCCAGTCCCAAAATACGTAGGACTAGGAATACGTAAGCATGCCAGCCGTAAGTATATTACAATTCCAATATATGGATACCATAATACATACGTACGCTGTAATATGAATATTAACTCACATGTGGTATATATATAGTCACAAGTCACAGAAATACTAATCTTATCCACACAACAAGTCACAGAAAAGAAATAACTAAACTAGAATAATGAGTCTGAATAATCCAAAATAATAGTCGGGTGAAGACAAATCCACTATCAAAGACTATATCCAAAACTAAAATAAGAGAGGAGGGTAAATCTCCAATATAAAATAAGATGATGATATAAAGGTATCAGCGAAGCGATCCATCGCTAGAGATAATCAAAGATGCTCAGAAGGTAAGACCTCCTCGAAAGAGATAAGTCGTAAGTCCTGATTCGTGCTCCTGCGATTAGTCAAGATAGTCTATACTTGGAAAGGGACCAGGTCCTCAGAGGAACGTAACAAGATACATAGAAGCATGCCAACTTGAATACAGTAAACATGCATAATAGGTAGAAAATATATAAGTATGTTGTACAAGATAATCTATATGAAATACATAATGAGGACAACTTTTTGACGTATGGGCAGGGGTAGGCTACTCTATCTAATCTCAAAACTCACACATACGTCAGGGACATCATCAGCCATCATACTGCGGGGGTAGCGACCATCGTGACACCATCAGCCGACATACCATGGGGGTAGCGACCATCGAACATGACTACCATAGTTCGTGCTAGTTACTATGGTTTACCAGAGTGGTTATAGCCCATACGCCTAATGATTGTCCTCCCCACCCATGATACTATGTGTCAAGTGTGTGTCAACATATATATATATATATATATATATATATATATATATCATATACTTATGACTGAAAGAAAACACACATGCAATGAATATACAAAAATATAATAAGCATGCAAAGTACTGTAAATAATTTGGCAATGTATCTTGCCTGACAAAAAAGCTGCAAAGTGTAACATCCAAGAGTCAAGCACACAGGATCAGAAACTACGGCCTCAGAATGAATGTCTCCGGATGCTGAAATAAACATCACCAACATTTTCAGAATAAGCAAGATAGCTAGAAAATACTACCCTTTTGTCCAATTTTTATACAGGGATCAAATGGTAATTTTGGGTCAAAACGGGTCCACTTGTGGGTCACTTTGCACCGAAAAGCTTGCCAGGGGTAAAGGTCTCTAAATGGAACAAAATTATAGGTCAAACAAATTATAAATGTCAATACAAACTCAACGGTACATCCAATTTTGAATTCCAGTGAGCCGAACACAAATTGGCCCAAAAAGTCAACTGTGGGCCCCGTAAATAGGTAGTTTGGTCAACTGTCTCAGAATTGCTTAGATCACAAGACCAGAGTGATACCACGAGTCGAATAGCACAAGTTTTGTCGTATTCTGATGAGCGTACAATAAATGGTACAGTATTTTGCAAAAATTGCGATACGAGGACTTTTTGCGGATACGGGTTAATTTTGACGCGCACAAGCGTCCAAATCAGTTTTTGCGAGAGTTCAAACATCTGGACAAACCATACGCATCTTTCGGTACAATTGGTACATGACGGGGCGGTCCCGTTTGGCGGGACGGGATCCGTATCGCAAATTTTGGAAGTTAAAAAAGTAGGTTTTTATGACTTTTAATCCGATTTAATTTAGCATACAGCAACAAATAAAATATTATAATTGACAAAAATTAATCTCGGTTAGGTGGTCTTCGCATAGCAAGAAGAAAAACTAAATTCGGATCTCTATGGTGGGAGATACGAGTCCTTAAACATGGATGGTTACCGCAATTTTCTGCGATTTAAAAGTTGTGTTTTTCTCCAACTTTGGCTCAAATTTTGCCTAGGGTTACGCGCTGTTCGAAGTAAACTAATGCACAAAGTTGGAAGAGGGATAGGTCATGAACATACCGGTGAAGACGGGGTCAAATTTGGTCAGGCGATGGCACGGAAAATGAGGCTTAAACAGGGCTAAGTTGCTGCTCAGTTGCTATCGTGGCGCGGGGTTGACGCGGACGCGCGGTGTTGGTCGCGGCGAGCGGCTGCTCCGGCGAACGACGGCGGCGGTGGCTCTGGTGGTCGGAGGCGGCGGCTCGGGGAGAGCGAGATGGTAAGAGTAGGGTTAGGGTTTAGGGTTTCACTAATGGTGTATATATATATATATATATATATATATATATATATATATATATATATATATATATATATATATATATATATAGGGAGCGGCGGTGGTGTATACTGCGCGCGCGGGATTAGGTTGTTGCCGCTGCTGCTGTAGGATGTTTGCGGGCCGGGTCTAGGACTAGCGGGTAGGGTTAGGATAGCGGGTATGCTTAGGTAATGGTTTCTATTTCTTTCTTTTTCTTTTATTCTTTTTCTTATTCTATTCTTTTCTATTTTCTTTTCTTATTCTTTTTCTTTTCTATTTTGTTTTAACAAACCTTATATATATATATATATATATATATACATATATATATTATATATATATATATAAAATTCTAGAAATTTATTTTAGTGCATATAATTAATCTATCAACTGTCCACAAGGTTACATGGAATAAATTAAGATAAAATTATGTGTCGCTCCATAAATCCTCTATTGCATAATCACCTAAAAATAAAAATCTAATAAATTCTATTTCTTCTAATTAGCTAATAAATACTATAAATTAATTAAATAATTAATTTAATAATTAATACTTTTTTAAAATTAGGGGTTTTATATTCTACCCAACTTATAAAAAATTTGTACTCGAAATTGACACTAACCCATATTCGTAATAATCACTATAGCTATTACACTACATTGCTATCTAGCGGTACTTCCTAAAAGTCATGGTCTGTCATTCTAACACTTTCTTATTTATTGTCTATACACTATTCTATTTCTAACTCATCTACACTACCCAACTTACAAGAATTCTACTAGTAGTCAAAGTTTCTTGCGGCTATTGTCTAGGTTGTAAGACTAATTTATTTATTAGGTCAAGAATCTTGGGATACCTGTCTGGAATCTCACAACCATGATTTTTCTTTGTAACCGTCAAGTATCGTAGTCTAATACTGCCATGCCACCTGACCAATATGTCTGCAAATACTTTGACTACTCTACTATAACGGTCTAGCTGCAGTTGTCGCTACTTCGCCAGCAAATTATCATAGTTGTCAGTTCGTAACAAGTGCCTTCAACTCTTTCCTAGGCATAGTCTAAGTTTTAGGGCAACACTTAAGGTCTTGACTAACTTTATAAAACTATTAGGAGTATGATCTATTTTAAATAATCTAACAAATTTCTATTAGGCTAAATGATGCTACTTAAGGGTTAAATTAATAAGAAAATATAGATATTGTTATAGTGTATATACATAAGGGTTATTATTAAGAACTCATCCTTTAGTTATCAATCATTACTAACACATTTATGTTTTAACTAAAAAAATAAGGGTGAGGTTGAAGTAATTCAAACAATTCATAATGGCACGAAAGGATACGACTATGATAGGAAGAGTTAAGCACGATATAAGGGATGGAGATGGAAGGAAATATGTGCCACCCAAGGGGGCGAGATGGTGATAGGGAAAGAGTACTACTATTGCTACTCGCGTCATCTATTAGCATCGCGTGTATGCCATCTGGGTAGAATATCAATATATCCTCATAACTGCTAAACCACCATATATATAGCTCTATATCTACTATGCACCTAAGATCTCGTGTCATAAAGGGGGTCGTGAGTATGAAATAATAAACATAACTAAAGGTCATACCTGTATCTACGACTTCCTGTGCCTGCGCTCTCTTATTTGTCATCATGAGTGCTTGGCCTATGGGGTATATCTAGTACTATTCGTGTATCAAACTTATACTAAGCAAGAACGTTTGTCTTTTTGAAATAGGAAAAGATGAAAAACAATAATAAAGAATTCAAGGAGGAGGTGATAGAATACAAGTACGAGATTCAAAGGGATTAGAGATTTTGAAAGGGAGTTGCCAATGCAGTTGTGGATTAAAATCTTATTTTGGTAAATTTCTATCCGCATGTTCACATTAGAACAGTTATATACCTGACATGATATGCTCTGACCATTCTAGAGGGCAAGTAAATTCGTCTAACAAGTTGAGCCAACTATATCTTAATCCACGTACAGTAGTGATACAAAGAGCGAACCAAGGGCACTAAGGTTGATCAGACCATAATGCACTGATTCTGATTTAGATACTGTATTAGTGTGGGCCCCCAATAATACATATGTCATGAACAAGCTCGATAAAAGAATAAGCTTATAAAACTAGGCTATAATAGCAGCATAAGTCGAGGTAGTTCAGAAAATATAAGTACGTTGGATTAGGGTGGAGAAAGGTACATAATAACTTAAGTTTACTAAGAAGATCGGTGTTGTGCCTCTACAGTTTCCATAATAACTCCTTGTCATGATCTCTAGTCGACTAAATGGGTGTATGGGCCTCTAAGTTCTAGGGTCTGGATAAATACTATTTTTTTATGCAAGTCTATAGTTGGTGTCATTCAATTATACTTCATTAATGAGTCAACAGGACCATGTGTTACTAGGTTATGATGCATACTATCCAACTTACAATAATTTAACTAATAGTGTTATTTCATACTAGAGTGTATATACCTAGTACAAGTCACCTTCCTAACCCCTATCAAGCACGAAAGAAAAGATAAGATTGACGTTGTGAAAGGATCAAGCAAGATGCAATGCAAGCAATACAATAAGAATGCGAGAAAAATCAAGGGAGGTGATAAAATAAGTGGATGAGATCATATATTCTAATCCTATGCGCAGGCTTGCTCGGTACAGTAACGTAACCGAGACAATATGCTCTCGACCTGCATGGACCACCACAAAAATATGTCACGTCCCAGTCCCAAAATGCGTAGGACTAGGAATACGTAAGCATGCCAGTCATAAGTATATGGCAACTCCAATATATGGATACCATAATACATACGTACGCTGTAATATGAATATTAACTCACATGTGGTATATACATAGTCACAAGTCACAAAAATACTAATCTCATCCATACAACAAGTCATAGAAAAGAAATAAGTAAACTAGAATAATGAGTCTGAATAATCCAAAATAATAGTCGGGTGGAGACAAATCCACTATCAAAGACTATATCCAAAATTAAAATGAGAGATGAGGGTAAATCTCTAATATAAAATAAGATAATGATATAAAGGTATCAACGAAGCGATCCATCGCTTGAGATAATCAAAGATGCTCAGAAGGTAAGACCTCCTCGGAAGAGATAAGTAGTAAGTCCTGATCCGTGCTCCTGCGATTAGTCAAGATCGTCTACACCTGGAAAGGGACCAGGTCCTCAAAGGGACGTAACAAGATAAATAGAAGCATGTCAACTTGAATACAATAAACATGCATAATAGGTAGAAAATATATAAGTACACTATACAAGACAACCTATATGAAATGCATAATAAGGATAACTTTTTGACGTATGAGCAGGGGTAGGCTACTCTATCTAATCTCACAACTCACACACACGTCAGGGACATCATCAGCCGTCATACCGCAGGGGTAGCGACCATTGTGACACCATCAGTCGACTTACCGTGGGGGTAGCGACCATCAGATACGACTACCATAGTGCGTGCTAGTTACTACAGTTTACCAGAGTGGTTATAGCCCATACGCCTAATGATTGTCCTCCCCACCCATGATACTATGTGTCAAGTGTGTGTCAACATATATATATATATATATATATATATATATATATAGCATATACTTACGATTGAAAGAAAATACACATGTAATGAATATACAAAAATATAATAAGCATGCAAAGTACTGTAAGCAATTTGGCAAGGTATCTTACCTGGCAAAAAAGCTGCAAAGTGTAACGTGCAAGAGTCAAGCACACATGATCAGAAACTACGACCTCAGAATAAACATCTCCGGATGCTGAAATAAATATCACCAATATTTTCAGAATAAACGAGATAGCTAGAAAATACTACCCTTTCGTCCAATTTGGACACAGGGGCAAAACGGTAATTTTGGGTCAAAACGGGTCCACATGTGGGCCGCTTTGTACCAAAAAGCGTGCCAGGGATAAAGGTCTCTAAATGGGACAAAGTTATAGGTCAAACAAATTCTAAATATCAATATAAACTCAACGGTATGTCCAATTTTGGATTCCGGAGAGCCAAACACAAATTCGCCCAAAAAGTCAACCGTAGGGACCGCAAATAGGCGATTTGGTCAACTATCTCAGAATTGTGTGCGATACCATGAGTCCAATGGTGTAAGTTTCGTCGTATTCTGACGAGCGTACAATAAATGGTGCAGTATTTTGCAAAAGTCGCGATACGGAGACTTTTCGCGGATACAGATTGATTTCAGCACGCACACGCGTCCAAATCAGTTTTCGCGAAAGTCCACACGTCTGGACATACCATACGCACCTTTCGGTATAATTGATACACGACAGGGCGGTCCCGTTTGGCGAGGCACGCTTCGTATCACAAATTTTAGAAGTTAAAAAAGCAGGTTTTTATAATTTTTAATCCGATTTAATTCAGCATACAGTAACAAATAAAATATTATAATTGACATAAATTAATCTCTGTTAGGTGGTCTTCACATAGTAAGAAGAAAAATTAATTCAGATCTCTGTGGTGGGAGATACGAGTCCTTAAACATGGGTGGTTATCGCAGTTTTCTGTGATTTAAAAGTTGTGTTTTTCTCCAACTTTGGCTCGATTTTTACCTAGGATTACGCGCTGTTCGAATTAAACTAATACACAGAGTTGGAAGAGGCATAGGTCGTGATAATACCGATGAAGACGGGATCGAATTTGGTCGAGCGATTGTGCGGAAAATGAGGCCTGAACAGGGCTAAGTTGCTGCTCAGTTGCTGTCGCGGCGCGAGGTTGACGCGGACGCGCGGTGTTGGTCGCGGCGAGCAGCTGCTCCGGTGAACGGCGGCGGCGGTGGCTCTGGTGGTTGGAGGCGGCGGCTCGAGGAGAGTGAGATGGTAAGAGTAGGGTTAGGGTTTAGGGTTTCACTAATGGTATATATATATATATATAGGGAGCGGCGGTGGTGTATACTGCGCGCGTGGGATTAGGTTGCTGCCGCTGCTGCTGTGGGATGTTTGCGGGCCGGGTCTAGGACTAGCGGGTAGGGTTAGGATAGTGGGTAGGGTTAGGTAATGGTTTCTATTTCTTTCTTTTTCTTTTATTCTTTTTCTTATTCTATTCTTTTCTTATTCTTTTTCTTTTCTATTTTGTTTTAACAAACCTTATATATATATATATATATATATATATATATATATATAAAATTCTAGAAATTTATTTTAGTGCATACAATTAATCTATCAACTGTCCATAAGGTCTCCTATATGGAATAAATTACGGTAAAATTACGCGTCGCTCCATAAATCCTCTATTGCATAATCACCTAGAAATAAAAATCTGATAAATTCTATTTTTTCTAATTAGCTAATAAATACTATAAATTAATTAAATAATTAATTAAATAATTAATACTGATTTTAAAATTAGGGGTATAACACAACCTCTTCACAATGTGCTGTTTGTTCGCATGTACATAAGAAGACTACTAGGGACAATTTTCTCTTATCCGTGAAGAAAAAAAGTTTGAGAGATGACGAATCACTCGCCAATCAAGTCAGCACCTCACTCTATACACAGGGGACAAAAAATATGCATAGAAGATTCAATGTATCTCATGTAAAGAGGCAGAGTCTGCCCTCTTCCTTCTCTTCCCTCTTCTGATTTATGTGAGCTTATTGTACAAAAGCGTAAGAAGAGAGATCTTTTTGACTTTGCAACTGTGTTTCCTAATAAACATCATTACAATTGTCAAAAGGTTGTAATTAAATGTTAATGTGCATCAGCAAAACGATCAGTATTTGACCAATTAACTTATACTATGTCTACCAAATCTTGACATGCAAAGTAAGGTGACAACCAGAAGCATGATGATGATGAACCGTTCTTTGCTCCAGCATACATGGCTTCGCATCTTCCCCGTGGCAGGAGACAATCAAGACAAAGTTCCTCAAAAAAACCCAACCAGAGAAGATTTGACCAACTCGTCGACTCCTTTGAAGGAGTATACCAAAATACCCATTCTTGAAGACGAGAGCTCGTTCTTCATGGGAACCCCCATTCCTCAGAATTCGAGGCTGGGGGTAGTAATCCCCCTGATTTTGAAACTGACAGTATATATTCCAACTAAATGGTTCTTTCTACTAATCCTCTGTTCTACACAGAGATGTTAGCGTCTACGCCATCGGTGATGAACAAGAGCTTTTCTATTTGGAAGCACCAAACAATGCCTCAACTCAGTAGAGGCCGCTCTCAGGGACATGCACACCATGATGCAAAAATATGCATCAAATAATGACTGTCCAATATTCTGCTCATGTCCAAGTGGCTCCATTTATACCTGCACAGCCTACTCCTGGAACAACACCCCTGCAGGGTAACATGAATCCAGAAGCAGTCCCATACCAAGAGTCAGCAGCGCCAACTCGTAATCCTTCCAATACTGGGAGTGGACCTCCTCCAATGGTAATACCTGTTCAACCAGGATCTTACCAGTCAGCTGCACCACTCAAGCCAGGTCAATATTTTAAAGAACAAAGATCAACTCCGCAAGTTGAGGGTGAAACAACCTTATCCTTTTCATTAGGATAATGTTCCATTACCTCATAAATACAAATCCCAATCAATAGTCTTATTTGAAGGCAAGGCATTGTCGAGCCAATATATTAACTACTTCAATTTGATAATGACTCACCTGTAGAAAGAGGATGCTCTCCTCACCAGATTGTTCATGGGATGCTTGGTCGTCATAGCCTATGATTGGTATCGCAGTTTACTTGATAACTGTATATCCTCGTTTGATGACATGAAGTATCTTTTTCTCTCACGATTCTATGAGGTAGGCATGGATATGATGATGTCTTTGCTCATCGATATAAAATAGAAGGAGAAGGAATTCGCTCGCGAATTTATAGAGTATTTCAGGCAAGCAACCCTGAAGTTGCCTCCCGGTATTCCAGATTTTGCATTTATTGCTACTTGGCAAAAGAATCTACTGCCTATAGTAGGGCTCTGGATGGGTCCAACTCAATTTTAAAACTGGACGACATTCATCATTGGGGCCAAAGTTACTGAAAGTAACACGAATGTGGAACATAACTTGGGAATACAAATGACCAATGCGGAAGAAAAGCGCTCCTCCTCCAACAACAATAATGTAAATAATTACAACGACAAAGAAAATGAGGTCTTAACAATAAATTTGGCAAAGTGACCCACCTCCCCTCCAGCACAAAAGCCTCCAGAATCTTCCAGACCTAAGAAAGAATATTCTTTTGATGAAAGCAATATCCACAACATTTTTTACTGTCTAATGAATAGCGGAAGGTTGCGGTTGCCCGATATTAAACGACCGGAGTAGGCCGGTAAAACAGATGACCCAAAGTACTGCTTATACCATCTGTTTGTACATCATCCTACCAAGTCTTATTATATCTTGAAAAAGAAAATATAATTGTTGATAGATGCTAAAGCTACCACCCTTCACAATGAGGAGAAGACGGTTACCGCCAATATGGTGTCTCTTCAATTTGGTAATTTTTTAGCACAAGAAGTCTCTAACGACGTCATTCCAATACCTCGAGCTACAATGGAAGTAATAAATCTCCCGCCTCCTCGAAGTCAAACAGAGCGGTTGGTGCCTCTTACCATAGATCATGGTAAAATTATGTGGATTCATTCTGACCTGCTGCCAGATTGGGACCAGGAAGCAGCATCTTCCAATTCAAAATCTAAGAAGGGCAAGAAGTATAAACCATGTAATATGATTTCTTCGGATTATCACTCAGAAAGAGAGCAAGATCAACCTCAAGAAGATATACCTCTCGAGATTATATTTTAAAATCTGAATATTGCCCCACCAAGCACTACTTGCAAGCTTCACTTGACACACCAATAATGGTGCATGATTGGCAGCGTTCTGCTGAATAGAACACAACAAATCTTTATTGATTATGAAGGTTTTCCTACACAAATTCCCTTTCCTCCTTCTACAATTAGATCATCAACCTCAACTAGAGTGGCTGAGGAGAAGCGTTCCCAATTTTATTAATACAACCAACAATCTGTATGCTTGATACAAAATATGGGGTATACTTTCCAAAAAACTGAAGGTTTAAATTTTGGCAAGGGAGAATGTATTCCTCTACAACTTTAAGGACAGTCTAAAAAATCCTATAGCGGATTGGGTTATGATGAAATTAACCCACAGACTCATTCCAAAAAGAAGCATGCCAAAAAAAAACTCAAGTCTTATAACATGGTGCTTCTTTCTCTGATGTCCGAAGAAGAAGTCATAACTGGTACCAGGTCCAGAAAAGATTATCATAAAACTTATGAGTTTGTCCCAAAAGATGCTCCTAATGCCCCTTCTACTTCATCAACTTCGGTTGATCCAGTCACAACAGAACCTGGCCCTTCGAAACCTACTACGGCAGAGAAAGGAAAGCAAAAAGAAGTACGCTTTGACAAATCTCTGAAGAAGAATGTACCTCAAGGACTTGAAAATACCTATAATTTTGATATATTGGCACAACTGGCCAATACTCCTGCCTGACTTTCCATATTCGAGTTTTTTCGTTTATCGAAGGAGACTCGTGAAGGTTTAAGCGAAGCTCCGATAAATGCAGACTCATACTTAGCTTAACTCAAGACTCCTGATGAAGAGCCACTAGCGTGCCCTCAATTCCACAACATGATCGAGAAGATTCCTAACATCACTTTCATGCAAGATGATATACTACTCTAGGATAACCAACATGACATGCCTCTGTATTATACCGGTTATATCAGATCTATTAAAGTGAATGGGTTCATATCGACCCTGGTTCTTCACTCAGTATCATTTCTAAAATCCCACTGAGAGGATTGAATATACCAATGCACAACCTGTCTGCCACTAGCATTACCATTCTAGGCTTCAATGCTGAAAGAAGTAAACTGCTGGAAAAGATACGTCTAAAAATTTAGATAGGCAATCTACGTACTGAATTCACGTGCTATGTGATCGACTCTGACATATCCTACGATATTTTTCTGGGACGACCGTGGATACACGAGCATAAAATTGTATCCCCTACCCTACACCAATGCTTCAAATATGTGGACAATCAGGGAGAAGTCAAAACAGAGGTAGCTGACCTCAACACATTCAAAGGCGTCGAAGCCTATTTCTCTGACTCTCCACTCTATACACCAGAGAAAATCAAAGAAGAAGCAAATCAAGCTGGTGATAAAGTTGAGAACATCCCAAAGGAAGAGCCTTTGATGATCCGAGTCAAAGGACGTACTACTCGTCCAACTCCTTTGAAGCCTCTCGATATTAACTTGCATAAATGACCTCTATTGGTCATTAACCTTCGACACAGTGAACAACCGACACTGAAGAATAAGCCACTTGTTATCGACCTTCATCGTAACAAGTAACCAACATCAATAAATGAACCCCTAGTCATCAATCTTGCCAAGCCTCCTTTAAAGGTTGAAGTTTCTGTTGACTATGTGGAAGAAGAAGAGATCTTATATTTCATGAATAAATAAGATACTATTTCGCACTACATTGATGTTGAACCCTTTGCTAAAAAATTCTTAGAGTGTCTTCATCTTTACGAACCTCTATCCATACCTGTGGAATCTCTATTTCAATATAGTTTGTTATATGAACCATATGAAGATGCATACTTCATAGTCCTAGCAAGATAAGACAAGCAACGTCAGATAATTTTTGGTAAAGCTAAAAATAAAAGAGTCATACAGACTAATGATTCTGATAAAGATATTAGAAATATACAACCATATCGTTACAGCCAACCAGCCAAGAATATTATATAAGGAATGGGCTACAACTTAAAGTCTAGTTTGGGACTGAATTATGAAAAAGGCAGACGGACTCCAATACGCCACTTCTATCCAAAAGGCAAGCCAAAAATATACTACCAGCGGACTGGTCATAGTTTAGGATATGTCACACCACCAACAAGTCCTAAAGGTTCAGAATTAGAAGAAGAGATGTATTCTCATTCCTCTGACTCACCATTTTAGGATTCTAACGAAAGCATGGATGACGTATTCAAATAGATTTTTTTTATAAATATGGTGTCAACTAGCCCAAATGATAAAGACGTTGAACCATTGGAACTATTCGAGAATGATCCATGGGCACAATGGATGGATACTCAATGGAAGCTTCAGTTTGAGCAAAGTGAACCACCTATAGAGGATGAAGTAGTCTAAATTATTGTAGGAGAAAAATATTTCCCAAAAGTAATATTTATTAGCAAGAGTCTTCATGAAGAAGATAAACAAGCTTTAGTCCAGCTAATAAAGGAGTATATTGATGTCTTCACTTGGAGTTATGAGGATATGCCTGGCTTGGATCCTCAAATAGTCACACACAAGCTCAATATTATTTTTGAATGCTAAGCTAATGAAACAACAACAACAACGGTGATTCTGTTCGGATATGATGGATGCAATTGATGCATAAGCTAATAAATTGATAGCATGTGGCTTCATTCAAGAAGAGCAGAATCTCGACTGGATAGCTAATGTCATCCCAGTTTTAAAGAAGAATGGGAAGATCCGGGTCTGCATAGATTATCAAGATATGAACTCGGTCTTTCCAAAAGATGAATTTTTCTCCCCATCACAGATGTCATAATCGACAATATATGTGGCTTTGAATATATGTCCTTCATGGATGGATTTTTGGGATACAATCAAATTAAGATGTCACATGATGACGAAAAATACCTCTTTTCCTACACCATTGGGAGTATACTGCTATACAAGCATGCCCTTCGGATTAAAGAATACAATAGCAATGTATCAACGAGAAATTGGTATAATTTTCCAGAAGCATTTATGAAAGACAGTATAATGCTACGTGGATGATATTGTTGTCTAGAGTCGTCTTAAACATGACTACCTTCAAGATTTAAAGACTGTGTTCGAATTGATGTGCCACCACCAATTGAAGATGAATCCAACTAAATCCTTTTTGGGAGTCTCCAGTGGCAAATTTCTCGAATTTTTTATAACCTCCAAGGGTATTCATGTTGACCCCGATAAAATTAAAGCTATCCTCGAAATATGGCCTCCATGCAATCTCAAAGAACTTTATGGTTTACAAGGCCGTCTAGCATACATTATGAGGTTCATCTCCAATCTCTCGGGACGATGCCGACCCTTCACTCAGTTAATAAATAAAGGCGTATCCTTTATCTGGAATGAAGCATGTCAACAAGCATTCGACAATATCAACTGGTATCTCATAAATTCGCTAGTTATGGTATCTTTGATTGTAGGGAAGCCCTTTTTGTTATATGTTCAATAAATGTATCACTTCCTAGGAGCTCTTCTTGCACAAAAGAGTAATGAAGGCCATGAACAAGTGATCTATTATCTTAGTCGCATGACGGTCGATGCTTGTAGAAGCATAAAAAATATGCATCCACGCGCCCGATGCCCATGTGCCCCAAAATAAAACTCAACAGATGTTAGACCGCATAAACACCATATGGCCCAGAAAAGGGATACCCATGCGGTCTAAACAAGCGTCCTGACAACTTGCCATAGGTTGACCTGACATGACATCCTGACAACAAAGATGGCACCCTGAAACAGAATCCTGACAAAAATAATTTTTCTGATCGCCTCGAAGGACGAGAACACACTAAGAGACAGAAGTCCCAAGATAGTGCAGATCCAGGTCTACAACACGATAAACGATCCCATGAGACTCTGGCCCATGCTTCCCAGACTCCATGTGCCCCATGCGGCTCTGGCCCATGCATTCCAAACTCCATGTGCCCCATGCGGCTCTGGCCCATGCATTCCAAACTCTATGCGGTCCATGCATCTCTGGCCTGTGCGTTCCAAACTCCATGCGGTCCATGCATCTCTGGCCTGTGCGTTCCAAACTCCATGTGGTCCATGCTTCTCTGGTCCCATGAGTTCCAGACTCCATGCGTCCCATGCGTGTTTGGCCACACGTGTCCCAGATTCCATATCGACCAAATATTGTTGTTACAACTGAGTGATTCTCTCCAACCAAATAGCGGCCATGTGTCCACTTGACCAAGTCGTGCCTACAACAGATGAGAACCATCCAGATATTCAACAACAACAAAATCTTAACAAATATCTATATGACCACTGAATCCCGAATTCTTGTGCATAGTTATAACTCTTTTTTGTTAGAAGAAGATACATAGCAACTCCTAACGTCCAAGCGGCCCAAAATCCATACGGACACTGAATAACTATAGATAATAGGGTATTACCCTCATACAAAAAAAGGCTGGCTATCTGCGAATCTACACTCAAGCAAGAGAGAAGAGCTTCTGCATCGGGTCATCCACGGAGTAAAGCGAGTTGCTACACTCTTAACCCTCTATTATCACCCCTAGAAACAACTTTGTACTTAGATTATCTTCTAGGACTTTTCTTTGTACTTTATTTAGTTTGTTCAATTGAATCAAGTTCTTTCCAACTTTCATATTTAATGGCAAACAGTGCTGAACATCGATACAATCATGTAGAAAAAGAATGTCTCGTCTTAATATTTGTTATTCAAAAGATGCAACACTAGGTGTCAGGTCAAACTATGCATGTCATATCCAGAGTAAATCCCCTTCGGGTATTGATAACCAAGCCGAGCATACTCAATTCTCGATTAGCTATATGGAAAATGCTACTATCGCCTTAAGACATGGTCTATGTCCCGTAAAAAGCAGTAAAGGGTCCTTTGCTAGATGATTTTTTAGCAGCTCATCCTGTACCAAAAACTTCCAAACTGTACGATGACATCTCAGATAAAGTCTTAGAGTCTAATATAGCATTGGAAGATAATACATGATAACTATTCTTTGATGGCGCATCAAGAATAGGACCCAAAGGCAACATAGTAGCTGGAGTGGACATAGTCATAGTATCTTCTGATAAAATACTCATTTATCGAGCATATTCTCTCAGTGAACCATGTTCTAATAATGTGGCAAAATATAATGCTCTACTCATCGCTCTCCAATTAGCCAAAGAATTGGACATATAATATATTAAAGCCTACGAAGATTCCAAGCTGATAGTCAATAAGATCAGGAGAGAGTATGAGGTTCAGCATGAAGACCTCATCCCTTATCATCAAGCGACAATCGAACTGGATTTTACTTTTAAAAGATTCTTCATCGAGCATGTGCCTCAGTTACAGAATATAGAAGCAGATTGTCACGCTTAGTCCTAAAATACGTAAGACTAGAAATACATAAGCATGTCAGCCGTATGTATATGGCGACTCCAATATATAAAAATTATAATACATATGTACGCTGTATTATGAATAATAATTCATAAGTGGTATATAATGTCACAAGTGACAGGCAATACTAATCTCATCCCCAAACCAAATTAAAATAATTAACCAAATATGGAAATGAACCAAGTATAAAATATTCGAAAAGAACTAATAGCTGGGTGGAGACAAATCCACTACCAAACTAGGATGTGAAAGAAAACATAATGAGTACATCATCTAGTGATTAGAGAGGCTTGAAGGGAAGATCTCCTCGAAAGAGAAAGAAGTAGCAAGTCCTGATCCATGCTCTTGCAAATAGTCTCAATCGTCTATACCTAGAAAGGGACCAAGTCCTCAGAGGGACGCAACAAGATACATAAAAGCACGCCATAATAAACTGCAATAAATATCCAACAAGGTTCCTAACCATTCTAAGTGATATGTAGTTTAAGAACAACTTTCCCGCGTATGAACTATCTAGCTAAAATAATAGGATTACATAGTTCTCTTGTAGATCCAAGGGCCACGTGCATAACGTCACGGACGTCAGAGGCTGCCAAGTAAATATTGGTTCATCATGACGAGCGTCTCCAGCGGAGCCTACGGTGAGAATAGGAAAAGTTTAAAGGAGTCACATATGCCTACTCATTATTCTCTCCACCCAATGCTACTAACGTGTCACATCCATAATACGCAAACAACGCTAGTAACTGCTAAGTCTACTAAAATAATATATTTTTATTAACAGTTATTCCTTATCCGTCGTATGGCCTATAAGTAAAGGTGGCCAGCCTATTACGCAAGTTCGTATCCTACATGAGACTCACAACTCATGTAACAACTGTGTCATGGCAAAATAAAATATACTGATGCCTCAAAATCATAGGTGGTCTCATAAAACTAGGTCAAAATACATAATAAAAACAATATAAAAGACGACGCAACCGTCGTTGCACCCAAGTCTTTCTTGGATGTACAATTTAATATTATAAAATAATAAAAATAACAAAAATAAAATATGCATAAATGAATGTAAATAAGCAATAATTATGGTGTTCGTCATTAAATTCAGATTATTTTAACAAAAAGCTAAAGAAAGTACAAAGAGGTCATAGACAGACAATCTAAGTACAATTTTTTGATTCTGGGGTGTGACGATGGAGATCGAGTGCTGCAGTGACTCTTTTACTCCGCTGACAGTCTGATGCGGGAGCGAGGAAGCACTTTTTTCTTCTATCTCCTGTGCCTATTGCCCTCTTTTTGGTGTGTGGGTGTGCTATCCTGCTATTTATAGCCGCCATGCTGACAGGCTATGGAGGCCTCATATGCCTTTGTTTGGTGGCCGCATAGGGTTCCTTCTACAGAATACGGTTGTAACTATAGCTGTATGCTACGGGCAGGCCGCCACGTGGGCTCGGTTGAGATATATTGTTGATAAAATTTTGGTTGAGGGACGGAGTCATTTTTGACCCATTGTGTGCATGACTTGGTCAACTGGACACATGACATGCACTGATTGTGTAAGGATCCCTTCGGTTGCAGCGGAAGGATCTTGTGAGCTGAGGGCCGTATAGCGTGTTGGCCACATAACGTCTTGGCTGCATAATGTGCTGGATGCGCAGTTTAATAATATAAAATAATAAGAAAATAAATAACAAAAATAAAATATGCATAAATGAATATAAATATGTAGTAATCGTGGCAAGGTATACTTGCTTGGCAATGGTTTGGTGCTGAAATAACGTAAGACAATAAGTGCAACGAACCAGAAAATACGAAAGCTAAACAAAATTCTCCGAATGCTGAAATAAACATCACCAACGATAATTTATAAGGGTAGAAGTCTCTAAATAGGACAAATTACAGGTCAAACAAATCCTAAGTGATGATACAAACTCAATATTATGTCCAATTTTGGATTTCGGTGAGCTGATCACAAAATTGCTTGTCAAGTCGAATTATGGGGCCCACAAAAAGGTGATTTGTCGACTGACTCAGAATTCAACGAAACTCGAGTTATATGACATGTCAAATACTGCGAGTCTAGTGGCACAAGTTTTATTATGATCTGATGAGAGTACAAAAACTAACGGGATAATTTGTAAAACACCGATACAGAGAACTTTTGACGGATACGGGTTGATTTCGGCACGCACACACGTCTAAATCAACTTTTGCGAAAGATCACACATACGAATATACCATAGGTTCCTTTTAGTGCAATTGGTACACGATGAGGTGGTCCTGTTTGGCGGGGTGCACTCTGTATCACAAGTTTTTTATTATTTTGAAAACTATTTTTCATGATTCTTAAACTAGATTTTTACGTAGTATTAATAGCAGTTATTTCAAAGTAATTACAAGGTCTTAATCTTGGTCATATATGCTATATATCAGAAAAAGAACAAATTTTCATTCAACAATTTGGAAGAAATCAATCTTCCAAATAAGGTCTTAGGAATGAGTTTAAGTCTTATTTTTGGATAATTTTTTCTAAATTTTTGATGTAATTTTTTATTGAATTAAAATTAATTTAATTAAAACTAATTGATGGTATTTGAAGAGGGTATGGTTGTGAGAATACCAGAGAAAGTAGATCGAAAAATGATTGAAGAACGAGGGAGAAACATCAACGTGAACAGGGGGTTCGGGCTGCTGTGCTGCACGGGTGTGCTGCTGCTTTTTCGAGTGATGGCGCTGGCGCTGGCGTTCGTGCAGCTGCTCGTGCGATGGCGCTAGAGCTCGTGGCGATGTCCAGGGGGGTCGCCGGCCATGGGCGACATTGGTCGGGGTAGAGTCTAGGGTTAGGGTTTGAGTCTTACGTATATATATATATATATATATATATATATATATATATATATATGAAGAGGAGAGAGGTGGAAGAGTCTGCTCCGCGCGGGCGGGGGGGGGGGGGGGGAGTGTGTGTGTGCTGGGTTGGGTAGAGATAGGGTTTTGGTTTTCTTTTACCTTATTTTATTTTATTTCCTCTTTAAATTTTATTATTATTATCATTATTTTTGTTTTTTTATTTGCTTCTTTGTTTAAATTATTTAAATTTTTTTATTTACGTACAAAAGTTTATTTATTTCTATTATATTATTAGCTATATTTCTATATACTACCATGGGTACAAATACCTATCTTATTATAATTGTTTTATTATTCAAATTATTTAACTAAAATAAAATTAAAAATTAAGGGATTTTACACAGATGCTTTGGCCGGCCTGGCAGCATCATTGGTCGTTCCCCTAAAGAAACGACACTCAATTATGCTAACAGGTTGAGAGATTTTCTATACCAAAAATAATCTGCACATTGAACATAGTTACGTCATAAATTCAACTTCCATGGATAAAGATTGGAGATACCCTTTTATAGACTACGCTGCTTATGGGATTCTTCTAGAAGATTCGAAAGAAGCCACTTATATTAAAAGACGCTTACTTCGATTCTAGTATGATGCCTCATCCAAAATATTATATCGTTATTCTTATGAGGGATTGCTGCCATATTGTCTTTCCAAACCTCAAGCAAGACAATCACTCCTGGAAGCTCATGATGGCATTTATGGGGCACATCAGCCAGTTCCTAAATTACAAGACCGCCTTAGAAGAATGGGTTATTATTAGCCCACCATGGTGGCAGATGCTATAGAGTACGCTCGTAAATATAGATCATGTCAAATTCATGCAGATTTTATCCACCAACCGACATAGTTCTTACTTACACCCTACAACAGTCTTCTGGCTTTTTGAAGCCTGGAAAATAGATATTATTGGTCCGATCAGCCCATCTTCTTCTAGAGGACATCGGTTCATACTTGGAATAAACGATTACTTCTCCAAATGGGCAGAAGCAGTCCCGCTCATAGAAGTAAAAATGTTCAACGTAATTAGCTTCGTCAAACACCATATTATCTATCGTTTCGGTATTCCCCGGAGGATAATATATGACAATGGGCCATATTTTGCCAGTCAAAAGTTTTATCTATTCTATGACAAGAATTGAATCCAGAATATAGCATCTACAACCTACAATCTAGCAACCAACTATTTAGCGGAAGCCTTCAACAAGACCATAATCAAACTTCTTAAAATGTTTGTCTCATCCAACAAATGCGATTGGAATGAGAAGCTCGGGGAGTGTTTATATGCTTTTCGTATAACAGTTCGAACTCCAACTGGTTGTACACCTTTCTTTCTGATCTACGGATGTGAAAGAGTTCTTTCGTTCAAAATCCAGATACCTTCTCTCATAATAGCTATTGCTAATGAGCTAACAGTAGAGAATAATGATCGATTGCGTTTGTAATATTTAGAAGCATTGGATGAAGAGTGCCTACATGCTCAACAGCGTATTGAGCTATACCAAATACGCATTTTCAGAGCTTTTAATCGAAAAGTCAAGAAAAGAATACTCCAGGTCGATAAATTGGTCCTTACAGCAAGAAGACCTATGATACAACCCATAAGAGTAAAGGAAAATTCTAAACTAAATGGGAATGTTCTTATGTGGTTGAGACAATATTCTCCAACGGGGCCTACAAGCTCGCTAAGCCTAATGGAGATTTGATAATGAGACATATCAATGTCAAATTCCTCAAGAAGTATTATGTCTAGGTACGACATATTCTTTTCCATCTCCACAGATAAAATAATATGTACAATAAGTACATTTTTTTAATCCCCAATCTCGAACTATTACCTATTTCACTATTGAATAAGACATGGATAATGGGTCCTCAAAGTTCCCAGTAGGACAATACTCAGATCCAACGAAACACTATCGTTGAGATCAAATAAACGATTATCTTCAACAAAATTATCCTATTCGTAAAACCTAGTTGTTTTAAGGATATCATATTTCTGATCCCCAGCTGGGTTGTGAATAATCTAACATATTTCTTCATTAGTCAAAAAGTGTAATATGATTCACGTCCATATTACCTCTAAATCATATTGCATTTATTATCCCCAAAAGAGAAGACAATAGTTTTCCCTTGAACTACTATTTCTTCTTTTCTCTAGCAGAGTAAACTAGCAAGCTATCATATCCATATTATCTCTAATAGTATTGCATCCTGCAAAATTTGTCATTTATACTCAACATGAGTACACCACGGGTGACAAATCCACCAAATCTCCTACAGAATTATATTTTTCTATGTC
Source organism: Iris macrosiphon (assembly GCA_036927795.1). Lineage (NCBI taxonomy): Eukaryota > Viridiplantae > Streptophyta > Magnoliopsida > Asparagales > Iridaceae > Iris > Iris macrosiphon. The sequence continues at coordinate 70,816,479 of JAYESA010000017.1, read as the reverse complement.
TATGTTACCTCTGAATATATATATTCGGTGGGATCCCATTTGAAAACATATCACGTCCATGCTATCTCTGATATTGTTTTCGCTTTAACTTATTATAGGGTACGTAACGTATACAAAAAGACTTTTGAGATCTATGACGTTGTTGATATTATTATTCACTAAAATAAAATAAAATTTCTTTATTGATGGAAAACAAGAAAAGAACAACACAAATACTTAAGAAGAGGATGGGTCATAATCTTCCGAGTTGTTTAAAAATATCGCAAGAGCATGTAGGATACAAACGTTTGACGATTTAAGAAATTGACGTAGAGCTTCTATTTCGGCAGGCTATTCTTGTTTTCCCAAATCAATAGAAGGATGGCAAAAATCAGTGATCTCGTTTTGGATTGGGGAAGGGCCATCTGGTAAGGGGATAACAAGGTCTTGAAGAAGGTCCACCCTACATAGCTTAGTAAAAGCTTCTTTCTTTTCCTCGGTATGAGACGGTACAAGAGCAGTAGAAGCGCAACCAAAGTTAACTCTAATAGGTGGGAGAATAGTCGATTCATCAGACTCTCTTTCCTCCTTTAAAGACTCGTTCTGGGAAGCCATCAGCAAATTTGAATGAGGAATATTGAATTGAGAAGACGACTCTTATTTATAAATAAGTGGGTCGTCAGTTTGAATTTCTTCATATTATTCATCGATAAAAAGGGTAAAAATTTAGAACCCCACTATTCGGGAAGGAACACGACCATTCAGATCCCCATACACGAATCATAAAGGGTGCGACAATTTTTTTTCTTCCAAGCGAAGAGCATAATACAAAATTATTTTGTATGTTGGTCTGAGGTTCCCATATGCGCATATTTGTCTAGTTGATAGAAAATATTGTGTATGCGCATCACCAAAAATTTTGCAAAAATGTTTAGAAAAGTACGCATGATAAACGGCACAATGCGCACAAAACCTAGTTTTCTCTAAGTACATATTTGTGTGCGTATCAGTGGCATGACAGGGGAAAGGCAACATATTCAGTTTTTTTCTGATGCATGTCCTCCTGAAAAAAAAGACAACCAACGTCTTCAGTCAGCAACACACATACAACACAATGAAAGCTAAAATTTTATTCATGCTTAATCATGATTACATATGATGGAGATCTATCACACATAGATTTTTATTCTAAAAATTATGATTATAAATATATAAATCTATTATCCCTAGATTTTCATATGATGGGGATCTATCACAGAGCCATCCCCATCTTTGTGCACCGTCTGCTCCCGATGCAGATGAATTAAGGCACAGAAGAAATGAGCTCCTTAGTGTAAACCATAATACATGGAGAAGAAATCCATGCTATGGACAAGCGATGATGCTATACAGGACTAGGCCTGTTTAAATTAGCACGAACCCATTTCTATCCGGATGCTGCGCCACCGCTAGAAGCCAGTTGGGATTCCAATCCCAACCCTGTAATCAGCACAACGACCATGTTAAGAGAGTGATTCTAGTGAGCTGGGTTTGAAGACAACGAACAGTCTTTAGGATAATATGTCAGTTTAGCACGAACGACGAAGCTTATGATATCCTTCCATGCTCCATCATACGAGTGCTAGACGGTAACGATCTCCAAATGAGCCGCTCGCCCATAATTGGGAAGTATCTCCTCTTGCATCTTCTCGGCGGCCAACAAAGCCAGTAGCACCATGCTATTTCGGTCATCTTCTTAGAGTCACACTTAATAATAACCATACTCAAGTCTCACAGAAAGAAGAAGATAAGTCTGAGAGTGTTGGTAAATTTTTTCTTCTATTTGTAGGAGAAGACATGCCAAGTGTGGCATAGCTCTCAAAAATTATTCTTTAAAAGCTGCATGCATCTCCTTAAAAGCTGTATCTCCTTAAAAGCTGCCTGTATCTCCTTAAAGACTGTGTCAAACCAAGAAACAAGTCAAAACTGAATAAATTGACAAGATGCATGTATGTCCCGCAGTCATGTCAGCATTATTGTTGGGATTCTGCCAAAGAGTGCGTGCACAAATATCTTAACAACTTTTATGCTTCTAATTCAAAGTAATTTTGAATTCTTCTGGAAGAATTCAAAAAACTTGAAGGGAGTCTTATAGAAGCATAAAAAAGTGTTCCTCTTAAAAATGACACAGTTTACTACAAATAAACTAAACATAGGGAGAGTGGCACACTCTCTCTCTGTTTCAAAGGATAGCGCACTTTCAAGATGATTTCGTCAATAAAGACAAGCGCACAAATCATGTGTTATTATTCCATCCTAAGCAATAAATGCGATAAATCTGACAGATGAACAACAATCGAGGATGTCAAAAGCCATTATTATAACTGAGCTACAACACGCAGATCCAGGTTGTCGTTTAGCAGCCAGTACGAATCAACTTCTTTAAAGTGCACTGTAAGACCAACCTTTTCAAAATATGTCGTAAGGCCAATCTCTTCAAAGTGCGCGATTATGGCTACTTTCTCAAAAGTGTGCCATCATGGCTACTTCCTCAAAGTTGTGCTATCACAGTCAATTTTTTCAAAAGTGCGCCATTACAGCTACTTTCTCAAAAGTGCGTGTCACTACCACATTTTCTAGAAAAGGGTATTTTAGTCTTTTCCTATTTAATTAAATATTGTGCATGGCAAATAATTATTTGTTGTATTATTTAATTATTGTTAGATGTTATTTAATTATTTTGGACTTGTATTAGTGGACCCAACTAGTTTAGTTTGGACCCATGGACCAACATGAATTAATTAGTTAGACTTGGCCCATTTAGAAAGCCCATTGTTAAGGAGATGGATTAAATTAATTAAATCATTAGACTAGAAGCTTCCTTCCTTAATTATTTCTTCATGAGAGGCCCCAAGGGGTACATTGAATATTTCATAATTGCTTGAGGAAGGGGTAGGGGCCGGCCTATTAAAAGAGGGGGGAAATTTCTCTCTCCTCTTATTTTCATTCCAAATCTAGATCTAGAATTTTCCACTATCAAATTCCTTTTATTCCCATTCCATTTCCCTACCAAATTCATTCCAATTCCTTCCCAATTCACCATTAGAAAGTTGAGAAGCAAGGATCTAGAAGGAGGAAGCAAGGATCTACAAAGAGGAGCAAGGATCTACAATTTGGAAGCAATTTCATCTCAATTGGAGGTTTCATTGGGAATCCATCTCCCAATAGGTATAATTCAGTTTTTCCCCTTAAAATAGCTTCTAAATATGAGATTTAATCATGTAAAATCAACCTCTTTGTATGTACTATCCATAGGACTTGGTTTTGTGTTCATAGGAGACCCATGGAGAAAGTTATGGTGCTTTTTGTGTCAATTTTGGGGAAATTCCGAATTGACATTTTGTTGTGTGTGTCAATTGATCCTATAGATCAATTGGGCATGTGCTTATGTGTTTGGGGCTAGTGTCGTATCCATAATTGGGTACGTGTAGGTCGTATTCCAACAATTTGGTGATACGTGTTGTTTTGGGGATTTTCCCTCCGACACGGGACTTTGTACATGTCGTATTTTGACACGGACACATAGATCTACATTTGACACTTTTATTTGTTCATAAATAATATTTGTGACTTGTTTGTGTCCTTCATGGTACAATTGGCTGTGTGTTGGACTCGTGTCGCATGCGTATCCTAGATCTAGTGGGATACGGTGTGATACTCTCCATTTGTGTGTGTTTATGTGTAGATCTAATTATTTATGCTTTAATTCTTGAATTATAATTAGTAAATATATATAGATGTTATATATTTATTTTAGTGTAATTATTATGATATTTATTGTAGCATAGATCTATGTATTTTTTATGTGTACTAATATAATGTATAAATATATATGTAGCTTTCTTTACATGCATTTATATATGTTACAACTTATGTTAATAAAATAAATTATATATAAATGTTTTATAAAATATATTTATGTGTTTAAATGAGTAATTATATTAATTATAATTATTATATAATTAATTGTATATAAATGAATGTATTTTTATGTGTGCATTTAGCCATGTTAAATTATGTACATTAGTACATGGAATGTGTATTATAGCTTTTAATATTTATTTATATGTATAGGATTATGTATATATAAGTATATATTATTTATTTATTTTATATTTATATATATATATATATATATATATATATATATATATATATATATATATATATTATTTACTTTTAGGCGACGGCTGCATTTATGACAGATTCTGTCATTAAACAACAGCAACAGCCGCTGTAGCTCACTAAGCATTTAATGACAGTTCTGTCATTAATGCTGCGAGCGGATTTTTGAACAGCAGTGGTGACGGTTTTCTGTGACAGTTGTTAACTATCACCAATTAAGTGACAGTGGGTTCCGGAAACAAAAATGAAATATGAGCCCACGTAGTGGTCAGGATTACCAACCCTCGGTGGAACGGCCATGTCGTCTCAGAACAATCTCGACAGTGGTTTTGGGCGACGGCTTTTGCAGTGACAGTTGGAACTGTCACTAAAGGGTCTGTTTATTGAAAATCAGTGTTTTAACACACTATTTTCAGTGACAGTTAGGCAGTTTTAGTTTATATTTTATATATGATAATTATATATATATATGTATGTATATATATATGTATTTATTGTGAGATATAATACTAGTATTGTTATAATTTTAATTGTATAATATATTAGTTTATATATAATATATTATGTATAAGAGTAAATACTATATCTATGTATCTTGAGCATTACTTTGTGTGGGTACCAAGATGGTTCAAAACCATGATTCCTAATTATTGTATTTAATATTCTATATTATTATACTTTATTGTTGATATATAGGTATTGTGAGGTTTACCTTGGATTCACGTATCCGAAGATACGGTATCATAATATTTTAGGATGTAGTTCCTATGACTTAGATTTTTAGTATTTTGATCCAAGATTTTGGTGCTAGACTTGTGCAACCTAGAAATAGATAGTTGACCTTGGTTTGACCATAGTTGACCATAGTTGACTTTAGTTGACTTTAGAGTTGACTATAGTTGACTTTTGACTTATAATTAATTTTTTGACCTAGAAGTTGACTAGTTTAACTTATTCTCTTTTCGGGACCTTGTATTGATGTTGTATTACATATCTAGGTCTTCGAGGCACCGAGTCAGACATCTGTGAGACTGTTCATTAGATTTCAGGCGAGTACATTCTCTGATAGTTTCTCATTTATGATATCCTCTATGTTCACTGTATCTAGTGTAGATATCCATGTTCTCTTGACACTTTGGTTACACGGATTGGTATATCCGGATCTCGTCATGAGATGTTATTCCTTGGTATATGGTGTATATGGTGCAAGTATTATTTCATTGGTTATCTTGTACATGTAAAGACATCAATTTTTGGGAGGAGTCGCTCTCTTCTTGGGGAATCTCGTGCCATAACATACCATGGTTGGATCTATTATACCAGTTGGGGGTGGGGAGTATTAGTATAGATATGTGATCAATATCCCTATCGAATAAAGTACAGATTACAGAATAGTGTTGATCATGTACCGCACGTATGATTAGCCAGGCCGTATTGCATCTTGCCCAAGCCGATCACATGTTAAGCTAGTACTCACACACTTAGTCATTAGTATTATTATTTTATTGGCATATTGTTCATTATTGTATTTATTTCTAGTATTTCCTTATTGTACATATATCTCTTGTATCTATTGTGCATCTTGTTTATCCACAGCTATTTACTATTACATAATTTTTATCATTAATTAGAACTGCTGTTAGAGATGTACTCTACTCCTTTCCTGACTGGATATATTTTTTCAGATGACACTGAGGAGTGGTACCCTACCTTTTATGGACCCCAGGATGTTATGGGTTTAGATTCTGAGACCCTGGCTCAAGAGGGACTTATCCCAACTGAGACAGTTGACCCTGGAGTTGTAGCCTCGTAGTATTCTTTTGTACTGGATTTGTCTCCAGCTTATTTTTGTATTTCTTCAGACTCATTGGTGTATTTTAGACTCATGAGTTGTATTATGACTATTCTATTCTTATCTGATTCGTGCTCATTTCTATCTTAGTTCTGTGATTGAGTATACTATCATTATTGGTGGTCTATTATATTGTTAGATAGATTATCTAGACAGCGTTCTACCACCGATTTTGTGGCATAGGCTGGGCATTGTTTCCGACTAGTACCCTTACACCGGGTGCGGGTCGTGACAGTGCGTCATCACGACCAATTTTTTCAAAAGTGCGCTATTACGGCTACTTCCTCAAAAGTGCGTCATCACGACTAATTTTTTCAAAAGTGCGCTATCAAGGATACTTCCTAAAAAATACGCGATCACGGCCAATTTCTTCAAAAGTGCGCCATTACGGCTACTTCCTCAAAAGTGCACCATCACGACCAATTTCTTTGAAAGTGCGCCATCATGGCTACTTCCTCAAAAGTGCGCCATCACGGCCAATTTTTTCAAAAAAGTGCCATTACGGCTTCTTCCTCAAAAGTGTGCCATCATGGCTACTTTCTCAAAAGTGCGTCATTACGGCTACTACTTCGAAAGTATGTCCAAATGAACAATTTTATCAAAAGTGCGCCAGCTCCCAGACCACTTCTAAAGTGTGCCTACAATCCTAACTGACAAAAAAAAGTTACGATTACGTATCCTACATACCATGTTTCTCGTAAAACGTACATAAATAACTGTCCTATGACATACACTTTCCTCGTATAGGAAGCCACGTGTCAAGCAAGCAGCAAGTTAAGCACCCACTCACTAGATCGTAGGATGTCATCCCATCAAAAGTGCGCGCACAGTACGAATTATCTAAAGTGAAGCACATTATTATAACTGCTCTAAAATCCTATAAATATAGGATTACCGTGTACGTTACAGAGGCTGGAATTTCAAGTCTTTGAAGTTCATGAACAGAAGAAAAGAAATAAAATCTTGATGTGCCATTGTTGCCAAAGCTTTCTCATTGCCCAACTTTTCAAGTTGTTCACATCATCCTTGCATTTCTTTATCGTCGTGTGGTCCAAGGAGTAAAGTGATCATTTGTATATCAGATCTTTATAATTATACTTCCCTAGAATCAATTATACTTAAGTTTTTGTCTAGGATCTTTTGTACTCTTCTTTCTTTTAATAGTTTGTAATACAAAGTTCATACAACTTTTTTCCATCACAAATAGGTATTATCTATCTTACCTGCAACATATCCTGTCAGGAAAAAAGTAAAGTACAAACCTACGAATGAACGTAATACTAAGTACAACTGTAATACAAAAGTAATGATATGCACTAACTTGTAAAGTGGACAATAGTACAATAACTGGAATAATGAAAACACAATCATGCACTAGTGAATGAAATAACAGTCTAATGTATGATCGACTGGTAAGTATAATAACATAATAAAACGGTACGACTTAACCACACGTGCACGATATATGATTAAGCTCGGCACAATACTACAATAAGGGGGATTTGTTGCATATAGACTAAATATTTCTCTGCCCCGATAATGCAATCAATATACAATCAAGATACAATCAATGTACAATACCTCGTATCGACCAAGTATCCAATATAAAGTTAATGCAATACAGAGATACAAAGTAAATGATCAGTCGTAGTGTACTTGCCTGGATCCTTGGATGGATGGTAAAATTTTTTTTGGTCCTCCTTGTTGGCCCAATGTTTAAGTTGAGTTTTTGAATATGGCTAATCGATAAAGTTTAGCATTATGATAATTATGTAATTACTATAGTAACTTGTAACTTCTACTTAAACTCAACATTGTCCATATCTGATTTTATATGTTATCATATTGCTTTTGTATATATTAATTTATTCGTCTAACATGTATTTATAAAAAAGTAATGGACATATACAATGAAGAAAGGATGATGAGCCAAAGATGACGTTATACCAGAAGATTTCTCTAAACCGCCTACAATATCTCTGGAGCCTCGAACTCGGGGATTCCGCTTTGGACAATTATCGTCAAGGGAAATTGCATCTTCAAGTCAGCGAACATTTCAGAAGATTGACGTCATCAAGTGCTCTTGGTTTTTTACTTTTATTACGTATTTTATGTTTTATTTATAGGACCAAATGTTCATCTGGTTTGGGTTGGCACTAAAAGATCAAATCCCTTACTAAACCAAAACCTAGTCCACTCAAAATAGCCCAAAACCTGAACCTAACATTCTGTCCTGAAGGAGACCGAACTCGGGCTGAACTCAGTCTAGGACGGAACTCGGTCCTCTAATGATCTGGTTTGCAACGTTACTCCGTAAGACCTGGATTCCAATATCCATATTTTGGAACGTTAGTGCACTGAACTCTGTCTGAGTTTGGTCCCAAAAAACCTATAAATAGGCCTTGAATTTTCCATTTCTTTTTACAGATATTACATTCAATCTTCTCATATTCTCTTGAGCATTAGCTTGAGCCTTAACATTCTCAATTCCCAAGATCAACTCTAAGCATTCTAGTGCCAACATAGTTGCGATTTAGAAGTCAGATCGAGTTGTAAAGCTTGGTTTACAAGTTCATCTTCCATACAAGTCTGAAGTCAGCAAGCTCTTCGGGTCAAAAGATTATGGTTGTAAGAAGTTGTGAGTCCTTCGGATTAAAGCTCATGTTATAAGAAGTTGGCATGCCTTCGACTCAAAGGTGCGTATGTAACCTATTTTACTAATGGTGGATTAACACCGAGCAAGAGTACTCGGGCCTAGACTAGTCCTCTACGAGGGAAACCAGGATAAAATCTCCGTGTTTGAGATTGCTTTCTAAACTCTGCTTACTTACTAACATTTTTCTTATACTCTGATCGTATTTTCGTATTATTTCGTATTTATTATTAGTTGGTTATCTTCCTTCATTTTAATTGGTAGATTTTGTTATGCACTATATTCACCCTCCTCTATAGTTGCCTTCACACATATGAAGACAATACCCAAATGTTAGTCTCCAATCTAATTGGTCTTCTAGAAATATCTAATTCTTGATCCTTAACTAATTATTAATTATTTTTTTATCAACTAATTCCATTAAGTTCTTGATTTTTAGTAATTAACTATTACTAACTAATTTCTTAATAATAAACTAAAAGACTAACTATAATTTTTGTTTAATGTTAACAATCTATCTAACCATTAATTCTATATATAAAATTTAAATAATAATCGATTTATCAATTCTTTGCTACAGTATTTAGGGTGGCTTACTTCCATTCTAGAGTTAATATTTGGATTCCTAAACCAGAATTCAGTTTCTTTTTACTAAATCATCCAAATTTAATTAAAATTACTAATGATAAGAAGAACAAGACTTCTATCAAAAATTATGCCCAACCCAAAGAAGATCAAACCCAAAGATCCTCGTTCTAACACTGAGTTCCAAACCAGTCCCGATTCTATACTCAGTTTGAAGTTTAAAAGAAAATGGAGTCTAAAATTGACAATGTCGGCCTTCGACACTGATCCCAAATCAAATTCTAATTTCCTGCCGCAGAGCAAAATTTCTACTGCAAAGGGAAGGAAATGTTACCTGCGTGTCCAACTAACTCGTGGACACGAACAATTTGCATATCTGAGTCATGACAGCAAGAAGAACAGAGCATATAATAAAAATATTCGATTAGATTTCTTGACAACAGAATAAGTGCAATTACTAAAAAAAATGCTCGAAAAGATACATGCGTCTACTTTTATTTGTGCGGAGACAGGGTCCTTGTGTCGATCTATACACATACACACGCACACATGAGTAGTTCGAACCGATATATCGGTCTGAGTTATTCTTCTCTCTGTCAAATATAGTCAATGACATTGACCGATCCAGAAAAAACAAAAGAGCACAATAATATGTATCAGAAAATTGATCATTAACATGATCAAAACATCGATCAAAGAGTAATGATCAAGAACTCACATGTCGACATCACCAAATAATACTAGTAAAAAAGTTCAACGAACTTTGTATTGATTAAAGAAAAGACAAATAGTACAAATGAATCTCTAATGCATAGAGTCTAAGTACAATAAAAAAATAAGAATCTGGACAAGTGTGATGGTAGAGATCGAGCACTGCAGCGGCTCCTTTACACCGTTGACGATCAGGCGGCCAAGAAGGGTGATGAGACTTCTGGGAGCTTGTGTATGCGACTTAATGGATGTCCCTTATGGCACTTGTGTCTTCTTCTTTTCTCCTCTCCCTTTCCCTTTTCTATATGTAGAAGACACCCACTATTTTTAGCCTTGAGAAGGCATTATACATGCATGATTGCGCTGATCTCATGCTACCGTATGACAGCGCATGTTGCATCTAGGATGCCACATGGCCATTCAAGATCTAGGATTGTTGATGCCCATAATACTCATGACACGTGTCATGCCCTAGTTATAACGATTTTGATTGAACCTTAGGAATGTTGTCGCTTGGCGCATGGAGATCAACGGGGTAGTAGTGGGGCATGGCGCTGCTGGCACAAGGGAATACTACTTGTGTTGTTGATGGCGCATGATTGACTTTAGCGCATGACCCTAGCTATCTATTACGCATGGCTTCTGGCTTTATTTGGCACATGGATTTTTGACCACTTTTGTGCGAGTTCTGTGATTATTTTTAGCGCATGGTGTAGATTTTTCATGCTTCTACAAGACCCCTTCAAAGTTTCTAAACTTAAACTTCATCAGATTTAAGTTTGAAATACTTTGAACATAAGCATGGGGGAGATAGGCGCATGGGATGCTTCAGCGCATATATGAAACATTCTCCTGCTTGGCGCATCTAATTGTTTGGTGCACGGGAGGTCACTATGCTGCTGATATATTATTTTGATCGGCTATCTTCTCTTTCCTACGCAAAAATTCATCCAGTAAATATTGGGTTCACTCTGCGATTTTGACGCCTAACTACTCGGGAGTTATTAATGGCTTCCTTGCCTATAAATAGAAGGCTATGGAAGAGATAGATAGTACTTTTCTCCTTCACCTGATATCTCCAAGTATGGGGAGATTGGTTGAGCGGTTTGTCGATCCTCTCCCTCTGATTGTTGACCACTCGGCTACCATCGGTAGAGGTGAGGAGAGAATACTTTTTGTTTTCTGTTCTTGGGACATAAGGACACTTTGGCACTATCTGTTTGTATGGGCCAGACCTTGGCTAGTTCATACATAGATGCCCTCTATAGCTCAATGCACATGGTCGTTGCCAAATGGCTTTGACCTGAAGATGCACTGTCGACAAGAATTATCCTTCGGTGGCATGGGTGACACTGTCTCCGGACTCTCATCTGAGGCATGAACTAGAAGATTATGTTTGATCACGTTGTATAGATGGATTCGCCTCCTTGGGGTATTTTGTCGTTGAACATGCACTGTGGCGATTATGCATTTATGTACAAGACTTGGCGCTTATGCGCGTCTCCCCTGAGCGCATAGATAGCTTGTTTGCCAAATGGTGTATGATCCTGTAGGTGTGCACCTTTTGATTGGTTTTTTCTTGCAAATATTTTGACTCTTGTGTGCTTACCGTGCAGGGACTTCCTTGGATTGCTTGGGTCCTGATGGAACATGGAAGGATATCATAGTTGCCATTGTTCGTAATGAACAAACACATTACCTGGGAGATTATCCGTGATCTTCCATTCTAGCCCAATGTAGCTACCCCCCGTATACGACCAGGATATGATGGTTGTATCTCGGGTCGGGTCTTGGCGGTGCACCTGCATGGCAGAGGTAGGGCTAGTTATCCCAACCGGGAATTCTAGTCGCGTCTTTTATCATGACAGAGGCGGCCAGGTCCGGCCCTGTGTTGCAAGCTCCTTTGTTATCCATCAGTATGGATTATTTTTCATGTATTGTAGCTTGCACTGAGAAGCTTGTTGGAGTGGTGATCCAGAATGCGTAGACCTGCCGGCTTTACATACGTTGGTACCAGAATTAGCCCAACGAGGTCTCATTCTTTTTAAATGTACTCATAATCTTGAATATTAATAAAAAATTTGTCCACTTTCCTATTTAGAACTTTTCTTGTTGTTGTGGTTATCGTAGTTGCGAGTATCATACCAAAGGTAATATGGACATAGTATAACATCATCATGGCGATAAAATAAAGCCCTATCAGAGGTAGTATGAACGTGATAGGTTAGAGTAGTTCCATAAGGGAATTTTGGTGGGGACACCATCTGTGATGGCTGGGACCGATAGCTAAGCAAGTTTACTTGTAGCTGGGTGTAAACAAGAAGAAGCATTTTGTAGAAATAAAAAGGGAACGAGTCAGAAGTAGTATGGATGTGACTGTCTTCTTTTTATGGTACGAACGGCTTATAGTTCAGAAGTGATGTGGACGTGAACTATTTGCCTTTTATTGGAGAGAACGGCTTATAGTTTAGAGGTAATGTAGATGTGAACTACTTGCCTAGGATAAATTTTGAGGATTCACTACCCATTGTGCACTTGGGACTCCCGAGTACGGATAACAGATTTGTCCGCTTGCTGCGGTATCGAAATAATTTACGGGATAAGACATTAGTTGTAAAATACTACTCTTTTATGTCCCTCTTCTAGGGATAGAAATGATACCCCCTTTTTTTGCATGCCCAACTTAGGCGTAGTATTTCTTTAGGAACTTGCCGTTTATTGGCATCATGAGAAAGTCACCATTAGGCTTAGCAATCCTGTATATACCGCTGGTGTAGACCATCTCTACTACAAAGGGGCCCTCCCACCTGGGTTAGAATTTTTCTGCCTTCTTATGGGTCATAATCATTGGTCTTCTCACTGTTAGGACGAGATCGCCCACTTGGAATGTCCTTTCCTTATTTTTTTGTTGAAAGTGCCACAAAGTTGTGCTTGATATAGCTCAATACGTCGTTGAGCCAAGAGACATTTTTTATCGAGTGCCTCAAATTCTTGTAGGCACCGACGATGTAATACCCCGTTCTTCCTGTTCGGTAAGTGCGGCTAAGTAATACTTGGTATCGTTTGAACGGGACATATTGAATCAAGATCCTTTCCATGTTATGGATTGATTTTTTCGAAATCAAGTTCCATATTTAGCAGATCGTGCCTCAAGGAAGGACTCAGCGGCAGAGTCGTGAGGGGATATTCCGTTGAGTTGGTTTTCTTGCCCGTTTTCAATGTCGCTTGGTTGCTTTCTTGTTGGTTTTGTGACTTGCATTTTCTTGAATGGTTTTGGTATATTTTATTATCTTTGTTTGTTGAACTTCGTATTTTATATCAAACTCTAGGAGACTGAGACAGAAGATATTGATCATCTGTTGGTGCGTGCAGGTGATCATGTAGGTATTGCACAAGCGGAGTCTTGAAGATCTCCCCTTTCTCTTCCACGATTCACCAACTTTTGAGTAGACTTACCTTCGATTATCTCTCTTCTTCTAAGTCTTCATTCTTAAAAATCTGACTCATTTGTGCGTTCCGATCAGCGATACCATAATAATAAACCAAGTTAAAATAATAATAAGTTAACTTGGAACACTTATGCTTGTCACACAAAATTATTGTACGATTATATTATTGCGTGCTTGTCCGCTATGCATGTATCTATTTTATGTTCCAATTATAGCTATTATTGATTCATCTATAACTGTGTAATGAGTAGTGCATAACTTGCAATATGATCACTTGAACATGTGGACTATGCTATAAAATTCTGCAGAATTCTTATATTTTATGCATGTTGTCTTGAAATGCTTTGTTTGATAACTTAGTTTTAGATGTCACATGGTCACGGACAAGCACACAACGTTAGTATAGTCATGATAATGGACTAGCACGGGTGAGTTCGGGACTTGCAATGGAGCTATCTACTCGCGACTACAAGGATTGCCGTCTACTTTAACTATAACTCATCCTGTATGGCTATGCTAGTGACCCCATATGTTTGTATATTTAAACTGTGCAAACTAATTATGTCTTCCTGTCAGGGAAGAACATGATAAGTTTTGTACAGGTGGTTCAGACGAACAGATAAAAGTCACCGAATGGTGGTATATTTATTTCTTCCCTTCCCATCCTATACGGTATGGTAAGCAAATTTTGTTTAATGTGTGTTCTTTAGCTTTCACACTCTGTTGTTGTGTTTCTCTCTCTCTTTCTCTCTCTCTCTCTCTCTCTCTATATATATATATATATATATATATATATATATATATATCATTATGCTAGGCCTTGTGCGGGCGCGTCTTACGCTCGTACGATATTACGTCCGGGGGATGAATAGTGATTCTGCGGAATTGGGACATAACATATTAGTATCAGACCATAGCTTTAGATCCTTCGGTCTCGTTTTAGAAAAGTTTTCTTGAAATGACCTTGTCCCTCCCAGTTGAACTCTTAAAATCGTTTGGCTAAAATAAGATACGTTCCATACAGTAAGTTTGTAATACTTTATGAGACTAATGTAAGTTTCTTTATTTCGCCAAGAATGGCTCAAGTACAAGGAAACACACAAGCGCAATTAGAAGCACACGTGCAATCTAGTAGTTCCAGCACTTCGGCCAGTTCCGAGAGCCAATGACCTGGGCCCCCCGTTGACCCAATTGAGCAAATTATGCGCATGTTTGAGGCACACAACAAAGAGATAAGGCCCAACAAGACAAATTCAAAAGGAATCTAGAAGCCCGGTTCATGGTCCAATAGAACTAGGAAGATGCCCTACAATAGATCGTTCAGACCATTGCCTCCAACCATTCCGCAATGACAGTGGCACCGGTGGAGCAACCAACACTTGAAGTCAAGATGCCTCAAACCCCAAAGAAGAAGGATGTGACTTTCTTTAACTTTGTCGACTTCAAGAAGGTCTGTAATATGCCTTTTCATGAGACCAAGGACCCTATCGTGGCTCTAGATTGGCTAGCCAAGATTGAAGATCATTTTAAACTGTAAAAAGTACCCGAGATCAAGCGAGTCGCCTGCGCCCAACTCCAACTTCGCCTGAACGCGCATGATTGGTGGGATGCAGATCGAAGATCTCTCTTTGTAGACGTTAAAAGAGAGATAATCTTATGGGCTACCTTTTATAGCATGTTCGAGGAGGAGTTTATTTTCCTACCCGTTTGTCGACAAAAGAAGAACAAGTTTGTGCATCTGCAACAAGAAAGCAAGACCGTGAAGCACTATGCTACAGAATTCAACCGGCTAGTCAAGTTTGCAAGCTCCTATCTACCCAAAGCGGCGAGTCATGCCAAAAGATTCGAAGGTGGCCCGTGTCCTATAATTCACGTGCACGTAGTCGCTTCTCAGTACAATACGATATGGAAAGTCCTTAACCATGCCCTCGTCCTAGAATTGCAATATCCTTCAACTACTGCCGACGCTGTGCAGTATTCTTATCACAAGTGCCATAGTAACTCGGGAGTACACAATGCTCATAAGCGTCTAAACAATGATGGTTCTCAAGGCCACAATCTGGGGCATGGTCAAGGTCTACATTATACTTCTACAACAAAATAGGGCACACGGTCATCGACTGTCGCTGTAAGAATAGGGTATGCTTCATCTATGGTTATTCGAGTCATCTAGCCGATAATTATCCTGATAACACCCACCGGTTCCATCATCATCGTCCTCAATAGCAGAATCCAGCTCAGACGCCCCAAGCAAATCGATAGCCTATGCAACAACATGAGCGTCGTCCGAATACTTTAGGCCAGGCCTTTGCATTAACGCGGGACGAGGCATTCGCCTCAGACACCGTAGTGACATGTATATTGCTTTCAGTAATGTTCCTATACGAGTAATATTTGATTATGGTGTCACATATAGTTTTGTGTCAGCAAACTTTGCCAAGGAACACGCATTCCCTCAGACACCGTTAAGCCTAAAGCTTAGCGTCAGTACTCCGTCGGGCA
Source organism: Iris macrosiphon (assembly GCA_036927795.1). NCBI lineage: Eukaryota > Viridiplantae > Streptophyta > Magnoliopsida > Asparagales > Iridaceae > Iris > Iris macrosiphon. The sequence goes on along the minus strand of JAYESA010000017.1, from coordinate 70,800,584 downwards.
TGGACTTGCTTGCTAACTCAGTTTGTCGCGACGACTGTATTTGCATCAGAGGAAGAAAATTGTTACTCGATGCGATAGTTCTAGATATCAGGGACTACGCCATTAATCTGGGAATGGATTAGCTCAACGCTTGCTTGGCCTCTATTGATTGTGCCAAAAAGAAAGTCGTATTTCTTCTACCTGGCGAGATTAAATTTTTCTATGCGTGCAGTCCTGTATCGAAAGCGTCGAATGCCTGCATGGTAATTTCTACAATGTCTGCTCGGTGGGTGATACATTCTGGCTGTGAAGGGTACTTGACATCAGTTCAAGACACTCAACGAGATTGTGCAAACATAGAGTCTAGTTCCGTTATGGCAAAATTTCTTGATTTGTTTCCAAAAGAGCTACCCGGTATGCCGTTCGACCGAGAGATAGAGTTCACTATATATATATTTCCAGATACTCGACTGATTTTTAAAGCTCCATATCGAATGGCCCCTGCCAAACTGAAGGAGCTGAAGGTCCAACTACAATAACTTCTCAATCATGGGTACATCCGTCCGTGTGTATCTATATGGGGCGCACCAATACTGTTTATGAAGAAGAAAGATGGTTTGATGCGATTCTTCATTGACTATCAAGAGTTGAATAAATCCACGTTCGAAATTGGTAATCCCTTTCCAGAATTGATGACCTCTTCGATCAACTGCAAGGAGAATCAATATTCTCGATCTTCGTTCGGTCTACCACCAACTGAAGATCAAGACAGACGATGTACCGAAGCTAGACTTTCACACTCGCTATAGCCACTATGAATTCTTAGTTATGCCGTTTGGATTGATCAATGCCCCTGCTGCCTTCATAGATTTCATGAATCGAATATTCCGGTCGTGCCTTGAAGATTTTGTAGTAGTTTTCATTGATGACATCTTGGTGTATTCAAAGAAGAAGGAGGAACATGAGGAGAACTTGCGGACCGTGCTTCAGACTCTTCAGGACAACAAGTTATACACAAAACTGAGCAAGTAAGAATTTTGGCTAAGTAGTGTATCGTTGCTCGGGCATATCATTTTTGAGGGAGGTATCTTTTTCAATCCGAAGAAAGTTGAAGCCATCGTCGAGTGGAAGCAACCTGCCTTAGTAAGTGAAATTCGAAGCTTTCTCGGGTTAGCGGGCTAATACAGATAGTTCATGAAAGACATTTCTAAAATTGCTTCACCCTTAACTCGCCTCACTCAAAAAGGAGTCGCATTTGAGTGGTATGCCGACTGTGAAGCTTTATTTCAGGAATTAAAGCAGCGTCTCATCTTTGCTTCTATACTTGCACTGCCGGATAAGAATATAGGATTCCCAATCTCTAGCGACTCCTCAGGCCAGGGCTTGGGAGTTGTGCTCATGCAACAAAATAAAGTGATAGCTTTTGCTTCGAGACAACTGAAGCCGCATGAGCGCAACTATCTGACTCATAATCTAGAACTTGCGGCGATTGTGTTTGCACTGAAGTTATGGCGACACTACCTTTATGGTTTGGCTTGCCAAATTTTTACTGACCATCAGAGCCTCAAGTACCTTTTCACACAGACGGACCGAAACCTACGACAAAAGCGTTGGGTAGAACTGATCAAAGACTATGACTTGTCGATCAACAAGACTCCAGGCAAGGGGAATGTTGTAGCAGATGTGCTGAGTCGAGTATTTACGGGATCTCTATCCATCAACCACATGCTACAAAAAGAATTGGAGAGTATCGGCATTGAGCTATAAATTCGATATTGAGGCAGACCGATTGGGGGATCACTAGCTCAGTTACTCCTTGAACCGAGCCTGATAGAAAAGGTCAAGTTCACTCAGATGAATGACCCATTCTTGTTGAAGGTGCGTGAGCAGATTTTAGCAAGAAAGGTGACCGAATTTGCAGTGGATGAAAGCAGAGTATTGCGGGTAAGAGGAAGACTATGCATGCCCAACGATACAGATCTCAGAAAGGAGATACTCATGGAAGCTTACTATGCAGTCTATGTATCACATCCTGGAAGTACAAAGATGTATCAGGACCTTCGTACGATATTCTGGTGGCACAACATGAAGAAAGATGTGGCACTCTTCGTATCACAATGCTTGTCTTGTTAGAGAGTAAATGTCGTACACCAGAGACAGGGCGAAGAGATACAAAATATTGCTATCCCGGAGTGGAAATTGGACCATATCACGATGGACTTTATTGTTGGCTTGTCGAAGACGCAATAAGGAAACAACGTTATCTGGGTCATCATCGACCAATTAACCAAGTCAGCGTACTTCATTGCCATCAAAGTTACTTGGAGCATCGATCGCCTGGCTCAGATATACCTTGATGAGATAGTTCGACTATACGGTATGCCAGTGTCTATCATTTCAGATCGGGACGGGTGATTCTTATCATATTTTTTGGAAAGCTTTCAGTCAACTATGGGGACCAAGTTAAAATTTAGTTCAATGTACTATCCTCAAATCGATGGCCGAACGGAGCGAGTGAACCAGATCCTTGAAGATATGTTACGTCTCTGTTCGATCGATTGGAAATCAAGTTGGGACGTCCATCTATCGTTGGCAGAATTTGCATACAACAATAGTTATCGGTCCAGCATTCAGATAGCTCCGTTCGAGGCTTTATATGGGCAAAAGTACAGACCGCCTATTTATTAGGATGAAGTTGGCGAGCGACAGATCCTAGGCTCAAAGCTAGTAAAGCAGACCGTTCAGAAGGATCGACTGATCCGAGAGCGATTAAAGGTGGTACAAATCAGACATAAGAGTTATGCGGACATCCATAAATGACCTCATAAATTTACAGCTGGTGATTACGTATTTCTCAAGGTCACGCCGATATGAGGAGTTACTAGATTTAGAAAAAGTGGAAGCTAAGTCCATGATTTGTTGGTCCATTCGAGATTCTTAAGCGAGTCACCCCAGTTGCATATCAAATTATCCTACACCGAGCCTATCAGATGTGCATTATGTCTTTCACGTGTCACACTATGAATTACATGCATGATTTGAGTCACATGATAGATTTTGGTCAGTTAGGCTTACAGGCAAACATGTCCTATGTAGAAGAACCTGTGCAGATTATCGATAGAAAGGATAAGCATCTTCGAAATCATTCAGTCCCGCTCGTACGCGTTCTCTGGCGGAACCACAGGGTCGAGGAGTCGACCTGGGAACTCTAATCAGACATGAAGTAAAAGTTTTCTTTATTATTTTCTTAAGGGTAGGTTCCATTCCTAAGTTTTGAAGATAAAACTTTTTATTAGTTGGTTATGATGTAGTGCCTTGTTTGTCCTGTTTGGGAAGAGTGGCTAAGAAATACTTTGTATCATTCCATCGGGACATATTGTCATGCCCCAGAACCAGATTACTGAAAAGCGGGACAGACAATACCAGCTACGTATACTTAGAGCACTCTGGTACTCCGCATATATGGTGAAGCTGTAAGACATGAGGGGTCACTACTACAAACCAACATTCAAGCCTAGGTCCAACAAACCCTAGTGTCTCAATCACAAGAACAATAAGAATAATAACAAGATGTAAGATAAGGTAAAATATAATATTAAAGCATCCCAAACTATAATATACAGATGATCATGATGCTAGCAAAAACATAATGAATAAACTAGCCAGAATATGAGTCATACATGATCAACCATAGGATATGTCAATCATGCTAATGCCCGTAGGCTGACTGATCAAACCAAAATATGAGCTAAACTGTGCTCGATGGCTAAACGACTACAAAATAGAATGTACATCAAGGTGGGGAAGTAAAAAAAATCTACTCAAGCGGTCTAGTGATCCTGGTGGCTACCATCCTCAAAAAGTACGAAAGATCCTCCGGTGCTGCTACTGGATCTGGCCATACAAAATTAGTGGGGTCAGACCCCCAAATAGCAAGTACCACAAAGAAAGCTAATCTAAGAACTTAAACCAACAACATAAGTAATACAAATACTAGAAAGTTATCATGACCCGTACCCGAAAAATTGGGCATGAGTCGTGGGTACGTCCAGCCTACGCCGCAGCATCGGCGGTAGAACGCTGTCTAGGTCTGCTATCTAGCTAACAATCTCACACAATCAATATATAAACCTGTCAAGATCTCAACTCCAAACGGAGGAGCAATATTATAATGATAATCACAAGTACTCAATCACGAATCTAAGCACGATAAGATAACACAGAAGGCTAACAACTATAAAATCTAAACAACTGCTACTAAAACAACCACAACATCAATAACAATAATACATCATCCAAAATCATATACAATACAATGTCTCAATCCAAAACCGGAGACAAATCCGGTGCTAAAAGCTAATAAAAACAACTGAGGTCCTAGTGATCCCGGCTACCAACCCGGAAATCACTCCTAAACTAGAGGGTCCCTGTCTGCACCATCGACAGGCTGAGGTCCATAAAATGTCGGACACCAATCCTCCGGATACTCTGGAAAAAATATGTCCAGTCAGGACTGGAGCAAGTACACCTCTAACAGCAGTTCCAGTTAAATGATAAAAACTATAAAACAGTTGTAGCAAGTAGCAAGATAAATAAAATAAAGTATGGAACAAGGAAATATACATATCACTGGTGCAAAAAGGTAAAGATGCATGGATATCAGAAACAAGATAGTAATAACTGTAAGATGCAAGAAATCTAAACTAAGAGTAAGTCTGTGCACATGAACGTGTAGTGAGTCCAGCATGAAATACATGTAATAAGTCAAGTCCAGAAACTATAAGTGAGACCAGCAAGAAATGCAAGAGAGTCCAGACTAGAAAGAATGAACTCGTGTCTTTGAAATACCTATTTTGACATGTAAACGACTAGGGGTAAGTACGGCTCACCGTGCACTGGGTGCGCGGCTGCTATTATTCTAGATTAGACCAGAGGGGGTGATTCCTGATGATTCCAGATGGGAATATTTACATGTCTACTAGA